>CM035417.1:65107676-65132676 GCA_020310875.1 Ceratopteris richardii | reverse complement strand
ACGGGCTAATTGCTATGATACTCGTATGTCCAATAGTGCTTTTTGCTTCATGCTTGGTAGCTCATGCATATCTTGGTTGAGCAAGAAGTGGCCACTTCTAGTTGTGAGGCTGAGTATAGGGAAGCTTTCACAACGGCTCTTGAGTGTGTGTGGCTCATATGCCTTATGGCTGATTTGGATGTTGGCTAGTCTTCTTCCACCACCATCTTCATTGACAGTCAGAGTGCATTGGCAGTTGCGAGGAACGCTGTGTTCCATGCTTGCACTAAGCACATTGAGGTGCACTATCATTATGTCAGGGAGAGGCTCTTTGCTGGAGAGATCAGTTTGGCATATGTGCATTGCAGACCTTTTCACAAAGGCTCTCCCTAGGGAGAAGTTTGAAGGTTTTCCCAAAGCTTTCGGCTTACTTTCTTTTGTGGATTGATTCCACATAGCTTGGCACTTCCTTATACATGAGTGCAAGCTCCTTGTTCACCACATTACTCCCGAGGGGGATTTCTTGATATATTTCGGTAGTGATGTGGGTGAACACACTAGGACCGCTAGAGCACTTTTTTCCCTCTTTGGGAGGTTTTTTTATGTGGGCTTGTATATACACCTATAACCCTAATGGGTCACTTATCTTTGTATATTTTCTTGGTAATACATTCAGTATTGTGCTTTGTGCTCCAAGCTTCTTCTTCTAGTTTGAGCATACTGTGGCAATCTATTAGTTTGATAAATCTAGCACTTACGAGCTACTCTCAGGACGTCCATTTCTAAGACAATGGAAGATAATGCGAGACTCAGGGTTACGTGCAACACGGAGGAGTAACTATGGAGCTCAATTTACATGACTTTTCTCATAGAGACATGAATCCCATCCATAATGAGAACGATCAGGACGATTCCATTTCCATTCATAGTGCCAACACCAGTGATTTTGATGGGATGAATGAGGATTTTGACTAGATGAATGAGGATACACATCTCCAGTTATGTTTGAATGCTACAAAAGAAGCCGAATGTGCAAGCAATAATGAGCTTGGTATTATTCTCAATCTCAATAAGAATTCTCGAAATATAGAGGATCCTACCTATGTCAAAGAAGTGTTCAATTATGAGGAATTTGAGCCTCGTTTAAGGACTCAAATCTTGGCTACTATGGACGTGTGAATCAATGAAAAAATAGATGAGCAAGTTTATGATGAGGATGGATATGATCTTTTTATGGTTGAGATCTTCATGTCAAAGGACCTCGTCTTAGATCAAGTCCTCGATGAGCCATATTATCCATAGGAGGACTATGAATATATAGAGATGGACCAACGATCATTGGAACAAATCATTGAGCCTAGCATTAGACAAAATTGTGTAAGGGAGGAGGTTCAAAAGAACCTTGCATATGAGCAATATTTTAGCGCCGAAGAAGACCTCCTAGAAAATAAAGACAAGATTGTGACCTTGAAGGAATAAGAGACTTCATATGAAATACAAGTGGATGAGGGGAAAAAGGAACAGAAAAGTGGTCACCAAGACGATATCAAAAACATCAAACAAGGAAGTCTTAGATTTGAAGTGCTTACATGGTGGAGAGGATAGAAGGGAAGTGGAAAAGTAGGTGTCCCTTGTGCACTGAGGGAGAAAGTTATGCGTCCTTATCGCATTTGATGGTGGATTGCATGGTGGTGGCAACACTCAGGAGGAGGTGGTTGGATCCCCTTATCAGCTTTGTAGCGTCCTTATCGCATTTGATGGTGGATTGCATGGTGGTGGCAACACTCAGGAGGAGATGGTTGGATCCCCTTATCAGCTTTGGTAGGAGGGCTATACATGGCGGAGAGGATAGAAGGGAAGTGGAAAAGTAGGTGTCCCGTGTGTGTTGAGGGAGAAAGTTATGGGTCCTTATCGCATTTGATGGTGGATTGCATGGTGGTGGCAACACTCAGGAGGTGGTTGGCATTTGGCCTCGTGTTTCTTGTGGACATGACCCATATCCTCCTTGGAGGGGAGGTTCCCGGAGTTCATTTGATCCATTAGGTTAAACCTAGTATGCACTCTAGGGGGGGAGTGGCTAAGTTCGTCTTGGTTGGTTGCTTCCTAGGTGAAGCTATACCTAAGTGTATGAAAGCTCTGTTTGGGGATTAACGCTTTTGACAGATCCTCTTTTGAGGAAAGAATGTCATTCTCCCATGCGATTCCTTTTGGTATTTCGTATATGCTGTCTGATTAAGGGAAATGATGATTTTGAAGGGATGTATGTTAGAGCTTTGGTGCTTGAAGGTTAAAGGTATAGCTTCAACTCCTACCAATGAGGAGATGGGAGACTCTAAACTGGTGTGGACTCCTCCTATGAACAGACACTCCATTGTGGGATATGGCGTTCTCTTTTTCAGGAACATGTCGGATAGGCAGTTAAGGAGGTGCTTAGCTTAGCTCAAAGCCCTTCATACTCTAGTGTCATGTTCGGGGGGCATTGGGTATTCTGGCCTTATGCTTGAGGTCACATATAAGTCTTCTTTGAAAGATGAAGCGGGCTAGTAGACTTTGCCTTCTGAGTGGGATAGCCTCTTGGGGGCCCATCCCCGACTCAAAAAATGAAAAATCATCACATAGAATGGAGCAACAATACTTTTCTCGTGAGGTCCTCGGTGATAACATCTTTAACTCCATCAATTTCGTTGGTTTGAAGAGATTAGAGGTGCTTTGCCGTGATGGATACTCCCTGAGAACCCCTATCCTACTTATAGACCTCATGGAGCTCTTCCATGCAACAATGTTTGCCACATTGAAAGGGATATCACACAAAATAAAGAGCTTGGTTAAGTCTTGGGTAACCTCTTTAATGGCTTGCTTTTGTATACCTGTTTTTTCACACTCCCTTTCATAAACATGTTGTCTTTGGGATTCGAGCCTTGCCTCTAGGATTCGTAGAGACATTCGCACTAATTCTCTCAATTCATGTCCCGTTAGATGGCGGTATGAATGTCATTAAGACAATGAACACTTTGAATCTTCTCAATGGTAGTACATGATGATGAAGAAAGGAATGCCACCCTCTCCTTGGCTCAATTGAAGTTGAGCCATCAACTCCTCAATAATATCTTGAGAAAATGCACATTCATTAATGCTTACACCTTCTAATCCAAGTAAGTGAGCTTTGATATCTGATGCTATACTCGTATACTAGCCTATGCAATATTTGCAGTGTTGTTGATTGTTTCCAAAGGGTTTCACATGGTTACAAGGGTGGAGTGTTTGATGGGAAGGTGGTTGCTATTAACAAAGAGCCTAAACTTCTAAGTTATCAAGGTTCAACTTTCAAGAGCTGAAGGACAACTCCAAGGGAACTCTCAACCCTTCTCAATCCTCCTACTTCCAAGGACTAGAGCTCAAGACAACTGGTTGGTAGAAGGCTTTGTGTGAGGGATTTTTTCTCGAAAAGAATTGTAAAAAAAAAGATAAATCGCATACTTGGCATATATCTCTCTTGTTTGAAGTATTGATATAGCTAGTCGCTAGACCCATAGGAGGTGTTTAAGTTCTATATTATTTTGCATGGGTGCAGAATTGATATAGAGGGAGACGAGAGAGCATGAAGATGGCTTAACACGTTATTTCCTTTATAGACAACAACCTAGCACGATGTTATCTAAGTGTTATTCTATTTCATTGGCCTCATGATCTCTAGGGTGGTAGGATGGGGTATATCTTAGGGAAACTCCAGATTTTCAGATGATTCGAAGCAAGGAGTTATTTTCTAGGGTTTTGGTCCTTTATAGATCACATGGAAGATGATTGGGGTGTTCTTCATGCTTGATTTGTCTTGAGGAATCATGGTACCTATAGCACGTGAGTCACGTGGAAGATTGGGTCACACATGATAAGTTGGTGATACCTTAGCAAGAGGTATGGAGCTAGGCGGATCTTACATGGGATGCTTTACTAGAGTCTCTGATGGTTATGGATCAAGCAATTAAGAAATCTCATAGGGCTTCTTATTGAGGTGACTATTCAATTGGGAGCATCAACACGATTCTAGATGACTCAAGAGTAAGTTTGTTGGAAGATTATTCTCCTAGTTTGATGCCAAGGAAACTATCGAGGACAACAATTAGGAATAAGGTAGGTGTACCTCCCCAAACCCAAGGGAAATCTGGATGTAGCATGTGATTTAAATGTTCCGCCTAATGAGTGTCTGGTGACTATTAATTGGATCGCCTCCTTAAATGAGTCTATAACTAGGACACTTGGACTTATTTGCTATTATTCCTTATATTGGGCACTTTGATTATTGTCCTTTGGTGGAGTCACCATACACCTTTAGACAACAATTGAGAAGGGGGGAAGTATTACGTCCCCAAACCCAAGGGACATTTGGATGGGCATATGTAGCTAAAGTGTTTGACCAAGTGTGGAGTGTTTGACCATTGTAAACCTGACCACCTCCTTAAATGAGTCTAGAAATAGGAAAGTTGAGCTCCTACAGGGTGTGGGTGTGGGTGTGGTGGTATCTTCACCCTCCCTTGAATTGAAGCATGATGGAGACCGATGTAGTGACATGCTCCTAGGCTCATGGTTTTGTTGTACTGACCCTATGGCTAGGAGGTTAGTATGATGTTTGCCTTTTCTTTTTGTTTCCTCTTGTTAGCAGGGAGGATCCTAGCATGGTGCTAGTAGGTAGTTCTTAGGTTCCAAGGGGTCTGTGCCTTCAAGCTTTAGCCATGATAGTGGACAAACTCTAGAGAGGAGAAAAGAGGTGCAAAACCCCTTCTCAACATAAATGTGCAATAAAGAAGTAGGAGGTGAGGTTCACTTGCTGAATTCATGAAGCTTGAAAGGTTGTTGGAAAGATAAATAACTTCTATTTATGTTGTTCATATTTTGATTTGACATAGTATTTCGAACGAATTGGTGATACATGTATATCTCTTGCGAGCCAAGTAGGGGGAATCGGTGATTTTAGGCAAGGTAGCTCATGGCCTATGTGAAGTTTGAATGGTATGTGGCATAGTGCAAAGTAGACATTTGAATTGTAGATTTGAATCACGATTTAAATAATTCAAATTGTAGGGATTCTTAAATAATCCAAAAGGAATTGCAAATTAAATAATTTTTATCTAGAGTACTATCTTTGTACCTATTGATCTATCCATCCATCCATCCAACCATCCATGTTATAACTTATACCAATTTATCTCTTAATTGATCCTTATTATGCCTATCTATCTGTCCCTCCATGCACCCATTAATAAGGTATTTAACTACATGTCTAACTCCCTAAAATAGAAAAAAGAAATAAAAAGTAAAATTTTGAAAGGAAAGAAATCAAATAATATAAATCATTAAAATTTTCAATTAAAAATCTGATAAAGAAATATTAGTGATTTGTTTGTCTTTATGGAGTGCTAGAACAAAACGAAAGCACAAAATGTAAAAAAAAAAAGAATTAAAAACTCTCTCAATGATTCAAATCATGGGAAAGATTTAAGTGGTATATTCCAACGAAAAGCATTTTTGTTTTTCGTTACTATCTGGGAATTGGGGATGTGCAGTCAGACATTAAACATTAGATAATATTGGGCATTGATCTACAGTTACCCTCTGAATGAAATGTCGTGGTGAAAATTTATGCCATTTGCATGAAAAACAAGATCTTTCCGAATGTCTGGTTGGCTCCTCAGCGCATTTGGACATGTAGGAAGTCTGAGAATCAGGATTGATGTAGATTCTATTACATAAACAACTCAAATCTTGAAACACAACTCGGGTATGGGTAATGATTGTGGAGAACATCATTTTACTCTGAAAAGCCTTGGAAATTTATTGATGCTTATTTTGATCTCATTACAGGCATTTGAATACGGTAGAAGATCCTGTAACCCGCACAAAGTGGATGAAATGCAAAAAGGATTTGGCAGAGGAGATTGATGCCGTGAAGCAGCTAGATGCAGAGAGACAGGCTTTTAAGGATGGATCGGGTGTGTTTCGACCAATAGATGAATTTTCTAATGCGAATGGTGTGTCTGATGATCCTGATGTATGGAGAGCTCCTTCTAGGGATCCCCAGCCACAATATGGTAGCCGAAGGCCCACAAAGGCAGGTCAGATGAATGCAACAAGACGTGGAATTCAAGACAGTGATGGTAGAGGACCCTCATATTCCCGTAGAGGAGGTGCATCTGTTTCTGGGCGAGGATCTAAAAACATGTCAGGCCCTTCTAGCCGACCAGGCTCTCGGGGAGGAAATAGCACAGCCCAAGGTGGGAAAAAGGCATCGGGCAAGACACCAGGAAAAAAAGATTCTGTGGTAAGATAAATATTGTTTTGAATATATGCTTTTTATAACTTTGTGTTTTTTACAGTCCCTAGGATAGAATGCGATTTGATTGATGATTGCAAATCTATTCTAACTGTCTTATTCCCAATTCTCCGGTGGTGGTGATGGCTGGCTTATTTGAAGAGCCAAGTTTTCTGTCTGTGTGTATAGGTAGAGAAAAGGAGAAGTAAAGAATCTTGCACATCCCATTGACACATCTTTACACATTTTGCTGCTCAAGTGGAGAGCTTGCTGCTGCATCAAACAATCTTATTGTGTGATTGAAGTGCATAAAATTCAATCTTGAGTTTAGTATCTTTGTCTTATTGAAATTTGATAAATTGGCCAATGATTATAGTTGTAAGTTTTATAAAGGCTTAAGCGGCATCATGATTATGATTAATGGAGTGCTCTACAAAATGATATTCTAGTTGATCATTTTGATAATGCTCAATGTTTAGTGCTCTAGAGTCTATACGGTTGTATATGAGTCTAAAAATGTTATTTTTTGACCGAAGGTCTTATTGAAAATTTATTTCTATATAAACATACATTTTTACATGTATTTAATACTGTAAAGAATTGTGCTGTTTCCAAATTTTAGAAACTTGGGAACTCTATTTTCACTGTATTGTTCATTTCTGATGCTTTTGAGCTTGATTATTTCTTCTTCTTTTCAGACATATCATCATTTTGTTCTAGTATCACATTTAAATTCTGTACTGTATTGAGACATCTATTTTTTTTTCAAGTGCCTCAAAAATACACTTCTTGTTTTTCCTGCACTTGTGAACATAGTGTGGGGGTGATGATGAAGATGGAAAACCAAAGAGGGGTCGCTATGAAGGACCTGATCAAGACCTGGCAGAGATGCTCGAGAGAGATGTGCTAGAATCAAGTCCTGGGATAAGATGGGATGACATTGCAGGGTTGACTGAGGCGAAAAGACTGTTGGAAGAAGCTGTAGTGCTACCACTGTGGATGCCAGAATATTTTCAGGTTATCCTTTTTCACTATTAGCTATTTCTGCATTTACTAAAAAGTATGATAATATTGGCTATAAATTAACACCTGATCTTTATTTGCTTAATAAGAGTCCTTGAACATTTTCTCACTGTTTGTAACTGTATTGTGAACTATTGCGACTGGCATGCTGTACATTAGTCCCTGACTTTATTTTTCTTCTACAACCAATTCCTGAACTTCAACTTACAAAACAAATAATTTTAGTTGAAGTGTAAATAAACTATTGATTTCTTCTGCTCCTACAGTCTTACTCCTGAATGTTGCAGTGTCACATTTGTTTACAAATTACAATTATCACTCGTACTGGTTCATGATTTATTATGTTTGAAAATTAGAGATATACATGAGGGGAACACGAGTTTCTTGAACTCAGTGTAGTAGGGCAGGAGGTTCCTTTGGATCTTTATTCAAGCGCTATCCATGCCATAACACATCAGAGGAACATGAGTTTCTTGACTTCGTAGTGTAGCAGTGTACAAATGCTCTTCTTGAACTTTCCATGCTATGCATATTGACCTTCTCATCCACTGTATTTGATATTCAATGTATCTGATATATAGTTGCATTAAATGAGATGGGAGATCTTTGTGAATTCAGACTTTGATGTGGAACTTTTTAACTCTATTTTTGGCTGTTTTTCCAGTGCTTATGAAATAGCATTCCCATCATTTCATTCCCATTGTATCCTCCTTGAGGTACTCAACAGTCTTAGGGCTTTTTTCTAATCACTATTTACTCACATATTTAACATTTGAGTCATGGGCAGCTATTGATAATTATCAGCTACAAACGACGGGCTATGAACTACCTGCCATGAATGTGTCCTCGATTTTCACACCAATACTGTGGACACCCATAACTAATCTTATTACCTCAAGCCACAAGTCATACATATACAGCTGCCAGCGTGGATGAATCCACTTAGGTCCTACAGCGACATCAGCTTGATATTATGTAAAGTGATTTGTAGAACAGTTTGTGAACCGAAGTTCTGGCTCTGAATCTCGAGTGTTGCTCCATTAGTCTATTTGTTTTAATTTAAAGGGTACTGCAATTTGTCAAATTGGCTTCTAATTTTAGACTTAGTTCATTCACCATTGGACCACTCCAATTTCTATGATCTAAACCAATGGTCAAAGTTTGAAGTCCATACATAAATGATTTCATGCATCATGCATGTGTCATGCATACATACTATGTAGTACAATGATCAATCACCGATGTAGTAATGTACAATGTACATACAGATTACATATCACGTTAGTAAATACATAGTAGTTTAGCGACTAGTACATAGTACATAGTCGACTGTGATATTAGACAACATGCATACATATATGATATTATATACATCATTATGTGTGTCTGATCATTGATTTTATGCATCATTTCATCATGCAGAGGCAGCTGCATGCATCTGTCATGCACCATTGATGTCCTCACTTATGCACATCAATGTGTACATGTGAATGCCATGTATCATTGACATATCATGTCATGCATCGTGCTTGATCAACATATCATGTCATGCATCGTGCATGATTGACATATCATGTCATGCATCGTGCATCATTGATGTCATGCATCCTGCATGTGCATATCTCTGATCATTGATGTCATGCATCATGCTGCCAGCTGCATATACGTGTGTCATCACTCATGCATCATTGGTGTCGTGCAACATGATTTTGCACGTCTGATTATGCATCATGAATGTCATGCATAATCCATCATTGATGTCGTGCATCATGAAATTGCACGTCTAATCATGCATCATGCATAATACATCATCAATGTCATGCATAATGCATCATCGATGTCATGCATAATGCATCATCGATGTCATGCATCATGCATGTGTCTGATCATCGATGTCATGGCACATGCATCATGCTGGCAGTTGCATGCATGTGTCATCACTTGTGCATCATTGATGTCATGCATCATGAATGTGCACATGTCTGATCATGCATCAGCATGCAGCATACATCACCCTGCATCATGCATGTGCATGTGCCTGATCATTGATGTCATGCATCATGTTGGCAGGTGCATCCATGTGTCATGACTCATGCATCATGCATCATGCATTATTGATGTCGTGCATCATGAATGTGCATGTGTTTGATCATGAATGCAGCATCATGAACATCATGCATCATTGATGTCATGCATCATGCATGTGTTTGATCATTGATGTCATGCATCATGATTTATGCATAATGCATCATGATTTATGCATAATGCATCATTGATCGTGCATGGTGCATCATTGATTATGTATGATGCATCAATACCCAATGCATACATGTTGCATGTTTCACATACAGTCATACTTACAGTTCACACCGTCATGCACACATTCAACCGTCATGACTCATACACACAATTGTCATACACAGTCATACTTCACAGGTGACATATAGTTACCTGTCATATTTTACAGTCTTGAATCCATACACAGCCCTGAGTATGGACATGTCATACATGTCGCATATAGTCGTGCTTATAGTTACATTACATACATACAGTGCAAAGTCAACTCTCATGTCACATACAGACAACTTTCATAAGTCTTAGAGTGGTGTGCATACAGTCCTATATACATGCACAAAGTGCTGAGTGCACAAATAATAAACACTAACAATGCTAAGTGCACAATGCACATACATATTACAGTCAACTACTGCCTTACACATTAAGTATACGATTTAAATACACAATGTACATACATGGTGCACACTGCACTGAGATATATGCATAGATTTAACATTATGTCAGACATCATGACATGTACAATTGATATATCATACATGTACGTGATGTCAGACTGTAGACATTATGACATACTCATGTGATTTGTCAACAGTCACGAATAAATATTAGTAGTTGCATAATATACAGTGTACACACATACGTGCACGTGCATACATATTACATTATGACAGACCTTATACTATAGAGTAACCACAAAAACATGAGTTTGTGACAGACAAAGTGAGATGCGTTTACAAATTATGAGTATATATACATAAATGATAATACATATAGCAGTCACATATACATTATTTATTATATACATGCATAGTATAATGTTATACATACAACGTGCATGCAAATGTCACATGTGAGATATGAATATCACAGTGATTCTGTCATACTGTATACATAGATGATAGTGTATAGTATATAGAGTGGTGAGTGTTCAAACTATCAGTACCTGAGTTCTAAAAACTGATGCATATATATATATATATATATATATATATATATATATATATATATATATATATATATATATATATATATATATATATATATATATATATATATATATATATATATATATATATATATATATATATATTACAATACCTGTGGGTAGTCAGTTGACACCAGTCATACATATCACATCAATAATACATAGTACATTCAGAAAGCACCTGCATGATGCCTTTGTAAATAGTAAGTACTAGATGCAATGATCTATCATGCATGAGATGTGTTAATTCTGTGTCCTAACTTACTGTATCCGGTAAAGATATCACTGACAGAAATAGCCTACAGGGTTCTTGGGTTGGACAGGGGTCTGTAAAACAGAGGCCCTATAATGTTTTTTCCCTTCCCTCAGTGAAACCATTAACTAGTGTACTCACACAGACAATCGGCAGCTTTGATGTTGTTAATTAATTAGACAATACTGTAAACATCATTCTTCTTCAATAATGGAGATGATCACCACCACAGACAGACAATTTAACCAGATTATAACTGATTATCACGAACTACCAAATCGTCAGATTCCACATACAGAACGGCACAATAATGGAAGATGACACCGAATTACTCAACTTCGGTCTCTGCTCTAGGTGCTGAAGGCGAGTTCCACAGATATTTGTCACTGGCTTCACGGTCTCTAGCCAACAGCGTACCTGCGGAGTCTCTCCCCTGTGCTACATGCTTCGAGGTTTTCTTAATTAATATGAACAAGTGCAATGATACAACTCTTGCCTTTTTTGTGAGTCTATTCGGTACATTGTTTAATAATTACAGAAAGGATGGCCCTAACACTGGCATGCCTGGAGGACCTGAACCCAATTGCTACAAAAACAGTGAGGTCAATCTTCATCCATATCATCGTCGGAAGAAGGGAAAATGGCAGCTGTAAATGATGTTTGGGCTTCTGCAAACGTTTGTTGAATCTTTTTATTAATGGACTTGAGAAGGCGCTTTACTTCGGCGGGATTAAGAGTCACTGTATCGCCCTGAGCAGAAGTCGATGCTTGAGACAAAATGGGATGACTTTGCGTGTCCGCGAGCTGAAGTCCGAATTCTTCTTGTAAGTAAAAATCTTGCCGGACAATATGCTTCCGGTGTTGTCGTTCAGTACCAAGCTGATCTTCAGCTTCAGTCCGACGTAAGTTTGCCGCTTCCAATTGAGTGTGGAGGGCGTCTTGCTTCGTCTGATCACCTTGCTCGGCGGTCACCTTTGTTGTGCGAGCTTCGTCAAGACTCTGTTGCAACATGGCCACCTGGTCGAGAGTTCGGAGCAGGTCAACTGCAAAGAGAACTGCTCATTGGTTTCCTGTAACGTAGATGCAGTCTGCTGCAACAGAGCATGCACCTTAGCTTCGCTTGTAAGTTGATACTTTAATTCATTAAGGGCCGCATCTTTAACCATAATCTCTTTCTGCAAATTGGTAATCTTCTGTAAGTGGCGTTGGTTAGCTTGTTCAAGATTAGCGGCTTGCTTTTGATACACATCCACTTCGCTACGAGCTTCTTCAAAAAACGCTTTGAAGTACTGCGTTTGGCGTGACTCGATCCATAGAGTGTCGGTCAAGCGCTACACTTCAAAGTTTTGCTGATGAGCGACCTCCTGAACTTGGGGGACTCCAGCCATTGATTGTATGCCTGAAGATCAAAGGAGGTCCGGGTGACAGCTAGAATCCCGTGCAATGAGGGATTGGATATGAAGCAGTTACGTGTTTAGGCGGCTGAATTCGTGCAATCCGGCCTGATCATTAATACCAAACTGCCAGAACCTTTCCCGAGGAGCTAACGTGAGCAAGAAAAAATCATCCTCGACTGATTTGACTGGGCTCCAAGGTGACGTTGAACGAGAAGGCGTGGACCATCCGGAAGGCGAAGCCGGTGGTGAATAGGAGGGGGAAGAGGTGGCGGAACTAAGGCGAGGAGAGGGCTAGCATCCAACTCTCGGACAATGGTTTGACATTCACGGTGGATACGGTTAGAAAAGGAGTAACGACCAGTTAACAGGTTGATGAATGGCTGCGGCAATGAGGGAATAGAACTGCCGGGAGATACCATACGGGCGGTGTTGTAAATTGAGGGAGAGTGCTAGGAAATGCAGGATCAAACGCTGAGGTTCGGGCCGACAGGTGATAGCATACTCGTTAGAGCTATGCCGAGGGAACAGCTGCCTCATAACAGCGCGGGATATGGTCGGGACGGAAATGGGACCGTCGGTAGGAATAAAAAAACGCTGCCCGATCTCCGTGGTAGTGATTTTAAGCTACTGGCCATTCTCGAGAATGGTCCAGAGAGTAGCGTTGGTCGGCCCAACCGCGATGTTGCGAATAATGCTCTCTGCTGCGGGATGAGCGGAAGCTGCATCCCATTGCAAGAGGCAAAATGTTCCAAGACCGCGAGGTTGTAGGAAGGCTTGCATGTCGTCCGCCATGATGGTCGTCAAGGGTTTGGAAAGTGCAAGAACGTCCATGAGGGCGATAACAACTCAGTATGCAATCAATATCACAATACAAAGCGCGAAGGTACACTCAATAAATGTCGAATGTCCATGTGCACAAGAGGGGGTTTAAAACAAACAGCGAGCATTGCAATGTCATGTCGTGAAAGAGGAATTGGAATGATGAAGACACATCGGAGGGAGGCACATAAATGCCATGCAAACTCATGCAGATATGGGTGGCAAGATTATTATGGTGGGCACGGAAGGCGGACGGAAAGGGTGCAACCTGGATAATCAGCTTCTTAAGTATGGTGAGTAAGGTCTTATTAGTACTTTCAGCGAGCCCATTGGCCCGCGGGTTATAAGGTGTACTAAATTTATGGATAATATTAAAACTTTCGTTAAGGCCTGAATAAGAGTATTTGCAAAGTGGGTACCATGATCTGAAACAATTTCCAGAGGCAACCCAAACCGGGGAAAAACGTCTCGAGTCAAACATTTCGCCACCACCTGAGCTCTGGCCGAGTGGACGGCCCATGCTTCAACCCAGCGTGTCGCATAATCAATACAGATGAGTATATATATGTTATTATTCGAAATAGCTAGAGGGGGATGGGCCCAATAAAATCTAACCCCCATTTTTGGAAGGGTTCCAAAGGCAGAACTAGTTGGAGAGGAAAATGGTGACGATGCAAAGGTTGTCCGGTATGCTGACAGGTATCACATTGCTTTACATAAGCATAAACATCACGTTGCATGGTAGGCCATCTCATGCCACTTTGCAGAATTTTACAGTAAGTCAAGTCGGAAGCAAAATGTCCACTAGACGGAAGAAAGTGAGCCATAGCAATCAAAGAAGGAACTTCATGTGTGGGGATACAACGGAGGAAGGCCCCGGACGGATCTGCATAATATAGTTGGTCGACAATAATACGAACCCGGCGACTGTAGATGGCTAATTTACAGCGAGCCGTGTTAGACACCGAGCCCGGTGAGTGAGAAAAATCATTAAAGTATCGTAATACGAGTCAGCAATAGGTAAAGCAGCCTCTGGTGCACTAGGTGTTGTAGTGGAATAAATCGCTAGAGAAGAGTCATCCACCGCACTCTGAGGTTCACGGAATCAAGTTTAGAGAGAAAGTCTTCAATGGCATGTGCGGAGCCCGTTCGGTGTATTGCATCATAGTCAAATTCCTGCAGTAGGAGTACCCAACAAGCAAGCTGTCCACCAAGATGTTGCTGTCGGACGACATAGACTAGAGTAGCATGATCAATATGAAAAGTAAATTTACGACCATGTAAATAGTGCCGAAACTTCTTAATGGAGTATATTAACCCAAGCATTCGCGCTTAGTTACAGAATAGTTACGTTTTGCTGAAGCAAGATGATGACTATCATAATAAATAGGTATGAACCATTTTTCTTTCCGTTGCATTAATACACTTCCAATGGCATTGTCAGATGCATCAACAAAAACATGGAATGGCAATTGCAAGTTGGGGGCCTCGAGGATTGGAGCCTGCATGAGGAGGGTTTTGAGACAGTCAAATCTCAATCGGCACAGTCCAGCAAAATTGGTGAGGTGATATCGTAGTCAGCTCTCCGAGTGGAACCATGCCAACGGATCTAGCCCAGGAAACACATGACTTCTTTAGGTGTCTTCGGTGGAGGTGCATCTAAAATTACTTGGACTTTATCTGGGTCCACTTGAATGCCTTGCTTAGAGATAATGTGGCCCAACAGTTTATCGCAAGCAATCGGAAAAATCGACTTATTAGGGTTCAAATAGAGACGGTATTCTCTGCATTTTAACAAGGAGCATTGGAGATGCTGTAAATGTGCTGAAGTGTTAGTGGACAGGGAGAAGTCATCCAGGTGCACTCATAAAACTCGTGAGGTAAGGTGAAAATATCTCTTGCATGCAGCGCTGGAAAGTGCTAGGTGCGTTTCGTAAGCAAAACCACATAACAGTACATGCATACACTACCTAATTAGTAATAAAGTAGTTTTAGGAATATCTGCTTCAACCATTCTAACGTGGTTATACCCACTATTTCCATCAAAAAATGAGTACATCTCTCGACCAGCTACATCGTCCAGCATACTATCCAAGAAAAGCAATGGAAAAGGGTCAGGCACTGTAGCGGCATTCAGGTTTCGGTAGTCAATGCAAATTCATAACTGTTTGTTCTTTTTAGGGACGATCACTATAGGCGAAATCCATTCTGCGTGCTCCACGGGGACAATAAAGCCAACTTTCAATAGTCTATCCAATTCCTCTTTCACCTGTTGAGCATAATTAGGGTTCATGCGGTAACTCTGTTGTTTGACTGGTTTGGCATCTGGTTTTAAGACAACTCGGTGTTGGTAAATGCGAGGATCGAGACCCTTCATGTCCCGATAGTCACACGTGAAGACATCTGTAAATCCTGTGAGTAGATTGAGCAGATCTTCTTGAAATGCAGGGCCAGGCCAGCTTTGATCTTAACTGGATGTGGATTATCGGCATCACGGAGGTGCCAAGTGACGAGCTGGTCTTCCGACACATAGAATTGCTGTGAGCTAGAGAGATCATCTGGAGACTGGAATAAATGTTTGATATCCATAGGCTCTACGAGTTTCTCAGCCTTACTAACTGTATCATCCATTGCACCATACAGGTCGTCGGAGACCATTGGTCTAACACCTGTTGGAGATCTACTGTACCCAGAGAAAGCAAATCTTGATTTGCAGTCAAAAAGGCTTCCTCCTTGTCGTCAGACAAACCGTCTAACATATGCAGAGGCTCCACTACATATGGCCGCACATGAATCTCACAAGGCTTTATATCGTCTAGGGGGACCACGTATTTACGGTGATTACACTTAAAAGATGAGCTCATGGGATGATGAGTCTTGCAAAACCTTGGCTTGTTTAAACCAGGGCTGGCCAAATAATAAGTTATAATCCAAACTGGATTCAGGCAAGTCCATAACCACAAAGGTCGTTTTAAATATTGCTCCCTGTAAAGTGATCGGAATATCACGTACCGGTCCTACCAGATGGACTCGTGAATGATCAGCCATACGGACAAAAAAGTTGACTGTTTCAATATTATTCAAGCCAAGCTTTTTATAGATTGCTGCTGTGGCAATATTGACTCTCGAACCTCCGTCAATAAGTACTTGTGAGATTTTTTGATTTTTATATCAAACAGTAGTTAAAGGGACTGCATGATCAACTGTGGAGTCAGAATCGGGATTAATGGTCTCCGTATCTGGGGCCCGCATTGAACTTGGGTCAATCTTATGCTGAAACTGTTGTCGTATACCCGGTTCTAAAGTGAGGAGCTTCTTCAAAGGGATGGTAATCAAAGCTTTATATAGAATGTCCCATGCTACCCTTGGACTGGGCAGTTCCGGTGCTTCTTTCGGTGAAATCACTGGCTGTACTACGGTTGGTTTCGGTGTGGATGTTTCTTTGCACTAACTCTATGGCGGGTAACTGGTATGGGATCTGGGAAGATTGGTCGTTCTTCTCGGGCTGAGTTGGATGCCTTGGCAAATGTGCATTGCTGTTCTTTTACACTTGGTAAAGATTTCTGTAGCCGGGTGGAGTGTTTTGCCGGAGCGTGTCCGCACCGCCGTTGTCTGCATATCTACTACTGAAATGTGAACCATGTTTGCCATTGGGCTTTGCCTCTCTTTTTTGCGTTTATCGTATTCCTGTGCGTCCTTAGAGTGTCTTCGAATGTGTCCAATCTCTCGACAGAAATGACAACGTGGTGGAGGTAGAGCCGTACTGCTACCGGTTGGATTTTGGTTCCATCGAGGCCGGTTAAAATTTCCTGTGCGTGGGGCCTTGTAGTTAGGATAAGTAGGATAAGCTGTATTTCTGAAGTGCGGCGGTACATAGTTGGTGGTTGGTTGGCCCTGTTCTTGCAGAACGGCATTCACGGCTAGCCTATTCTATGTCCTTGCGATATATGGGCAAGTCGCTGTTGAGTGGCTCACAGTATCGAAGATGGCACAATAAACCTGATGAAGTGCACAATTATTCGCAACATGACCAGGGTTTTTACACTTCATATGATAGACTTGTTTCAATGGATCATCACTTTCGCTTTTACCAACATTTAACCGCTCCAAATCTTCTGTAAAACTACTGACTTTATGCTCCAATTGCAGAGCCATGGCGATAACTACATCCAACGTCATCCCTCCAACGCATCAAATAATCATCATCTATTTGAGCTTTGGGTTTAACCCATTGATAAACCATTGTGTAATCACATTGTCGGGGAGATTTGCATGAGCCGGAGGCAACTGTCGCAAGTGTGTACGAAACAGGGTAGCATATATTCTTGTACGCTTTGATGCACCTTCTGCCGGTTATTCTGTAAATAGTCAAATATCTTGGCCGCATTTTTCTTTAGTCTAAACCACTGTAAGAAGGCATCTTTCACAACATCATATCGCCTGAAGTGATTAATGTCATACTCCGTCAGCTAGCATGCTGCATCATTCACCAATGTTGATTGAAACACTATCGCCTTGTATGCTGGGTCCTCCGGATTGTTCAATACAGCATAATTAATTTCAAACGTTTGCATGTGCGCATCCTGGTCATCATCGGGGAAGCCACGGAACTTTGCGTAGGTGACTCCTGTAGTGGGTGGCCTTCACTAACAACCCTGTTGTTGGTGCTACTGCTCCTATCGATTCTGGTTATCTGCCATAACTTTTAGATTGGGGTCCACTAGTTGTTCAAATTCACAGTTGTATTGTAATTCTTCAAATTGATCTGTTCCACAATTATCTATTCCACAATTATCTATCGATTCCTGTGGTTGTAAGGGTTCATTGATGTTTATGGGTTCTTCGGTTTTACGGTTCAGAATGAACTATCCGGGAATCTGAGTCTCAATATGCGTGATGGATCCCACTCTTTCGACAAGTATTCGGCGATGGAGCTTTTCCTATTACTCCACGAGTTTAAGGGTTCGTCTTGAACAAATTGCTCAATGGGAGTACTTGGTTTAGGGGTACGATCCGTGGTTTTCTCAATAGTTCGAATAGGTCTATTAGTATATTCACTAACTTGGTCGGTCGATTCTGCCGGTATCGGAGCACCACCGAATTCGGCACAATCACCGAACACCGAACCCTTGCCAGAAGGCACCGGACTTTCACCGAGTGCGGTGCCAATACCGGTCACCATACTGTCATCGAGTGCGGTGCCAATACACCATACTGTCACCGAACTTTCACAGAGTGCGGTGCCAATACTGGTCACCGTACTGTCACCAAATTGCACCGGACTTAGTTCCAGTATGCTTTGCAACCCATAACTAAAGGAATGCTGTGGTGTTGCTCCACTGGTTCCTGATACGCCTTCACCTTCATATGAATTCCCTTCGATATTACTATGTGGTGGTGTCCCTAACGCACTGTTTATTCGCCAAGGATGTCTATCGTTCCGGTATTTAGGGTAGGTTTCGCCTGAGTGCGTTACAGGCATGTAGAACAAGGTCTCCACTCAAAAGTATATCCTACGCTTCTGTCAGGAATTTTATTTTAAGCCCATGGCCAGCACCAGTGTTAATTCTCTGTCCTAACTTACTGTATCCGAAAAAGATATCAGCGACAGAAATAGCCTACAGGGTTCTTAGGTTGGACAAGGGTCTTAGGTTGGACAAGGGTCTGTAAAACAAAGGCCCTATAATGTTTTTTCCTTCCCTCAGTAAAACCATTAACTAGTGTACTCGCACATACAATCGGCAGCTTTCAAGTAGTAAATTAATTAGGCAATACTGTAAACATCATTCTTCTTCAATAATGGAGATGATCACCACCACAAACAGACAATTTAATCAGATTATAACTGATTATCACGAACTACTCAAATTGTCACAGATTGCACATACAGAAGGACACAATAATGGAAGACGACACCAAATTACCCAATTTCGGTTTCCGCTCTGTGCGCTGAAGGCGAGTTCCACAATACTTGTCGCTGGCTTTACGGCCTCCGGCTGATAGTGTACCTGCGGAGTCTCTCCCCCTCGATACATGCTTCGAGATTTTCTTAATTAATATGAACAGGTACAACGATACAACTCTTGTCTTTTCGGCGAGTCTATTTGGTACATTGCTTAATAATTACAAAAAGGATAAGGATCCGGCGGCCCTAACAGATGCAAGTCATATAAGTCCATGATGCCAGCAGCCACATCTCAAATTTATAAATAATACATAGTACATGCAAGCATAGATGATATGCTGCACTAAATTATATATAACAGCCATATCACCTTGGGACAATTCACAATGCACATGCCAGCAGCTGTCTAGCCACACACAGTTGATACATATTACATACTACAGTCACCATGCTTCATAGTTCAACGAGCTACCGAATACCAAAGTTAGGTGCTTGCAGCAGCCAGCTTGAGTCTCGATTCCTCACCGTTGGTCACTTGACACCTACAGTCCACTGTCATGAATGGCATGGAGCTCCAAATGCCAGGGCACGTTCCTTTAACCAATGCCCTGGATGTTTGGTACGAGGCCCAAATTAATCTGAAAGTGAACATGTATGGAATGTACCATACCAAAAGAAAGGGTTTGGAACATTAGTTCTTATAATCTCGATGCATGTCCATCATAAAATATAATAAATGTCAATCCATGTCAAGATTCAAGAGTCAACCATCATGACATAGTTGAGAATTGAGAACTTGGTATGAGACTGCAGCCTTTGGGGAAGATAAATGTTGGAATTCAAAACTGTTCCTCTGTTTGGATCACTCAGTGCAGAGTTCAGAGCTGCAAGTTTATTTGGTTTGTCGGAGGTTTCAAATGGATGCCTTATTCTCTAGATGGACAACATAGAGAAGGACACCTGACGCTCGTAGTCATGTTGGACTCCTGGTCATGGACTTGCCACATGCTGCCTGCCATATTAGCAGTTACATTTCATTACATGGCCATTTGCTGATTTCAAGCTTTATGGAGTCATCTGGGACTTGCCTCATCATGCCTCCCCCCTCCCTACCCCCTGTTTTTCTGTTTTTCGATTTTATATGCACTTGGGGCTAAAAAGGGACCTTGCATCTTGTGGATTAGAGCTCTGTCTGGGTTTTGAGTTTACATGGCCATTAGTGAGCAGGTTATTGTCCTTTGCCAGCACTTACTATATTATTTTAGCAGTAGCATATTGCTTATTTGTAGGCGTCACATGTATGCATATCGTCACTTGATTTTGTTGCACATGCAGTTACTTGCAACAGCATAGTTGATTGGAGAATTAATACACATAGACCCTTGTATGACTCGCAAATGCATACGCTTTTCTTCTCGAGTGAGATTCTGTGTAGCTCTTGCCGTTGTAGCACCTACTGAAATTCACAGCAACTTTTTTTCTCTCATTATCTTTAACATTTTGGAAAACTATTATTATAATTACCTTCGTCATCATCATTGTTGTTGTTATCGTATTATTTCTAAAAATATTATTATCTTTGGTATCTTTTTTCTTGTATGTGAAAGCCTCCAGCACGAAATCTTAATCTACGAATCAAAATGCAAGAAAAAAAATGTAAGAATAAATGTAAGAATAAGGGTCTGTAAGTGGAAAGAAACAAAGACGAACTGTGATATTTCCATTCTGGCAGCTAAAAGTTTGCTGTTGTACCCACTATGCATGCATAGTTTTTCTTTCAATGTACAGTGGCTTGGAATGTTATCTCAAAACTGTTTTTGATTTTTAACATCACATCTACCTAGTATTTATGGCTGTTTCTTCCATCTCATGCGATGCACGGTGGCTACTTTTATTTACCATTGACTCTTGATCGGCTTGATTTTTACAAATAATTTGTTATTTATGGTCTCCATCAGGGTATTCGCCGACCTTGGAAAGGAGTGCTTATGTTTGGCCCACCTGGAACAGGTAAAACTCTTTTAGCAAAAGCAGTTGCAACAGAGTGTGGGACGACATTCTTCAATGTATCTTCAGCAACTTTAGCTTCAAAATGGAGAGGAGAGAGTGAGCGCATGGTTCGCTGTCTGTTTGATCTTGCTAGAGCTTATGCTCCCAGCACTGTATTCATTGATGAGATTGATTCTTTATGTAATGCTCGTGGGTATGTCCTTTTTTTGTAGCATTTATTGACCAGTTATAACTGGAGCTACTGTGCTCGCTTCAAGTAAAATTTCGAAGTATCTTTTGCCAGGGTTTCTGGAGAGCACGAGTCTTCACGTCGTGTGAAGTCTGAACTTCTTGTTCAAGTAGATGGAGTTAATAATAGTAGCAGTGGCGATGACGGAGAGAAGAAGACAGTTATGGTATTAGCAGCAACAAATTTTCCTTGGGATATTGATGAAGCACTCAGGCCAGTATTTGACTGTTTAATTTTTAGCTATGATGCAGACGACGGTTTTTGCATTGATGATAATCTGTAGCCTTACGTAATTTTTAGTTATGATGCAGACGGTGGTTTTTGCATTGATGCCTTTTGTGAAACTAAAGAACAGTATATCTATAAGAATATTTCAGTTTGTTTGCTTGTTCGTTTTTGTTTTTTGTTTTGTTTGTTTGTTTGTGTGTGTGTGTGTGTGTGTGTGTGTTTTTTTTTTTTTTTTTTTTTTGGGTTTCTTTGTTTGCTTATTTGTTTTTTATTCTCTTAATTTTTCAGAAGGGAAGTTTGATTTTACGATCTATATCTCCTGAAGCTTGAATTAATTGAAAGTGAGACTCTACAATGAAAGACTTAGTACCCAGAGTCTGCCCAAATCTCACACAAGTAGGGGTAAACATTTAACACCTACCATGAATGAACAGAGGCTGAAGGCCCACTTAGGACAGGATCTGGGGAAAGACGGCCCAAAGGCCAGATGAAGAGACTAGTTTGAACCCATGCAGCACTGCCAGTGTGTGCTCGGCCCTAGCTGTTGTTTTGTTTTGCTTCTTTTTTTAAAAATACCTAAATTTAATAAATAATTTATTTATTTATTATAAAAATTCAAGTAAATAGAAATTTTTTTTTTGAAAGATTGATAAATGAGAAGTAAACAAACAATTTAGAGAGAGTTGCAAAGCAGGTTGATAAATCTGTCATCCGTTGATGGGATCCATTTGCTTTTCAGCTAATCTCCTTGGTCACAAAGATTGCTGAATGTTCAGGAAATGTATTGGAGAGGTCATTCATATTAATTGTATTAATGTGTTATTTGTATGAACAGGCGAAGGCTTGAGAAAAGGATATATATACCACTTCCCAATGAAGAGAGTAGGCGTGAACTGATTCGGATCAATCTTAAAGGTGTCGAGGTATCTCGATAAGTGTCGCTTTTCTCATCACACTGAGTCTATATGTTATATTATAGGTGATAAAAGTTAAAAAATGGAACAGGTTGCACCCGATGTGGATATTGATGAAGTCGCTCGCCGTACAGAAGGTTACAGTGGTGATGATCTTACAAACATTTGCAGAGATGCCTCAATGAATGGAATGCGACGAAAGATTGCTGGAAAGACCCGTGACGAGATTAAAAACATGACAAAGGATGCTATGCAGGAGCCTGTTGCCATGTGTGACTTTGAGGAAGCGTTGTCGAAAATTTCACGCAGTGTCTCCAGTGCTGATATTGAGCGCCATGAGAAGTGGTTTGCCGAGTTTGGTTCAGCTTAGGTAGGGTAGTTGATGAAGTCTATCATTACGTGATGCGGTATCACCTGTTTGTAGTAGTGAACATGTGTATTTGTGGACCCTTCGACCGTCAATGAATAGGTATTACATATTACCTCAACCGGTCATGTACATTTACCAATTCAAGCAGTTGCCTCTATTGCAAGCTGCTTAATCCTGTAGACACTAATGTTATGTGACCATTGTACGAGAACACAGATTCTTATCGTTAATCACGCAAGTTCTGCCCAGTAAACAGTGAGTAACTAATTTTATGATTATGATTCAAAGTTTCTTAGCAGCTCTCTTCCCCCCCTCAGCGGTTTCTCCGGGGCATCGTTTCTTATTTCTGTACTTGCGTTTTTCTGGTTGCGGCTTTTTCTAACGTGACGTCCTTTATTACGGCAACGAGGTATACATTTCAAGGACTGTCAATAATTATTCTTATTCTGAAATTCAAGTACCGAGTTGAGCCACCTCTATTCTGAAATTAACGAATGGCATTACCCCCCCCCCCCCCCCCCCCCCCCCCCCCCCCCCCACACACACACACACACACACACACACACACACACACACACACACACACACACACACACACACACACACACACACACACACACACACACACACACACACACACACAAAGGAGAAATGGAAAAAACCAACAACATTAACTAATAATATCATTATCCATGAGATGGATTTTCTATGATTATCGCAAATGGGAATATCACAATGTTCTTCAAATGTTGCAAGTACACATGTTTGATAGTGTCGTACCGCAGAAGTGTAGTTTGAAAATGTTTTGTTTTTACTCTTCTTTTAAATAATTGAAACATTCATGGTTGATCAAATCATAGTGAAAATGCAATATATTTACAAATCCAATGTAAATATATTGGTTGGTTGGTTTGGCATTCGTGGTTGATCAAATCATAGTGAAAATGCAATATATTTACAAATCCAATGTAAATATATATTCATGAAATCGGTTGGTTGGTTTGGCATGCTTTGTATTGGTGGATCCCATGTACGTATGGGAGCCCATGCAGAGTTCCCCATGCTCAATTACTCATGCAAGCCCATATCTCTCCATGATCTATTTACTAGCCCAAACATCGAGTTGAGCTTGCATCCTCTACCTTATCTCCCCCACCTAGAGTTGCCTAGATCGTGATGGACAACATCATCAATTCTTGTACTTTCTATTAGTCGGTAAATTTTCAATTTTTTCTATATCCATTCTCAACTCTTCGTCTATTTCATATTTAGGTGGTGGTCAGAAGCAATATTCAGTTTATATGATAATACGTTGTGGTTTTGTCCAATAACTTATGACCACTATCACGAAAAAGACACGCAGTGACCCTTCTAGGCACTACGACCACCTTGCTGGCCGTGAAGTGTGGATGAATTTCTTAGCTTCGAAACGAGCTCAGTCTTCTTCCCCTCTATCCAACTCAGTTGAGACTTTGTTTACAAAGTTCCTTAGACTGATTGCGTCGAGTCTGAACCGTCTGAGCAATATTCCAGCTTTATTTGATATCGCATGAACGGGTAAACACCTGATTATGATACTTTCCTCTCCTCAAATACAATGTAGTGTTTCTGTACAGCGAATCTGGAATGACTAATTTATTCGTAGTCCTTCATCTGATAGATTTGTAATGGAGCACGATGGTACCTCAAACGTTTGGACAGATGCAACTATTACCAGGTATTTCTTTATACT
Organism: Ceratopteris richardii; assembly: GCA_020310875.1. Lineage (NCBI taxonomy): Eukaryota > Viridiplantae > Streptophyta > Polypodiopsida > Polypodiales > Pteridaceae > Ceratopteris > Ceratopteris richardii. Next base: position 65,108,230 of record CM035417.1, on the reverse strand, counting down.
TACCTGGGGGGGAAGTCCTATGTATTGGCACATGGAGGTATATTTTCGAAACAAGTATAAGTTTTTCTACCAAGTTATAATATGCGGAATCATAACCTCATTCTGCCAATAATGGTTTAATGCATTGCAATTATCTATGTTCTATCAAACCACACCATACTTCACAAAAATGAAATTTATAGCTCTGATTTATTCACAATATCTGCATCAAATTATCGCTGTCATTGAATCCAGTCGTTGGTCTTTCTTTATGTTTCTTTCATGTCCAGTGTCAGGTTGTCATGCAAAGTTACATGAAGGTACACACTGGTTAAAATTGGGTCTTTTTTGCGAGCTTTAGTTGGTCTTTGGAGAAATCTTGCCCCCAATAAAATCAAATTGTAGTATTGCTGGATTATATTTATGCAGGTTGCTTGCGAGCTTTGCAAGTAGATATCTAACTGTCTAGGAACATGTACACACACTACCAAAGGATCTTCAGACACGAATTATACTGGGCTGTATATACCTGTGGGCTTCTTTATGGTATATTTTAAACGTGATGCTGGGCAAAA
>CM035417.1:64807676-65097676 GCA_020310875.1 Ceratopteris richardii | reverse complement strand
TTCTCAGACTTGTATGTACGACTATAACCTTAACAGGCCACTTATCTTTGTACACTCACTTGGTAATAAATTTAGCATTGTGTTGTGCTCCAAGCTTCTTCTTCTTCTTCCTTGTGCTTTTCATGTGCTTCCACAGACCTCTAACTCCAACAATTGGTATTAGAGCAGGTGGTCACTTCATCTAGGTTGTCATTGACACCCCTTTGGTCACAATCTTCAGAATTGCATGAAAATTGGTTAGCATATTCGAGCGATTATGATTTCAAAAAGAATTTTCTATGTGGCATCAAAATTTTGATTTGAGCTTGTTTTCACCTCTGAACACACTATCATAGCGATTGTTGAGGGAATTTCATCCTTCTGTGCCAAACATATATACAAGTTTTCCTTCACTAGTACAAGTGCCTCAAAATCTGCTACAAGTTTAGCAGAGCTAGACAGGGTGCTTTTGTTCAACTTTTTTAGATACAAACATTTTTTGCATCAAGGTAGTTATTTAGTGTCCATGGCTAAAAGCAATGATGTATTTCTTGTGTTGGCTGTTGAGGATAAGTTGGATGGTACCAATTACCTAGTGTGGACATATATGATGCGACATGTATTGTTAGCAAAAGGGTTGTGGAATATTGTGAAGGGTGTTGAAAAATGTCCTATTTTACCTATAAATATAGTTATTAAAGGTGACATAGATAGCGTTGAAGATTATGATCTTCAAATTCCCGTTTGTGCTACAGTTCTTGCTGCAACTATTATAGAGAAACTTTGTTGGGATGACAAAGATGCAAAAATGGGAAAATCTAAAACAATTATGAAAAATGCCAAAAATATAAGAAAAAAAGCTATTATAGAGGCATACCTTTGTGCCTATTGTTTGGATACAAAACTTGATTGGAAAGGCTATATATAAATGATTAAACCTAAAAGACAAGGCAACAACTAACTACCAATGAAGAATTTTCATTCTTCAAACGATAAGGGATAACATAAGTTATTAAGAAAAGAAAAACAAAGGGAGTGGACATTAATGTGGAAAGCTTGACCAAAGAATGAACAAAATGATATGTCTTAAATGTCCTAAAAAAACTCAGCAACTAGAAGGTCAATGTCGACCAACTGTGATTCAAGTGGTTATCATGCTTGAACCTTTTGCAATTGACGAGGGTTGAGGTCCCAGGTGGGCTTGAAACATCTAAAGAAACCTCTCTTAAGTGGAAGATATGAGGGGGTCACCAATCTGGGTGTGTTGTACTTTCAATTCCAAGCTAATCTAGAAGAGTAGACCATAAGGTTGAACTTGAAAACAAAAAATGAGAAGGCCAATAAGCCTTGATTTTAGAAATTTTGAGTAAGGGAAATGAGTCCTTAACAAGCATCTCGAGCTATACTGCACCCCAATTAAGAAATGCTTTGATTTTGTATGGTCCTTCCCAATGGAGAATCCATTTCACTCTTAACTATGTATGGAATTGAGGCTGATGTAAAAACAAAAAATCTCTAATACGTAAATTATTTTTCCATATATACTTGTCATGCACTTTCTTTATCTTTTCTTTGGTTTCACTCAATTTCTTCTCTACTTCTTCAATGAGTTCCTCAACTAGATGGACCCTCTTTTTTGCTTCAATCTCTTCCATCCTAGGAGATCCGTAAAACAACTTGAAGGGTCTTATGTGATGTAGCCCATGTAATAATTTGAATGGTGAGTCTCTTGTCATTTCTTTACATGCTAATATGCATGCCCATAAGGTTTCTAAATAAACAACGAATGAACTCTTCGATCTTTTGAACCTCCTAAAAAATAGCCTCTTCATATTTACAATATAAAGTTTTAGCTTTTACCTTTTATAGGTTTAGATCCTTGAACTAGTGGAATGCAATGTTCTTAAAAAATGGTAGGGATACCTTCCAAATCATTGTAATGCCATGCAAAAACATCTACATATTTTTACATGAATGAAATCACCTATTGTGATAGTTGGGATGGTCCCACAACCAAGTGGCTATCAATATGGAGAGATGGATCTCTTTGTTGCCCAATCCAACTTTTTGACAAGATTCCTCTCCATCATTGTGGCGAGTGGCTTCTCTATTCCTCCATCTTTTGGTTCTTCCATTATTTTACATTTTTGTAGTTTTATATGTAAGAGAACAATGGATGTCAATATGATTCTCTTTCTCTTGAATCAACCCTTTGGGACTTTCATGTATTGGGAAAATATCCTCTAGATCATCTTGCTTGGGGATTTTTCAACTACTATCCAATTACACAAATCTTCTCTTTCTAGTCCTGCATCCAAATCACTCTTGCTATGCTTTATTGGTGGTTTCTTCCATCTTTGATGATAGACTATTAGTTCACCTAAACGAAGACCTTGGATTGTTTCCTTTTCTTCTTCTTGGCATTCTAAATTCAATACATTTGGGGAAGTTTGAATTCCATAGAAAGGAAAGGGGTTACCTACTTCTAGCCATGGAAGATTATCCTCTTCATCTTCCTCACTATGGATGGGATCCAAGGAATCCTACTCAGAACTGAGATTGATTTCTTGCATCATTCGTAGATGGCCATGGAAATCAAGTCTATCTTCCAAGTGAATCTGTTTCATCTCTTTAACATCATGTTTTACCTACATGATGTTCTTACTCAAAATCAAGACACGTGCATGACCCAACCAAGGCCTTCCAATTAACAAGGGAAACCCTCCAGATATTTGTGGAACACTTAGCACAACAAAGTCGAGAGAAAAGATTCTACCTTGGAATATGATCTACACCTTTAGTACAAAACCTAATGGCTTGATCTTGCTTTGATCTACCAAGGTGTTTATGAAGTTGGTAGACTTGTTATGAAATAATTCCAACTATTCCATAATGTTCTTGTGCATCAAAATGACACCAGATCTTCCATCCACTATAATTGCTTAGAATATGTGACCCAATATACTTACCATCAACCTAGGCCTTTTATAATTTGCTATTGACACTTTTTTAGGACTGTTTCCTTATAGTATTGCTTGTGCTCTAGCCATCATATGTGATGTTGAAAAATCATCTACAATTTAGAGAACTTTGGATAAAAAATTTGCATAAATTCTTAGGAAATCATACATACCCAACTTTAGCCACTTTGCCATGTTTGATTCCTTAGTTTCTACTTATTTCTTAAACTCATCTTATAACTCCTTTCTAACTATCTTGTAGGCTTCATCAATTGTTGTAGTAATACTTTGATTGTTTTGATTTATTGGAACTACATCTTCTTCAATGATAGGGTTCTCATTACTGGTCAATTCTTTTTCTCAATCCATTTTCTTCCTCGAGTTTTTAATACCAAGCTAGGAATCTCTTCTCTTAATGTTAGTGTACATGTGAAAGGCCAAATGGCTACAAAAAAATTTTGTACATGTTCTTTAATAGAACATATAGTGGGCTGGTCAACCATAGAACATATTTTCGATCACATTTGGAAAATGTAGGAAATCTATGGTCAGGTCCCTTTATACTACATAGTTTCTAAATATATGAAAGTTTGTGCAAAGTATTGTGTGTGTCACCCAAAGCATAATTTTTCTACTATGAGAGCATCTTTGTAAAGCTCTATTAAAGATAAATCCATCAGGGTACATCACCATCAATTTGCAAAAGATTTTCACTATTATGGGAGCAAAGTGAGCATGGCTGATTCTTGACACTTTGTGGCTTCCTCCAAGGCTTATGACTTATATGATGACTAAGGTGATGAACAAGACATAGACCTTGGCAAGACGTCTCATTGGATTTACCGAAGTAAGCATTGGTGTTGTCGGCTACACATAAGAAAGGACTTCAATGATCAAGGAAGACAAAAGTACTAGCACTTCCCAAGAGGCCACTTGTTCCAGTAGTGTTGTCCCCAGGGCTTGCTTAACTAGCAAGTTTCACTACCACTAAGCCCTAGTTTCTTGATGATTGTAGGATTGAGGATAATTTAGATTAACATTATTTTGGAGCCTTCAAAATGTCTTCTTGGACTCTTTGCATCAATTTTTTGAGAGTTTCTAAGGGTTCGAAATTGGGAAAAACTAGAGGTTGATTTTGTAGTTTTGGGACAATTTCGACAATAAATGTGGAAAGATTGGTGGAAAGATCAATCTTGACACTAGAGGCACTTGTGATTTTGTCTCCTTCGTAGTATACATTTATATTTATTGCTAAATTTTCAGCTCTTGATTCTTGGTTCAAGTTTCGTCTTTCAGTTGTGATGGGAGAAGCCACCATAAGTTTATGCAAGTTTTTGGGTCAAAAGAACGAAGTTGAAAAACACTTGCAAGTGTTGTTAGCTAGTGTTTGGGATGTAAATTCAGCCCTTCACTTTCATTTTATTCCATATACTAAGAACATGCACTCTATGTACCGTTCTGTGGATATAAGTTATGTATGGCCATGCCGTCATTGATATAGCAGTTATGTTTTTGCATAAAGCATTTGATGTTGGCAAAAAGGGTCGTGGTGAGGTTTTCTTAGCTAGGAGACACCCAAATGTTGGGGTCTCTTTGCTGATGTAGGTGGAAGACTTACCCAAGCTCGCCAGGAGACATATGCTAGTTGTTTGTAGATGCTTGATAAGCCTAGTTGGCTTCTTTCAGTTAAGTTGCTATATGAAGTGGAGTCAATCATTCACTATGCAACTTTACATGTAAAAAATCATAGTTTTATGAGTTTTCTACATTGCTCATATGCTCATTTTGAAGAAGGTACTCTAGCAATTTTTTTTGGATTTTAAATTTTCAACTATAGAGAGGTTGAATTTATTCCTTGAGATATTATGTGGCATGAGCACATACATTATTACATAATCTCTTTGGTTGATCATTGTTGTTCATTGATACATTTTTCTAGGGAGATTCTATTAAAATTCTCCCAAAGTTTGACACTTGGTCATCTTTTTTGAGCCTCAATAAGGCCTATTCAAGAAATTTGGGAACTATTCGAGTCCCATTTTTACTACTTAATATGTTAACTTCTTAAGCTTGAGCCCAGCCTTGATACCCCATTTGTATTAAAGTTATCCTTAATATTCTAGTGTCAATTTAATGTACTCCAATGAAGAGATAATAATATGTTGTTCTGTGTGAACGCATTGAAAACCAAAACATTTGGACACAAAGGATTGTCTCAAAATCCTGTGTAATTCCCATTTTTCATGAATAGGCCTTCAATGGTTTTTGGAGTACTCTAGCTCCATTATCATTCTAGTTTGTTGTTTATCATCATGGCATCAAAGATCTCAAGCACATATGGTGGACTAGGGTCTAGTTCTATTGCTCTCAAGAGGAGCTATAACGTGATGGGCAAAGACCATTTTGAGATCTTAAACTTTGATGTCACAAACTTTGGTCTATGGAAGAATTAGATTATAGATATGCTGATTCACAGGAGGCAATGCAAGCTAGTAAATGGAATCTCAAAGAGGGATTCTCATATGGATGATGATGATTGGGATGCGTTGGATGGAATGGCTAGGTCTACCATTTTGCTTCACCATGTGGATACTTTGAAAGTAGAAAGGAGCTTTGAAAGAAGTTATGCAACACTTATGGAAAAGAAACGACATCAAATAAAGTATATATGATAAAAAACCTATATGATCTTGGCATGAAGGACATAGAATGTTGCTGCTCATCTAAATGAGTTTTACGCTATATTTTTGCAATTACAAGCTCAAAAAATGGAGATGGATAATGAAATTAAAGAAGTATTGTTGCTATTGGCTTTGCCATTAGCATGAGATACGTTTTACACAACTATTACAATACGACACCTCATGGTAAAATAGTCTATGATGACATATTTGGATCACCCTTGAGCAAAAATATGCACATAAAGTCTATGTTAGAACTGAGAGTGGAGATGCATATACTACTTGCGATTCTTACCAAGGAAAGAATCAACAACGTGGTGAGGTCTATATTTTTGATACCTCCTCTAACAATAATATTATTCTATACATGTAATATGTTATTTATTTTATTTCCCTATGATATGGATATCTATAAAATAAATATGAAAGATAGAAGTCAAGTGGGCCCCACGACTGAAGATATATGTCTCCCTGTAGTAAAAGAGAAATGGTCAATATGGAAGGGAAATATAAAAGAGAGATGAAAAGTCTCGAATATTCAAGTATTTAAACCTTGTTCCACTCTCTTTAGAATGAAACAAAAGTCTTTCAAAGGCCCCATAGCCCCACTACACGTTTTTGAATTTTCAACAAAGGGGACCCTTTGTTTATAAATATTTGTTATATTTCTGGGCTCCAAACTCAAATGAATCATAATCCAAAGTCACATTTTAGTGGAGAGGACCCATTGCATGCATTAGGTCAAAATATCATACTTTTGTAATAAATCTCCCAAATATCCAAGTAATATGTAAAAATAGGCCAAATATCACACCCTCCCGAGTCTAAAATCTTCTGGATATCTGTAAGTGCTTTTATTTCACCACAAATATAAAATATCTAGAATATTCATTTCAAAATATCATAATCCAAATGTCTCCCCAAAAGCCCTATAAAAGGATCCCTTGGGTTCTCTCTAAAATCAATAAGAATTGTATGCAGATACATGCTGCAGATGTAGTGGGTGCTCCAAAGCTAGGAGAAGGAGTCTACCCTATGTCCCTAAATTGAGAGAGCTATGCAAGCTCTTAACTTGTAAGTCCCAATGTCTGTAACATTTCTATTTTAGTTAAGTTCATTTTTCCAATTCTTCCTATCTCCATTACCTTGAACCTTTCCTTATTCCATCCACTACACCCTCTCTTCTTCTCTCATTGCCTACTTCTCCCATCTTCCTCTATCTTTCCCAGCATCCCAAATCCATTGAGGATTGTGGAACTACCTGGCTCCTCTTGTGAGTGAGAATCTCATGCTTGTGAGTGTTTAGGGTTTTATGTGTCGGTGCTAAGAGGGCAGTGTGGATAACCCTTGCCTTAAGAGTACCTGTGTAGTGTTTATGTGTTAGTACTAAGAGGGCCATGTTGACAAACCTTGCCTTAAGAGTACCTTTGTGTTGATTGTGTTTAAGTGTACTAAGAGGTCGACGTGGATCATCCCGACCCTAAGAGTGCCATTGTATTTGTGTGACAAGGCTATTGGAGTTTGAGGTCTACAGAAGCCCACAAATAGCACAAGGAAGAAAAAGAAGCTTGGAGCAAAATACACAATACTGATTGTATTACCAAGTGAGTGTACAAAGATAAGTGAACCGTTAGGGTTATAGGTGTATATACAACTTGAGGGAAAACAACCTCCTAGAGAGGGAAGAAAGTGCCCCAGTAGTCCTAGTGTGTTCACACACATCACTACTAAAATTTATCAACAAATCCCCTTGGGAGTGATGCAGTGAACAAGGAGATGACACTCATGTATAAGGAAGTGCTAAGCTATGTGGAAGGAGATCAATCCACAAAAGGAAGTAAGCCCAAAGCTTTATAGAAAGATTCAAACTTTTCTCGAGGCAGAGCCTTTGTGAAAAGGTGTGCAATGTTCTCCTGTGTGGGCACATATGCCAAACTAATATCCCTAGCAAAGGGCCTCTCCCTGACATAATGATAATGCACCTCAATGTGCTTTGTGCAAGCATGGAACACACGGTTCCTTGCATTTTCCAATGTGCTCTGACTGCCAGTGAAGATAGTGGTGGTAGAAGACTGAACAACACCCAAATCAACCAAAAGGTGTCTCAACCATGTTTCTCATCAAGACAAGTGACTAGCATGTCATCAATATAGACAATAATGATAAGAAGCACATCATTTGCACACATAACATATAAGGTGCTCTCAGTTGGAATATTCTCAAAATCATGTGCAATCAAGCAGGCATGTATCTTTTCATACCAAGCACGTGGTGCTTGCTTCAAACTATATAATGCCTTTTTCAAGCTGTACACTTTTTTTCATGCCCTTTCTCCACAAAACCATGGGGCTGAAAAACATATAATTGTTCATCTAAATCACCATCCTAAAAATTATTTTTAATGTCCAATTGATGTACATTCCAACCATGATGAGCTGCAAGTGCATAGATGCTATGAGCAGTGGTCATTCAACAAGTGGGTGCAAAGGTCTCATCAAAATCAATGCCTCTTTCTTGAGCATAACCTTTTGCAACAAGCCTAGCCTTATACTTTTCATTTGTTCCATTAGGTTTAGGCTTCAACTTGTTATTCCCATTTAGTGCCAATGGCCTTTTTTCCAGGAGACAAATCACATAAAGACCAGGTATCATTTTTCATAATAGCAGAGTGGTGTTACTTGATCCTACTTCATACCTGCCAAGAATGATTAATTGAGAGTGTAGTGGGGCTCTTTTGATAGCTAATGATCATAAATAATCACATATGTTTCTTGGAACATAATCCACTAATCAATGAATCAAAACAGATAGGTAGGGATTGAACCAAGATCAAGAAACTTGCTATTCTTCTCTATACCTATTCAATGTTTTGAATAGTTCTCTGAGCGCAACAACAATTAGTTAAATTCCTTTTGGGAAACTCTAATTAACTTAGATAGCTACCAATCATGAGTGATTTCATCTAAAATGATGGAATACACACTGAGAAAGGTGTTTAGCAAATCACAAAATCATCCCGACAATTACGGGGTGGATCAGTCAATAGACCAGAGAGTAAAGATGTGTTAATATCTCATAATCTAGTGAGGCAATGATAATGAAACTTTGTAGTCATGTGCTAGAGAGTATATTGAATCTAGCATGCTTTACATCATGACAAATGATCAATCATGCACTGAGAAAAGCTCTAAGAAAACTACCGTTTTGATGTAGACATAACAGAGAAGTGAAATAAGAATGTAATGATAATATGTGTATTAAATCATATACAAATACAATATCATTGGCAATCATGTATTGCTCAATGTGTGGGAGATGAATGATCTATGAGATGAGCATTCAATTCACTATAGATTCCCTTCACAATGATCTCATGGAGTCGAGATATCCCATGGGTCCTATGATCCTCTTTTTATAGTTGTGTTCGAAGCAATATTTGAATTCAAATTCAAAAGATCTACCTAAAAGTGAATCCTAAAGTAAAGGATATATTCCCTCATTACTCAAAAACCAAATGAATCATGATTTAGAGCTTCCTAACTCCACATGGATGTAAAACACTTTTACACAGGTAAATGTGAAGGGCATTTTACAAGAGCTTGATCAGATGGAGTCTTGTATGAGTTATGTCAATAAACCAAGTATGGGCTTGGCTTCTATTTCACCAAGAGCTTTCTCTCAAGCCTAACATGCTTGGTCTTCATTCCCCCTTGATTTCCTACAAACTAATCATCAATTTGAATCTGTTCATTTTGGTTCCATCCAAAGACTTTGTGAGTATATCTGCACATTGTAAATGAGTTGATACATAGGATAGTTGAATATCCTTGCTAAGAAATTTATCTCTTACATAATGATAGTGCAATTCAATGTCCTTAGTCTTGGCATGATATATATGATTAGCAGCCAAATGAACTGAACTAAGTGTTATCTCCAAAGATTATTGGAGTGCAAGAATGTATCCCCAAATCTGCGTATAGTTGCTTAAGCCACATAGCTTCTTGAGTTTCATTTGCCAAACCTCTGTATTGTGCTTCTGTGGATGATAAGGCTACAATTGGTTGCTTCTTAGATGACCATGATATAAGCTTTGAACCTGCAAACAATAGGTACCCTGAAGTGCTCCTCCTATCATCCTTGGAGAATACATCTTTATATCTAAGTCAGAAGTGAAGGGATAAAACAACCCTTCATTCATAGTACCCTTTAGTTACTTTAGCACCCTTTTTGCAGCTTCCATGTGAGGTTTCATTGGTGCATGCATATACTGACTCAATGTAATTACTTAATAAGCAATGTCTACTCTTGTTAGGGTAGCATACTTGAGGCTCCCTACAAGCTTTTGGTAACCTGTAACATCCTCAAGAAGTTATCCTTCATGAGAACTAAGCTTATGGTTGAGTTCCATGGGTGTACCTACAATTTTGGTATTCTCCATCTTGAACTTTATCAACATATCATGTATATACTTTCTCTGAGTAATAAATATATCACAATCTGTGTACAAAAGCTCTAAGCCAAGAATGTATGTTAATAAACCAAGATCACTGATTTTTAAATTCTTCCATTAGTTGAGCCTTAACCTGCTTGATGCCATTAGCATCATTCCCTGTAATGATAATGTCATCCTTCATAGACACGTAAGTAGATAACTTTTGATTTATTATTCTTTATAAATAAAGAAGAATGTGCCTTGCTAGCCACAAAAACTTGGTCGTGCAAATAGTAACAAGCCTATGGTTCCAAGCTCTAGGAGCTTGCTTTAGGCCATAGAGTGCCTTCCTTAGCTTGCATACATAACTTGTTCTATCCTCATCTTCAAAACCCGGTGGTTATGCCATATACATTTCTTTTAATATCCATCCATTTAAGAATGCATTCTTGACATCTAACTGATATAGATTCTAGTTCTTAGAGGCAGCAAGGCTTACCAAAACCCTAATTGTTGGCATCTTTGCCATAGGTGAAAAGGTTTCTTCATATTCCACTCCATGAGTTTGAGCAAATCCCTTTACCACTAACCTTTCCTTGTATCTATTTATAGAACCATGTGAATTCTTTTTTTTTTGAGCCTGATATAGATGGCACCTTACTAGGACCCCACACATTTGTGTGCACTAGATCCAAAAGATTTTGATACACATATTCCTTCCTATTGAAAGGTTGTCTATGAGCCTTGCCGAATCGACAAGCTTCACACTTATAGATCATGTGTTGCCTTGTGATATTAGGCAAACCAAGTACATGTTGGTCCCTGCAATTTTTTTTGAGTGTCCTCTCACCAGTGTGAGCAAGCCTTTTGTGCCATATCTCCAACTCTATGAGAGTTTGAGATCCATAGCTGAATAAAGCTATGTTCTTTGTATCTTCCACTTCAAAAGTGAAAAGCCTTCTTGTCTTTTATCCTTTGGCAATCCTCCTAAAGCCTTGCCTTGGGTCTGCAACATATGCTCCAAATCGGTTGAATCTAACTTGCAATCCTTTTTAAACAATCTGCACAACACTTATTAAATTTTTGGTAATTGTAGGGACATACAAGACTTTGCTTAAGAGGTTCATATTCCCATCTGATGTCTTCACATTACCTATCTTCTCCACCGAGTGCATTGTATCATCTCCTGTTTGCACTTCATGTTTGTTGTGAGGATCTTCCAAATCAGAAAGTAACACCACATTTCCTGCTACATGATTTGAGCATCCCGAATCAATGTAAAAGATGTGATCATCATCCTTACCCTTCTTCACTGATAGATTCATAATCAATAATGAATCTTCTTGACTTTCGTCCTTTGCATAGTTATTGTAATCTCTTCTTCCTTTATGACCACTTTGATAGTTGTTGTTGTTGTTGTAACTGTTGTTTTAGCCTCTATTGTATCTACCTCTATTTGATCCATAAGCACCTCTATTGAATCCTCTTCCTCTTGAGTTCCTCGGGTTCCTGAAACATTCTTCAGTAGTGTGATTAGATAAGCCACATATATTGCAAGGTTGAGATGATTGGAATCTCCCCCTACCTTGCTTTCCACCTCTACCTCTTCCTCTAGCTCTTTCTCTACTTATAAACTTTGCTTGGAAAGAGCTACCTTCATCTTCATTCTTCTTATTCTTTGACTTCTCCTTGAACTTAGCTTTATCAAAATATAACACAGAAGTTTGATTACGTCTTGAGGACTCACCACCTTTGCTAAATTTCCTTCATGATTGAAGAGTTGGCCCATGAGTGTGTTGAGGTCAGGTACATGCATATCCATGTACAAATCCATGGCTGCTGTGAAGGACTCCCACTTTTCATTTGCTTTGATTCCATATATGATTTGTCTAATGATTTGTTTCTCTTCAATTACCTCTCCAATTCTTCCACGTTGATCTGAAATCTCCTTCATCTTTGTGACATAAACAGTCACACTTTGCTTGGGGCTTTTCTTCATTGTTGTGAACTCCATCCACAATTGGTTCTTCCTTGCTCGAGTGTCAGAGGAGAAGAAAGAAGCAAGTGCATTCCAAGTCTCTCTTGATGTCTTGCATCCCTTGACATGAGGTAAAAGAAAATCAGAGATTGAGTTTAGAATATAGGACCTTGCAAGTGCATCCTTTGAATAACAATTTGAAAGTCTTTCCTCTTCTTCATGTGATGGTTGCCCTTTGTTCCTCATGGTTGGCATAGCTTCATCTCCAGATGTGTATCCAAATAGATTCCTCCCTTGAAGATAAGCCTCCATCCTTAGAGACCATGTTGGGTAGTTGTTTCTATCCAATTTGTCAATTGTTGATGGAAATCCATCTCCCATGTTGATTGACTATGCTCTGATACTATTGTAAAGAGAGATAGCAAGTATCTCAAAAGTTTGAGGCAAGACAGACTAGTTGCAAAATGACTAGCTCCCAAAACTTGCTATTTTTGTACATACACCTGCTGAAAAAATGAATAGTGCTCTCAACCTGGCAAGCATTAGAAAAATTCCTTTTGGACATAGAAAATAGACTTATATAGCTTGCTAATCCAAGTTAAAACACTTTAATTGATCAAGTGAGCATTGAGAACAAGATTTAGCAAAATCTCAAACACTCCCGACATTTTTGGGGCTCTATAGAGATTCAACCAGTGAGTAGAAAAACACAAATTTCTCACAAACAGTAAATCCAATGACCATGAAATTTTGTGAGCATAAAGTAGACTTCGTTAAAAATCAACGAACTTTAAAAATATGAAAAAGATTACGTTTAGCCAGAGATATGTGCTTCTCAAGTTACTGTTCTGAGTGAGTATATCAGAGAATAAAATAGAGAAGAAGTAAATGATGAATGTATAGATTCACATATAATTACTATTGGAAACAATGTCCCATTTGTTCAAAATGTTCACAACTCTAGCCATATGAAGTTTGTTTATACACGTCTCCAAAAAGAGTGCGTGGCATACTGTTATAACACTAGCCTCCAAACGTGGTGACCAGAGTTCAAACCACGCAATTGGTGCACCGTGAAAAGAAGTTTTTGTTTTGATTTTTGCTTCCACAAAAAGCAATGTCGATTGCATGTTCGCGATAGATTTTTCCCATAGCAATCACGTAGCATTGTTTTAAGTTTTTTGATATGGGCTTTTCAATGTAGCTTTTCAAGGGACATACAATGCTATGTAAGAAGAGCTTTGGCTCATTATTATCATCACACAAGCGATCTTCTCAAGATACTCAAGGAGAACTTGGAGGAGATCTTGGAGGCCCTCTAGGAAGGAGTGTTCATATACACTTGGAGGAGATCTTGGAGGCCCTCTAGGAGAGAGTGTTCATATACACTTGGAGGAGTCGTGGTCTACATCTTGGTGATAATTTGGAGGAGATTCTGCCAGCTTACCATCAACATCCATTGTTGATTTACTATGAGTAGAAAGTCTATTTCTGTTCTTACTTGCTAGGTCACTCATTTCGGATTTAGGTTGATCAGAATTTGGGTTTGCCATAAAACAATTCTAAACTATTCGTATTCTCCATATTCACACACACACACACACACACACTCTTCATACCTCTTAGGCACACAATCTCTTGTATCTAGTTCCTATTTTTGCCTAGATACAGATATGGTCAATTTGTATCATATACACACATTGTAATTTGACATTTGAATATAGATAATGTAGGTGAGCCTCATAGCTTACCGTTACACTTGAAATATCGTCTATTCTCTCTCTATCTCTCACTCATCTATTTTTGAGTCTTAAGGTGTGTATGTTAAGGTTCATCTGTTGGAAGATCCTGTAAAAATGTGATATATTGTTATTGTGGTGCACTACCACTTCCAACATATGGTATGTTGGAGGATAAACACTCCTATGTGCACAACAAAAGCAAATGAACCCTCCTAGGATCCTGAAATTTTTCAGACATAGGCTCTGTATTTTCTAAGTTTCTCTGAGTATATGCAGAGATTGAAAATGAAATTTTGCAGGCATAAACTAGACTTTAAGAGCTTTCAAATGAGAGTAAAATCACTCCATTTGGATACTGGATGATGCCTCAACCAGCTGCAACAAAACAGATAACTTGATCTCTTCACAGAGTATGAGCTAACTAGATAGACACTATTCTGGACATTTCTCTGCACATGTGCAGGCACTGAATCTGAGATTTATACCAGACAAAGTAGAACTTATAAGCTTTCCAACAAGACAAAAATCATTGCAAATGGATTCCGGATGAAGGAGAAACAACAATTACAAGACCGGGGGGTCTGCCAAAAACATCTAGATAGATAGAGTGTGTAAAAGTGAAATTTTTGCAAAATATGCAGAGAACAGCTAGTAGGGGGTGTGCTTAAGCAAGGGGAAAGCTTGGGCACGTATTTCCACGACTATAAGTCATAATACAACTCATTAGAGGTTTTAAAGACCACATACTAACCTCTTTAACCAATCAAAAGCATATACATGTCAAAAGTGAGGTCCAATCACGTCAAGAGGTGAGCTAAATCTTCTCTAATCAACTTCTTTCCATTATGGGCATAATTGGATGCCTCCAACTCGTGGAAATCAGCCTCCTTTGATTGTGGATGATGTGGAAGGTTCAATTTGGGCCATGTTCCCACACTCTTGAGCTTGAAAAACTTTCAACACTCCCCCTCAAGCTCAAGTCTTTTCCTTTGTTGCTTCAGCCTATTTCTCTTATGTTGATAGCTTCCTTGAATCGTCCAAGCTTTGTACCTTCAAGAAACTTTGTCATCATGTCTGCAACCTGCATTTTAGTGTTCACATACCTTATATCTAGCTCTTTTGCCATCACCTTTTCTCTAACGAAGTGGTAATGAACCTCTATGTGCTTGCTCCTTGCATGAAACATGGGATTGTTAGCTAGATAGATGCTTGAAATGTTGTCTCCATAAAGAGGAAACTCCTCCACTTCTACTTCCAAGTCCTTAAGTAGCTTCTTAAGCCTTAATAGCTCACATGTAGCCAATGCTAAACCTCTGTACTCAACCTCTGTGGATGAAAGAGCAACAGTGGGTTGCTTCTTAGAGCTCCAAGAGATCACTTTTGTACCTATCATGAAAACATAACCCGATGTACTCCTTCGATCATCCTTGCTACCTGCCCAATCAGCATCACTATATCCTTTGACACTTAGATCAGCATCATATGAGTAAAATAGACCTTGGTTGATGGTGTGCTTGATGTAACGAAGCACCTTTCTTGCCGCCATAAGATGATCATGAGTAGGTGCATGCAAAAATTGAGAGAGAACATCTACTACATATGCAAGATCAGGTCTAGTGAATGTAGCATAAATTAATGAATCAATTATGCTTCTATATAGTGTAATATCTTGTATAGCCTCTCCTTGACCTGCAACCAACTTTGTATTGGGCTCCAGGGGCTGAGAAAGTGGCTTACAACCACTCATACCAAACTTGTATAGCACATCCAACAAGTATTTTCTTTGAATCAAGAAGATGCCATTGTGTGCATAGATTACCTCTATTCCCAAGAAGTATTTTAGTGTTCCAAGATCAGATATCTTGAACTCCTTTCCTAGCTTTGATTTGATTTCTTTAATACCTGCAATATCACTTCCTGTGATGATCAAATCGTCCACATAGATGCATATGTATACCATCTTGTCTCCTTGCTTCTTCATGTAAAGTGATGGATCTGCAACACTTTCTTTGTATGCACAACTTGATAAATAATCCACTAACCTCTGATTCCAGGCCCTTGGGGCTTGCTTTAGTCCATATAGTGCTTTCCTTAGCTTGCAAACATGATTTGGGTACCTCATACTAGCAAATCCTTGAGGTTGGCTCATGTAGACTACTTCTTCAAGCTCTCCATTGAGGAAGGCATTCTTCACATCCAACTGATATAAGCTCCATTTCCTTGATGTGGCCACTGCAATCAAAGTCCTAATTGTTGGCATCTTGGCTACGGGGCTGAAAGTTTCATCATAATCTATCCCGTAGCTTTGGGAGAAGCCTTTCGCCACCAACCTTGCTTTGTACGTAGCAATGGAACCATCTGAATTTCTTTTAATTTTGTAAACCCACTTATTACCTATCACCTTCATGCCTTCTTGAGCTGGTACCAAGCTCCAAGTATGGTTCTCATCAAGTGCTTTGAGCTCTTCCTTCATTGCCTCTTGCCATTCCTTGCAATCCTTAGCTT
Source organism: Ceratopteris richardii (assembly GCA_020310875.1). Lineage (NCBI taxonomy): Eukaryota > Viridiplantae > Streptophyta > Polypodiopsida > Polypodiales > Pteridaceae > Ceratopteris > Ceratopteris richardii. The sequence goes on along the minus strand of CM035417.1, from coordinate 65,081,399 downwards.
CTTCATAACTAGTTGGTTCTTTGTCCTTGATTACCTGAGTCATGTATGCATAATGCTTTGCAATGAAATTATCATATGTTAACCTTTGTACTGGATATCTTACTCTTGAAGACCTTCTTTCACTTCCTTTAGGTGACGTTGCCATCTTCTTTCTTTGTTTTGCCACTCCTGGAGTTTAAATTTCTTCTATCTCTTCATCTTCCAACATGCTCTCGTCCACATAGCTTCCTTCTTCAACTGAAATCTTCTCTTTGCCTTTGACTTTGCTTTCTTCAGAGCTGATCTCTCTTTCCCTAAGTCTTCCACTCTATGGTGAGGGTGTCCTTGTGTTGCATGAGTTGCTTGGACCACTTAAATTCATGCTTTCTTGAACTCTATCATCATTCTTCAAATCTGTCTCACCTATGTCTTCAACCTGCAATGGACTTGTGCATGCATACCAAAGCTTCAACTCATCAAAGACAACATCCCTACTTACCTTCAGCTCCTTGGTGATGGGATTATAGCATTTATACCCCTTTTGTTCCATAGAATATCCCATAAAAATACACCTTTCAGATTTGGCATCTAACTTTGACCTCAACTCTTGAGGTACATGTACATAGTATATACAACCAAAGATTCTAAGATGTGAAATGCAAGGTTTTCTTCCACTCCATGCTTCCTCAGGGGTTAGATGATGTATACCTGATGTAGGACATCTATTCATGATGTATGTGGCTGTATATGTAGCCTCTCCCCAATAACAATGCGGCCTATTCATTTCGTTGAGCATACACCTTGCTACCTCTGCTATGTGTCTGTTCTTTCTCTCTGCTACCCCATTTTGTTGAGGGGTATACCTGCATGTAAATTGTCTTTTGATGCCATTGACCTGCAAAAATTCAGAAAATTCATGGGAGAAATACTCTCCCCCTCCATCGGATCTCAAAGTTTTGATAAACTTGCCAGATTCCTTCTCCACCTGTGCTTTGAATTTCTTGAAGTAGTGGAACACATCTGATTTGTTTGTAATGCAATACAACCACACTTTCCTTGAAAAGTCATCAATGAAGGTTACAAAATACCTATTTCCAGCAAGGGATGCTTCTCTTGTTGGACCCCAAACATCCGTGTGAATGAGGTCTAAAACATTTGCACTTACATAGGTACTCTTCTTGAAGGGAAGCCTTGATTGTTTTCCTTATTGGCAAGCTACACAAATTTCATGCAACATTTTAGATGTAAAATTTGGTAGGCCTCTTACCAAGCTCCTCCTTTGCATGTCCTTGAGCTTTTGTAGGTTGATGTGACCTATTCGTTTATGCCATAGATCCAAATCTGCTATCCTCTTGTCTCCATATGTGACATACATTGAATGGTGTGGCTGATTTATGTCCACTGTGAACATTCTCCCTTGCTTTTTTCCTTTTGCTATGAGCTTGAAACTTGCCCTTGGATCCTCAACAAACCTTCCTCTTTCATTGAACCTAACTTGATAGCCTTTTTCTACCATTTGGCCTACCGAAATCAAGTTTTTGGTAATAGTAGGGACATGTAATACCTCTGATAAGCACCTTGCTCTTTGATTTCCTTACAAACTGATATCTCCCACATGTTGAATGGTATGCTCTGAGTTATCACCTGTTTCCACATGCCCTTGATGCTTTGGGACCTGCAAATTACTAAAAAGATCCTTTCGGCATGACATATGATTGCTACATCCACTGTCTACATACCATACATCTTCACTAGCTTGAGTTGTATCTTCACCATACCTCATGGCAAGTAAATAATCATTCCCTTGGCTGGATGATGTGTTTGCATAATTACCTTGCCCTCTATAATTGTTGTTGTTGCTTTGATTCCCTTGTCTTTGAGCTCTATGATATCATTCATTTGCAAAATGACCAGGCTTACCGCATACAAAGCATCCATTTGAAGTGGCTTGTCCTCTTCCACCAAATCTTCCACCTCTTCCTCTATTTGTGGCTCTTCCACCTCTTTGACCTGCATTTTCTTGTTGTCCTTGACCTCCTTGGTTGCTTTGATATCTTCCTCTTCCTCTTGTAGCACCTCGGTTGTGTCTTCCTCTTCCTCTACCTGCATACAACAATTGCCCTTGGCTATCCTTGGCATTATGACCACCAAGGTTCATCTCCTCTGTCACCATGAGAGTGATTAGTTGATCAAAATCAGGAAGAGAGTCCCTTACATACATTGAAGTTGTGAAAGTCCTCCATTTTTCATCATCCCTAAGTCCGTTTAGGGTGTGGGCGACAAGATCGTCATCATCTAGGGCACAACCGATTGACCCTAGTGCATCTGCAAGCTCTTTAACCTTTAATATGTAATCATTAGCACCTTGAGAGGGGCTTTTCCTAAGATTATTTAGCTGATTCTTGAGCTGAATTTTTCTAGCTTTTGTGGAGGTTGAATACAATCTCTCCAAGCACTCCCACACGTTCTTCGATGTATCCAAATCTTGAATATGCCCTACCATAGAGTTGCTAATATACTGAGATAAAATGAAAATGACCCTTGTCCCTTTCATCCCACTCTCTTACTGCTCTTCTCTGGTCATTGGTTGGATTTACCTCATCTATGTAGGGTTTTGGCTCTCCACCACTCACAAGTCCCCACAAACCTTTCCCCATCAGAAAATTGCTTATTCTAAATCGCCACGGTTGGTAGTTTCCTTTTTCGAGCTTCTCAATCTCAGCATTGAGGTCAGCCATGGTGCCTCCTAACTCTTTTGAACCTCCCCCTTGATGCAATGAAGTTGAAAAGGATGGCTTTTACCTCAAAAAATAGAGCTACTCCTCTTGATGAAGCTTCGTCTTTGATTTGATGATGTATTTGCTTCTCCTTGTTGTTGACGTGCCCGTTCTTTGCTTTCTTCCTTCAAACTTTGATGAAGTCTTTACTTCACTTCAGTAGCTCCTTCTTCTCTCTTTGATACTCCACTTATAGCTCTTATACCACTGTTGGAGGATAAACACTCCTATGTGCACAACAAAAGCAAATGAACCCTCCTAGGCCTGAAATTTTTCAGACATAGGCTCTGTATTTTCTGAGTTTCTCTGAGTATATGCAAAGATTGAAAATGAAATTTTGCAAGCATAAACTAGACTCTAAGAGCTTTCAAATGAGAGTAAAATCACTCCATTTGGATACTGGATGATGCCTCAACCAGCTGCAACAAAACAGATAACTTGATCTCTTCACAGAGTATGAGCTAACTAGATAGACACTATTCTGGACATTTCTCTGCACATGTGCAGGCACTGAATCTGAGATTTATACCAGACAAATAGAACTTGTAAGCTTTCCAACAAGACAAAAATCATTGCAAATGGATTCCGGATGAAGGAGAAACAACAATTACAAGACCGGGGGGTCTGCCAAAAACATCTAGATAGATAGAGTGTGTAAAAGTGAAATTTCTGCAAAATATGCAGAGAACAGCTAGTAGGGGGTGTGCTTAAGCAAGGGGGCAGCTTGGGCACGTATTTCCACGACTATAAGTCATAATACAACTCATTAGAGGTTTTAAAGACCACATACTAACCTCTTTAACCAATCAAAAGCATATACATGTCAAAAGTGAGGTCCAATCACGTCAAGAGGTGAGCTAAATCTTCTCTAATCAACTTCTTTCCATTATGGGCATAATTGGATGCCTCCAACTCGTGGAAATCAGCCTCCTTTGATTGTGGATGATGTGGAAGGTTCAATTTGGGCCATGTTCCCACACTCTTGAGCTTGAAAAACTTTCAACATGGTATTTAGACCTTAGAATACCAACATTTGGTATCAGAGCATAGGTAACATACACCCTTAACGAGATGAGTGACTATAGACTTGAGAATGAAGACAAGCTTGAGGGCATGTCTAATTATCCAATGTGGAGGTTTATGATGATGAATCTATTAGTATCAAAGGACTTATGGAATATTATCGATGGCACTTATCCAGGCCAAGAAAAGTCAGAGAAGAGGCTACTTCATCTTCTAAAAGACCCCCTGTTCCTATTTTTGCTCAATAGGAGGCTAGTGAGGAAGAAGAAACTCTTTCATCATTAGGAGTCCGTACTACTACTAGACTACTTCCTACAGAAGGGCAATCTAGATGGGATTCAAGGGATGCTTTAGCACTTTCATATATTGCTATGGGAGTCAAGATGCATATTATACCCCAAACTAGGTCTTGTAGAACCTCTCGTCAGGCTTGGTTGGAGTTAGAGAATCTCTATCAAAGTAGACACCCTGCTAGGAAAGCTCACCTAAGGAGACAACTAGCCAACACAAGGATGAAAGTTGGTGAATCGGTTCAGACACATATTTTGAAGCTCAAAGATTTACGAGATCAATTACTCAATGTAGGAGTAAACATTTCAAATGAAGAGATGGTAAACACACTTCTAAACTCACTTCCATCTACATATCATGCTTTTGTTACTTCTTTATCCCTCTCTACAAGAGATAGAAAAGTTTCATTTGAAGAGCTACAATTCTTGTTACTTCAAGATGAAGATCAACAAAAGAGTATGGAAGGGAATGATGATGCCATGTTATCATCATCAAAGGGAAAGAAGAAGAAGAGAAGAAGAGTCAGCAATCCAAGAAGGAAAGTAAGTCTTCTAGTCCTTTTCTTAATACTTCCTCTACACCCAAAGAAAATTCTTTGACTACATCTGATTCAAAGAAAGGACTATGCCATTACTGTAAGAAGCCAGGTCATTTCATAGCAAAATGTAAAGCAAGGATTTTCAATGAGAAGAAAAAAGCATCAGGTAATAGTGTTGAAGATGATCCAAAACCTAAATCTTCAAAGGTAGATTCATATGCATGTACTACTATTGAAGAGATAGCTTTTGATCAGGCAACGTTAAATGCAATCTTAGATAATCCTTGGATTTTTGATTTTGGAGCTACTAAGCATGTGACAGGTTGCAAAAAGGCATTTTCTTACCTTTTTAACTCTTCAGGTAGAAGAGTAACCATTGTAGATGGTCATGATTTAGATGTTGTAGGTGTTGGAGAAGTGAACCTTAAGTCAAGAGCAGGTGGAAATTTCACAATTTCTAATGTTCTTTAAGTTCCAAAAATAAATAAGAATGTGCTCTCTATCTCGACTTTCTTGTCAAATGGTTATAAAGTAGTTTTTGAGAAAGATTCATGTCAGATCCTCTCAGTTGATGAGGAGCATTGTCTACTTCAAGGTGAAAATAGAAGTGGCATGTTTGTGTTATCCAAAATTAGTCATGCTAATGTTGCTAGGTCTACTATACCTAAGGAGAACATGAAGTTATGGCATGCTAGATTTGGTCATATCAGTTACACAGCTCTCAAGCATGGCATGTTTGTGTTATCCAAAATTAGTCATGCTAATGTTGCTAGGTCTACTATACCTAAGGAGAACATGAAGTTATGGCATGCTAGATTTGGTCATATCAGTTACACAGCTCTCAAGCATATCAAAGATCAAGGTATGGTGGAGAGTTTGCCTACTTTTGCTTTACCGTATGAAGAGTCATGTGAAGGATGTCTTGAATGAAAGCTTCACAAACTACCTTTCGAGAAACATGGATTTATCATAGCCACAAGGAAGTTGCAGATCATACATTTAGATGTGAATGGTCTGATGAGAACAGATTCTATTCAAGGTTACAAGTACTTTGTTATGTTCATAGATGATTTATTGAGATATTCATGGATTTATGGTCTTAAAGTGAAGTCAAAAGTTTTTCCTACTTTTAAGAAGTTCTTAGCTATGGTTGAAAATGAAAGTCAATCAAAGATCCATATTTTGAGAAGTGATAGAGGAGGAGAGTACATGTCTAAAGAATTCAGGTCTTTTCTCGAAGACAAAGGTATCTCTCATCAACTCACTATTGCTTACATGCTAGAACAGAATGGTGTTGCAGAGAGAAAGAATAGGATACTTGTTGAGATGATGCATAGCATGATGTCATCCAAAAGGCTTTCTCCCAAGTTTTGGTTTGATGCAATACATATAGCTAATCACATTTTGAATAGGTCTTCCACAATAGGTTTAAAGGTTCTTACACCTTATGAAGCTTATTATGGGAAGAAACCCAATGTGAGTCACTTCAAAGTTTTTGGTTTCCTAGCTTATGTTCACATTGAGAAGAAGGATTTTGGTAAGCTTGATGTAAAAGCCATTAAAGCAGTCTTTATTGGTTATGCAATTGAAAGCAAAGGATACAAATTCAATGTTCCAGATATAGGTGATATCCTACTCTCATGCAATGCATATATTGCAGAAAGTCAGATTTATGATAAAAAGAAAGACATTCCACATTTCATAAAGGCAGATGACTATGCATTTTTTAGAAGGAATTTGGGTACTTACATTCAGCCATACAAGGGGGGTGATGAACCTACTCAAAACCTAAGAGATACAAGTCAAGAGAGAATTTCATTACCTACATCAGTACCTAGTCCATCATCAATACCTCTTGAAGTTTCGACTTATGAAGTTGGAGAAGGTTGTAGAGTTCCAAAGAAAGAAATACTGAAGAACGAGAAGATATACCACAACTTTTCAGGAATACACCAAAGTGGTTATATCAAAGATGGAAGGATAGTGGTATAAAGGAATACACAAGAAGAACTAAAAGTTGGACTAGGAGACAACAAGGAGACCAGGTAAATTATGCAGAACATTTTGAGGATCATAATAGTTTAGCACGTACTTCAGTTGAGAATGAACTAGCTAGTGTCCAAGATGCACTACAAGGTGATTTGATAATCACAAGTCCTAAGACTCAGTTCAAGTACATAGATGAGTGTATATGCATGACACAACCGAAATACATTGAGAAATTATTGGAAACATTTGAGATGATAGATTCTAAGCCTATGCAGACACCTATGGATCTAAACATGTTATTACAATCGAAAGCAGGTTCAGAACCATTTGGTGCTACATTATATAGTCAAGCAATATGTTGCTTGATATATCTATGTAATACACAGGACATTCAGTTTGCAGTTTCTCAAGTATACACGTTCATACACAGTCAGCTCAAGATTCAGTGGAAATCAGTTAAGAGATATTTTCACACATCAAAAGTTTTGTAGGTTATTGAACCTTGTACCATTGTGACATTGAAGGGGGATTGTTGGAAACAATGTCCCATTTGTTAAAAAATGTTCACAGCTCTAGCCATATGAAGTCTTTTTATACACATCTCCAACAAGAGCATGTGGCATACTGGTTATAACACTAGCCTCCCAATGTGGCGACCAGAGTTCAAACCCCGCAATTGGTGCACAGTGAAAAAAAGTTTTTTGTTTTGATTTTTCTTCCACAAAAAGCGATGTCGATTGCATGTTCACGATAGATTTTTCCCATAGCGATTGCATCGCGTTGTTTTAAGTTTTTTGATATGTGCTTTTCGGTGTAGCCTTTCAAGGGACATACAATCCTATGTAAGAAGAGCTTTGGCTCATTATTATCATCACACAAGCAATCTTCTCAAGCTACTCAAGGAGAACTTGGAGGAGATCTTGGAGGCCCTCTAGGAGGGAGTGTTCATATACACTTGAAAGAGTTGTGGTCTACATCTTGGTGATAATTTGGAGGAGATTCTGCTAGCTTACCATCAGCATCCATTGTTGATTTACTATGAGTAGCAAGTCTATTTCTGTTCTTACTTGCTAGGTCACTCGTTTCTGATTTAGGTTGATCAGTATTTGGGTTTGCTATAAAACAATTCTAAACTGTTCGTATTCTCCATATTCACACACACACACACACACACACACACACTCTTCATACCTCTTAGGCACACAATCTCTTGTATCTAGTTCCTATTTCTGCCTAGATACGAATATGGTCAGTTTGTATCATATATGCACATTGTAATTTGACATTTGAATATAGATAGTGTAGGTGAGCCTCATAGCTTACCCTTACACTTGAAATCTCGTCTATTCCCTCTCTATCTCTCACTCATCTATTTTTGAGTCTTAATGTGTGTATGTTAAGGTTCATCTGTTGGAAGATCCTATAAACCTATGATATATTGTTATTGTGGCCCACTACCACTTCCAACATATGGTATTCAGACCTTAGAATACCAACAGTTACAACCACATTGGCAATGAATACTTGCACAATGGGAGTAGAATGATAGAGCTATGGAGTACGCTCTTCAATCTCTATAAATGAACATGAAGTGGGCACAAATCAAGCTCTCTAATGGTGACTTCCTTCTTGCTCTTTTTATAGCTACTTTTGGAGGTAGGTTTGAATTTGAATTCAAATAACTTCACCTAAAAGTGATGCTAAGAATTAGGAGATATTCTCTTAGCTGGTGGATTTGTGGCTTTAGGTAGTTAGAGCCATAGATTTCCTTTTTACATCATGGATGACTTAAACCATTCTTTCTTTCACAATTACAAGAGATAAAATATAGTCTTTTACAAGAGGTGTTCATATGTCTACACATTTGACTACAAAAAATGAACATAAATCAAATCATATCGAGCACGTACGCTTGGGTAAAATGCGCCAACATGTACCTGGTCTACCAAATATATCAAAACAACATATGATTTATAAGTGTCGTGCTAATAAATTTGGTTAGTCACATATGCAACCGTTCACCAAGAAAGGCTACATACTTGGAGATTTATTGGAGTTGGTCCACACAAATGTATGGGAACCAAGTTAGCATCCTTCAATCTCTGGATCAAGGTACTATGTGTCATTCATAGACGATTGTAGTAAATGGACTATACTGTACTTTATGAAGCATAAAGATGAAGTGTTTTCATGTTCCAAAAAGTATTTAGCTCTTGTGGAGAACCAAATAGGTAAAACCCTAAAAAGAATAAGATCAGATGGAGGGGGAGAATATTTTTCCCATGACTTTGATTCCTATCTCCAAGATAGAGGGATCAAGAGATAAATTACATGAGATACACTCCTCAACAAAATGGCATGGTAGAGAGAAGGAATAGGATCATTGTGGAAGCTGCAAGGTCAATTCTCAATGAAAAGAAACTCCCCAACTACTTGTGGACAAAGGTAGTATCAACCACTACATATTTGGTGAATAAACTTCCATCAAAGGATCTATATGGAATGACTTCATATGAGCCAAGGAATGGAAGAAGACCAACCCTTGATCATTCGAGGATCTTTGGGTGCATTGCATATACACACATACCTTCACAAATTAGAGGAAGATTGTACCAAAAGGCAGAGAAATGTATCTTCATTGGCTATGATGTTAATAAAAAAGGCTATAGGTTGTACAATCCATGAAATAAAGGCTTCATTGTAACTAGGGCTGTTGTGTTTGATGAAAAAAAAATCATGGTTTGAAGATGTTTGTAGGAAGATCAAATTACCTTATGACATAGAGGAGGACTTTCCAACCTTATCAAAGAGGAGTGAGCATACACTTGAAGCATCAAGTGAGTCAAAAGATGATTAGAAGACTCCAAGAAGAGAATTCAACTCTTGGAACTCTAAAGGAAAAGCCAAAGTGTAGGAGTTGAGGGATGTGGTAGAATCCTCCCAACAAACAATTAAAAGGTCAACTAGAGAAAAGAGAAATCCAAAAAGGTATGGATATGATACTTCACTGCTAACAAAAAATTCAATATATCTAACATAGGGATCAAATTATGAGGAACCCTCTTCACATGAGGAAGCAAAGAAGAAGCATGAATGGATGAATGCCATGGAGGAAGAGATAGATGCTTTATAGGAAAATCAAACTTGGGAATTCGTGCCCAAGACTCAATCTATGAAGATCATAGGTTCAAGATGGATATAAAATGTAAAGAAAAATTTTGATGGGTCTATAAATAGGTACATGCCAAGACTTGTGGCCAAATGGTATGCACAAAAACAAGGTATTAATTATGAAGAAACTTTTTCACTTGTTGCAAAGATGCCAACTATCAGAGTGCTTATGAGTATTGCAGCTTCCAAGGATTGGAAAATTTTTCAAATGGATGTAAAAATTTCTTTTCTAAATGGATGGATATTTGAGGAGGTATACATGGATCAACCTTCTTCTTTTGAAGATTCATCATTTCATGAATATGTGTGTAGGCTAAGAAAAGCTTTATATGGTTTGAAGCAATCCCCTAGGGCTTGGAATCATAGATTAGTTACCTATTGACAGGATAAGGGATTCAATATGAGCAAAGCTTATCCTTCCCCCTTCATCAAGAGGAATCAATTTGAAGTCATATACCTATGTGTATATGTTGATGACATTATACTTACAGGTAATGATGCTGAAAGAATTAGGAAGATCAAGTTTCATATAAAACAAGAATTCAAAATCAATGATCTAGGTCTATTTACATACTTCCTAGGATTGGAGGTAGTATATACAATAAAAGGTATGTACCTTACTTAGAGGAAGTACGTCAAGGTGAGAGACAGAGCTAAGTCCTTGAGCATACATTGTGCTCACTTCATTTAGGGGTAGTCCTACATAGGTCCCTTAAAATGATATGTGCAATATCAATATACATTATGATTCATATATCTTGATTACTCACTTTTTATGTGTTGCTACAATACCTTGAGGTACACAATGAACTTGGTTGATCTATTTCTCTATGTATGAGTCTTAACTTTCAATAATTTCACTTGGATATGTTAGATATGATTGTTTTGTATCTATGTATGAATTTGCATTATTAGTTGATCAATAGATCTTGAGCTATGAATATTCTAAGATGATTCTCTCTGCACTTCATCTTGTTCTTGAAAAGTCAGGGTGACCCTCTAGACTTGCTCAACTCATTTATCTCTGTATGGTTCAAATAATTTCATCACATAACTTGCTTTAGATAGCTATCCATTTTAATTAGGTTAATCTCTTTGGGAAATCTCTTTGGTCAATTCATACCAGCTTGTGAGCTCTGAGCAATTTTCTATGACCTTCACATCCCCCCAAAATAGAAGGTTTCTTCAAAACTTGTGAAGTGCAAGTTATGTGTTTTGATGCAATCATTTGGCAATGATGTTTCAATGGACTTGATGACTCTTTATGTATATTTGGGAAGCTAAGGAAGTACATTAGACATCCTTGAAGTTTTTTTAGCCAGTTTAGAGCAAGTGTTTGCAAACACCCACTATATCCCATCACCTTCTCACACACAAAACTTACCTCTCACGCTTCTCTCGTTTCTCTTTCTAAGCAACTGAAGTGCTAGTTGGACATGTACTCATTTGCTTGTGAGAGGTCAAAGGTTTTTTTAATGGAAATACCTTCTGATCTTGCCAAAGCTATGTTCGTTTACTATAGTCTGAGACTATATACATCCTTTCTGAGTCATGACCTAAATACATTACTTCTAGATTTTTTGGATCCGTAAACTCTTACACTAGAAAATCATTCTTGGTGTGAAGTTTGGTTGATCTAAACTTCGAAAAAGGTTCCTCTGTTGCTTCATTTGCATATAACTCTATGGTGACATTGTCTTGAGGTATCTTGGTCAGGGTCGTTGGGTGTGTGTGTGTGTAGAAGTGTGAGAGACACACAAGAAAAACACACAAGAAAAACACACAAGGAGCACAAATGCAACAAGACACATGAAGAAGATGGAGGGCTAGAATAACTCTCTCTATTGATGATTAAAAAGCCTCAATTAAGAGCTGAATAATCCCTAACTACAAAGTACCACCACATATGAGTGTATCATGTATGTGGTAACATGGGGAAAAAATATCTAGCCAACACTAGAGTAAAAGGTGTCCATGTATAGGGAAAGGGTTCACATGAAAGTTGCTCGAGGAACACATAAGTGTAACAAACCCCCCTTGAGAAAATGATGTGAACACATAGAGGGAGTGAAACATCAGCCTCCACTAGGAAATAAGCCTAAAACTTTCCAAAAAGCTTCAAAATCTTCTCATGGAAGAGCTTCAGTGAATATGTTTGCCACATTATCTAGTGTAGGCACATATACCAAATCAATATCTCCTACATGAAGGATCTCTCTGAACTAGTGATAATGCACCTCAATATGTTTTGCCCATGCATGAAACATTGGATTTTGTGTAATAGCCAATGCACTCTAACTATGAGTGAGAATATGCATAGTAGCATCAATCTCCATGCAAAGATACATCAATAAGCATCTCAACCATATACACTCCACTGTACCTATGAAAGCTGCCCTGCAGTCAGCTTCATAACTTGATGTTGCCACTATAAGGTGCTTCTTAATCAACCAAGATATGCATGAGTCTCCAAGGAAAAAGTAATTACCACTAGTGGACACGTGAGTATCATAACAACCAACCCAATCACTATCTGTAAAAGCATGCATGTATGGTTGAATACCTTTGCCATCAAAGAGACTTAACTCAAAGTTCCTTTGAGATATCTAAACACATATTTCACCACTTTCCAATGCTTAGTGACAAGGCTATGCATGAATACACTCAACTAGGAAACTGCATACTCTAGTGTTGCATGCATATATAAGATATCCCATGGCTTGATGATAAAGAGAAGTGTCAAATGCATCACTGGAATCCTCAATTGAGAACCTAAATCCTATGTGCACTGGTGTGGAGATGGGCTTGAAATCATCAAAGTCAAAATGTTGAAGTAGTTTTTCAACAGCTTTTGCTTGATGCATAACAATACCCCCTCAATGGATACAAACTAGATGCCAATATAGTAGCCCAAAAGATATAAGTGACATCAAAATTATGCTGCAAATCACACATAAGGATGTGAAGTTTTGCATCACATGACCCAGTCAAAGTCAAGATAAAGAACAAGCATGGAAAGATCAATCCCATCTTTCCGTATATAGAGTGTGCTTTCAATTGGACTACATGTGAAGCCAAGAACAATCAAGTGCTTCTGGATTTTTTTTCATACCATGCACATGGAGCTTGCTTGAGACCATACAAGGCTTTATGCAAGCAACAAACCATATGATCTTTCCCTTTCATGGAAAATCCAAGAGGTTGCTTCACATAAACCTCTTCTTGCAAATCACCATTCAAGAAAGTTGTTTTTATGTCCAATTGATGTACTTTCCAACCTCATTGTGTAGCCTTCACAACAAGTATAATAATGGTAGTCATGTGTGAAGTAGGTGCAAAAGTTTCCTCATAGTCAATGCCATATTGCTGCACATATCATTTGACAACCAATCTAGCTTTGTAGAAATCAATGCTACCATCTGACTTTTGCTTAATCTTGTGAACTCACTTTGTACCAATGGCATGTTTTCCTTTTGGAAATTCACATAACTCCCAAGTACCATTCCTATGTATGGAATCCATTTCTGATTGCATAGAAGTCATCTAGTGTGAATAATCACATGCATCTTTAAACGTAAGTGGATCTTCATTACATGATGTTGCAATAAGAGAATAATCCACAAAATTACTTGATGCATGGAGAGAGCTTGGTCTTGCTCTACCAAGTAAAGATGCACTAAAATTTATTGTCCTATACAATTTGTTTCAACCACTTTGGCATACATTGTGCACTCTTGATAGACATGTTTTCATTATCTAATACATAATCAACATGTATATCATGCATAAGCTGAATTTCATGCTGATTTGCAGTCATATTTTGTTGCAAATATTCAGCCATACGTGGCTAGAAATTTCTAGCAATTCCAACCATGTTTTACTGGAACATTTCAGCGCTGTTTGGTGAAAAGTTCTCTGCATTTTTAGCTCTATTTTGCTGAAATGTTTTTGGCCTTTGGGGCTCACTTGGATGCTCTATATGGCCATAATCAAGCACATCAATTTTGAACAAAGGCATGAGTATCAAACACATCTTGTGAGCTAACTATTGGCTGTTTTTTATGTTCAAGTAGAGGGAAAATAGAATTCTCAGCAAATACCACATCCCAAGTCACAATAATTGTGTTCATCAATGGATGGTACAAATGATATTCCTTACTTTCAACACTATAACCAACAAATATTCATTTCTTTGCTTTGTCATCAAGTTTGTGATGTTGTTGTGATGTCACAATAGCATATGCTAAATAAACAAGCATGCACATACTAATAACTATAGATTTATGTACATTCCAAGCCTCATAAGGAGTGATGAATCTCAATGATTTTATAAGGCAGTGATTCAACACATAGTTTGCACACATGGCTACTTCCATCCAAAGCTTTCTCGAAAGGTGCTTTCCTTTAACCATACATCATGCCATTTCAAAGAGTCTTCTATTTTTATGCTCCGCAACACCATTTTTTTCAGGTGTATATGGCACCATACATTGGTGTGAAATTCCTCTTTCACAAAGAAAAACATTAAACTTATGTGACATGTATTCACTTCCCCAATTCGTGTGTAGAGTCTAAATTCTCTTCCAAAAGAAAATTCAGCCATAGCTAAAATGCTTTGAAGCAAGAAAATACCTCATTCTTTGCTTTCATAGGAGACAACCATATATGGTGAGCAACATCAATGAAGGCAACAAAATACACATGCTTCCCAAAAGACGGAGTCTTGATGGGACCACATACATCACCATGAATAAGCTGCAATTTTCTTATAGTGAGTGTATGACTACCTTTTGGAAAAGAAGCACAATGTAGTTTTCCAAGAATGAAACCTTCACACGCACGCTTTTGAATGGAATCAATTGTTGATAGACCAATAACCATGTCCTTGTTTTGCAAGTAAAGCAAACTATCAAAGGTTAAGTGACCCAAAGGAGCATGCCAAAGCTCCATTTCAGCCATGGAGGAAGTATGGGCAACCAAGGCATTTGAGGTAGCCCTCTTGTATATATCCAAGCGATAAAAACCATTGCATAATGAACCAAACATCATGATAACATCACCATTGTTGAGATCATGAACCATATACTTATCATCAACAAAGTGTACATGAAGTCCTGCTTTGGCAATCAAATGAACTGAATTAAGTTCTTCTTGATACGGGGTACATACAATGCATTTTTCAAGAGATTCACACCTCCACTTGCAGCCATTAGTTCAATTTCCCCTGCTTCAATGATAGGATAAGAGGCATTGTTTGCACCCACCACATTCCCTCATTTGAGTGCATCTTTCAAAGATATCAAAAACCTTTTGCATGAAGTTATATGCTTTGAAGCACCTCTATCAAAAAACAAATCCAAATCAATCTCACTCACAACCTAGAATGCAATGATACATTATAATGACATGTACCAACACATGCCCAAAAGAACTTGAGCCATATTGATTCATCACTCATTGCATTTTAAGAATTTTTAGCAATAGACATCCCAAATTCCTTCTTCTTTTCATTGTGTTTAGCAAGCTTTCTACACTCATCAATAGTATGACTAGCCTTCTAGAAATATTTGCATCTCTTCTTCTTTTGCAAATTAGCATCATTAGAGGAATGAGTGGAAGTGGAAGGCCAACACTTTGGTTTCGATGAACCCAAAGTTGAACCATATTTACTTTTCCCTTTTTGTGAGATAGCAAGTGCTTGCATTCCCTTAATCAAACCACTCCTATTCACTCTAGATTGCTCTTGTTGCAAAAGAAAAGAAAAAACCTCATTAACTGCATACATGTTTGGATATTGTATGTAGCAAAACCTGTCCATATGTTGGATGGACTATCAGACAATGAAGAAGAGGATTTTCTGGCCACCAACAGGGACTGACTGTCTCTCAAAATAGTTGATTTACAATAGGTGCTAGACCTAGTGACTTCTGACAACCTGTATGGTATAACCTTTTGCGGATGACTATGTAGATGAAGCCCAAGAATTAGTGGAAATTACATACTTTCAGTCTTTAAGTCTAAGAGTGACCCTTCTATAGCACAAAAAAATTATGTGCTAGAAGACCAATTAGTGACTTGCCATCTCCGTGATGAAGCTAACCCATGCCTGGTCAAAATAAAATCAAGCATGAATTCTATCTTCCAGGAGGATCTGTTAAATCTATTAAAAGAATTCACATATGTCTTTGCTTGGGACTATCGAGACATGAAAGGCTTAGATCCCATAATTTATTAGTTTCAAGTTATATTGAAATCAGATGCTCATCCTATAAAGCAACAAAGTTATCCAATGAATCCCAATCACGCTCAACATGTTAAGGAGGAAATAGATAGACTACTTCATGTTGGATTCATTGTGCTTGTAGAACATGCAAAATGGGTTTCATCGATTGTGATAATACCCAAAAAGAATAAGTAGCTTCGCATATGCATAGATTATAAAAAATTAAATACAGCCATTGTCCCTGATCCATTCCATTACCGTTCATAGATAGCATGTTGGATGATGTGGCTGGCAGAGAAATGTATTCATTTTTAGACGGATACTGTAGCTCAGGGATGAGTAGCACCTCCTTTAATGTCAATCCGGGAAGACGTGAGGATGGTATGATGAGCTCGAGCAAGTGAAGGCACAAGTGCGTGAGTGAGAAGCACACAAACATGCACACACATACACACACACGCGCACATACAGCAAGAACAAAGAGAAAGGTAATGGAGTCCTTTTAGATTACTTCCCAAAATGCTCTTACAAGCTACCCCAAAAATGAGCTCTCTAGCTCTTTTTATAGTTTTTGACTAGCTTTGGCCCTGTCTAGACCTAGTGTCCGGCCTAGTTAAAAATTAGGTTCTAGGGCCTATTTGAGGGCTCAAACGAAGTCTAAAATCATGAAAATTGGTACGATGATACTTTTAATACTCCTCAAGCTCGAGGACTCCCCGGCTTGCACAAAATGGAGTTACAAAAAGGTGAAATGGTATTTACATTGATTTTTAGTGATGAGAATCACTGTTATGAAGATGTTGTTTTGGAAAAATTTGAATGGCCTACTTGCCAGATCTTCGTTGACTACTTTGTCTGCTTGTGCCTTCTCTCCGCTCTGGCTCCCTTCTTTGGCTTCCTTGTCTTGTGAGTCCTTGGGTGCTTTGACTGCTGCCAACACCCCCCCCCCCCTCTCTCGCATCTGTCGTCTCTGACAGACCCTTGTTTAGCTGAGTGTTTGACATAGAATTCAACCACGTCTGACGCTAGATGGTGTTCTTCTAGCCGCAGCCCTCATGCTACATCAGTTAGGAGGGCATCCCAATCCACTAGACCTAGAACGTCCGAATGTGGCACACGTAGTTGTTTTGAATGTAATGTTCGCTCCACTGTAAAGAGGTGGAGTAGATGGGAGGGTCTGGGAACGAAGACTTCAGAGTGGTATTCCCAGAATCCAGTAATGAACATCTCTTCGAATATTTTCTTTTAGCAAGCGGGGAGGTATTTAACTCGTGCGTGCCATGCATATATCACCTGGATGGATGGAGTTGTACTCATATCATAGACCAAGTCAAGGTTACCTGCTGTGAATCCAACTCCTGAGAAATGTGGATCTTTAATATTTTTGAAGGTCCTGAAGGTTACCAACATCAACTAGAATATTTTCATACACATCTGAGCCATTACATCTGGGATGTTTCGCATTCTGACTCCCCAATGATGGATGGTAGAGAGCATGTAGCCCACCGTAGCTTGTCCCCGTGGCGGTGCCAGGTATACGTAATTGAGCCATTTTGCACAGCCTTTGACCTCCTTCACAGTGATGGTAAACACAGGCCATGTGCGTCTTCTGAGTATGGGAGCATAACAGGGATTATACTTAATGAACATTGGCATGTTATTCCAAGTTTGAACCATCTCATGGTATGTTTCTAAGAGTCGTAGTCGCCAGGTAGGTTGATGAATGGATCCTTTTTTCGCACTCTCAAGGATATCATCAGGGCCAAATTGTGTGGTAAAGGTTGGAGCCTTGCCATATCGTCGTTGAATCTCTGCGTTGTAATCTGCCAAGAGTACACAATACGGCACATACCGATCATCGTTGGTGCCTATCCATCTATGATGAGACATACTTCGGAAGTATTCTGATTTGATAATGGTGTCCTCAATCTTACTCATGGACTCGATCTGGACCGCAACTCGATCATCATGTGTATGGGCTGTCTTTTCAAGTTTCTGCATCCATTCTGGGGCTTCTACCTCTAGGGTGTCCAATCCCTCAGCAGTTCGTTGACCACCCGGCATTGGCATAGGAACATATGGATCTTCATAGGACTCATCCACTTCAATGGGCACCAGTTTATCTGGCTCTGGTTCTATGATTGGAGAGGGTTGTCTTTCATGCTCAAGTAGCTTCTTTTTCAATTCCTCCACCTGTTCCTTTAATGCCTTTACTTCCTCTGAAGTCGATGCTGTCTCTATGACCTTGGGTTGCTTCTCATGTTCCCTGAGCTGGCGGCGTAATGCATCTCGTTCCTTTTCTATATCATCATGAGCTTCTAATAGATCAGCATAGCTTTCCAGGATTGTCTTCATTCTATCCGAGGAGACTGCTTTAAACTGTTCTGGGTCGATCTCATGGCAGGAGCCTTCCATTGCAGCTTATAGGTTTTCTTCGTTTTGCTTCTGTAGACGCTTGTTCTCTTCCAGGGCGGTAGCCATGTGTTTCCTGAGTAGGGTCAAATTACGCCGGACTCTTAGATTATCTGTTTGGTAGACTTCAAGTAAAGCTTCGAGTTGTTTGATGCCTGGCAACTGTGATGGTTGGGGTGTCTCCAGGAGGGTTTGATGGGCCTGCTCGAGTGTGGTGTAGCATTGATTGAGGTCAGCGTTTTCGTCTTCTATAGTTGTAAGCTGCCTCTGTAGTTGTTGGTGATTCGTAGTTAGTTGACGATGATGGTCTTCGAGAGCCTGATACTCACTCTGTAGTTGATACACACATTGATGTAACATCGAAAACACATTATTCACATTAAAGAATGCAGGGAAAGGAGTGGATGCAGGGGGAATGGGGAAGGGAAAGGGAGTCGTGAATGATGTGGAGTCAAGTGGTGATGTGGGTGGAGGGGGTATGGGAGATTGGGGCTGCGTGGGGGGAGGGAGTGGTGCTGTGGCTGGTGATGTTTCCATGGTGTCAAAGGTGTGTGTGACCGTGTAGATGGGGACAGTGGGTGGGGTGGATGTGATGTTTGTGAATAGTGTTGTGAAAGTGGGCATGGTAACTCCTTCGAATTGGATGCCAGGAGAGAGAGGAATTCCCATGACATATGTGGTAATGGTGGAAGTGGGGGTGGTAGTGCCATGTGGTGAAGTGAATTGTGTAGTGAGAGGTGAGTGTGGTGAGAGTGGTGCCGCTTGATGTTCTTCTGTTTGCGTGGTATCTCCTGGCGCTGATACATCGATGTGAATTTGCTTGCCGGATCGCATGGGATGTGTTGGCACTCGTTTTTTGAAGCGATGAATGTAAGACACAGCCGAATGAATGGCTTCATCCAGGCCCACCGCATCCGCGTGCAGGTTCAGGGACTCAATAAACATTTCATCCACTCCCTCTTCTCCTAACATCTGACTTATTATCATTTTTCCTGTTGCGAGTGACAGTTTGTGGTGCTCTTGAACTCTCTTCACAGTTTCATAAAATCTCTTTATTTGTACCGAATAAGCTGGGGCACTCGCTAGTTCTGAAGGTTCTTCGTATTCTTGATCATGCTCTTTGTATGCTTCTTTGTCCTCAGTCTCTTCTTCATCCTCTTCTACTTCTACTACTTCCGGTTGGGTCGGGGCTGAAGTTGTTGTAATGGGTTGTGGTCCTTGGGTCTGCTCGACTTCCGTCTCGAGGTTAGATTCATTGATTAGCCTAGCAATTTCTTCATCCGTGAGATCATTCAGGGTGTAGCCCTGTGGAAACCCCAAGTCAGAAGGGATTGGAGGGAAAACTAGATTAGGTCCTTCTGCACTCTGTCTGGGTAAGCGAATTGTAAACGGACGGACACGTCGTGTTTGTAGAGGGGTCACTTCCGATGTGGTGGTGGCTCCCCTTGCTTGGGCACACGGCAATTGGACTGTACCTCTCATTTTCTTTGATGGAGGACCCGTTGTGGATAGTCGTCTCCGGAACTCCTGAGCTCTGGACCACACTAGTGCTCTTTGAATGGTCACGTCATAAGCTAAGCATCTATAAATTATTTTTGTTAGTGCACATCACCCATGAAGCACGTTCTTCTCTTTCTAATTCCATCGCTGATGGGCTAGGTGGATTTGATCTATGATCCAGTGTGGTGGATTGATTGTAAGATCCTCTGTCTCTGCCAAGTACAAGCTGAACCAGATCTTTTTTGGTGGCATAGTGAAGCGTTCTTGGGTGGGGAAAGTGAAGTGTTGCATGATCGTTCGTAGGTGGAGAGCGATGGTTGGTGTCATTGCTACCATGTCCTTCAATTTGTTGAGATCCTTCTGCTTCATCCTGCCTGGAATCATTGTTTCTTTCTCAGTGGGAATATGCATACCTTGCATGTTCAATGCTTCCCGTACTAGGTTGAGGGTCAGTTTGAACCTTTTGAGCTTGTGGCCTGGCGTCAGTGAGGGTAGCACGAAAGTACTATCGCCTCCCTTGGCTCTACTTGGGGTGATGGTACTGATAAGGTAGGAGCAGCACAAGAAATCCGGCTTAGGTAAATGTGCCCGGAAATAGCTATCCAAGCCCGCTTTGGTCCATACCGATCACATTACTTTTGCATTCTGATACTGCTCAAATTCGCGGGTGAAGAAATGGTAGCGTCCCCATTTGCCATTAAACTCAATTGTTGCCTCCCAAAAGTAGGTGCCATCTCCCAATGGTCCTGCGACATCACTGAACCAATGTGCGTGTTTCCGCACTTGAGAAGTGTGTCCCTGAGGAGGGTCCTGAATAGGAAGCACATGCACAGCTCTAAGTTCTTGAGGCCTCTCGGTGAGTTGTGGTTCAAGAAGGAGGGTTTCAATGTCCACAATCTGGGCGCTAGACCCTGCCTGGGAACTGGTGCCTCCTGCTTCTGCCATGTTACTGCTTGCTTGCTGGTTCTGTGAGAATATAGAAGCATGCGTTAACATTGTAATGGACAAGATAGAACAATTTTTGTCCCCGTTACAATATTAACATGAGGTAAGTAAGGGGTTAGTGGGTCAATGAGTGCTCGATGATTGTGTGTGTTGTTAGTGAACAAGTAGTCCTATGAGCTAGGTGAAAAGATGCAGTGTGAGAATGATGCGGTTAGTAAGTGGAGATGAATTTACAAATGGGGGTCGGGGGGTTTATTACAGGCTTTGGGTTGCCAAACACAGTGGATGGCTTTTGTTTTGATTTTGTGGAAACTCTAGAGGGCTTTATAAGAGTTTCTGCTTGGAAGTGAGGCTTTTTAGGGACCCATTTACAAGTGATTTTGCTCGTGCGCATGGGCAAATATGTGTTCATGCATGTTGAATAAGAGTGGGTATCTGCTGTTCGAGTGATTGAACCATGTTGTACATGGTGTGGTTTGTGTGTGACTATTTGAGCCCGCAAGCAAGCCTTAGGCACCCAGATTTTTCTTGATTGTGGGTCAACCTTCATCGACTTCTTGGGTACCCAGATAGACTTTACTTTTATAGAAGAATTTTTGGAGGACTTCTTATTAGTGTCTGGTCGTTGATCACTAATAGGAAGTTGAGCCAGTTGTTGAGGCTTGACCGCAATAGAATGCTCGCCTTTCCGCACCCACACTTGTTTTGATGGTTGAAGCACCGTGCTTCGTATTTTCTTTGGGCTTCAAGCATAAGTCGTCTGCTTCTTTTGCATCTGATCCGCCTTTGGTTGTTGTATCCCTGTGGCTTTTGGAAAAGAAGGGAGTTTCGTCATATCCTTGACTTCTTTGTTGAGATAATCATCCCTCTGCATCACATGGTTGTGGACAAGAATAGCATCGTCATCTTCATGTGTACTCTTGGAAGGACCAGGAGTGTGTGCCTTTCCTAGTTCCTTGAGTGCTCCATTGTCTAACTCAACTATAATTCGACTCTGATCTAACCATACCTGAAGAAGTCCACTTCTTAGGTTTAGGTTGACTGCATGATCATAGATCCAGTCTTGACCCAAGACAAGAGGCTCGGTGAGATCCTCATCTTGACACACTAGTACTTTAACTGTCATTAGAACATCTTGAACGTAGAGGGGAAGTTCCACCTCGCCCATGCAAGGGGTTTCCAAACCTCCCAATCCTATGAGATATGCTTCTATAGGATTGATACTTAATTTCAACTTTTGACAGTGAGAAAGTTTAACCGCACTAGTGGCTGCGCCGGAGTCAATTGTTGATGTATGAAACACCACAAGAAATGAATTAATGTGACACTAGAACACCTCTATGGTCACCATTAACTCATTGCCACTCCAAACTTTGAGAAATGATAGCCTAAAGTGAGAACTTTGCTTCTACAGAATTTTCTAGTCACTGAAATGACATACCTTCAGTATTTTGCTAATTTCTCCTAGCGCAAGTATTATTTCTCCATGCAACTTTATAGGCTGAAACTAGAAGAGTAGAGCTTTCCAACAAGCTATCATATGCATCAAACGGATCTCTAGAACTCAAGTTATGGCCCTCACAAGATGACCCTGTATGACCTTCCAAAACTGGAAATTTTTCCTGTTATAGTAAGAGCGCCTGTTTAAAATTAGAATTCGATGCCTAGCATCGACTTGCAACGAGAATTCGATGCCGGGCATCGACTTGGGATGTTTTTGGCCACTTTTTAGTAGGGATTCGATACCGGGCATCGAGTTCCCGCATAAAGTCTTGATCTTTTGGACACCAAAACTATAGGTGATTTCATGCACACTTAGAATATGACTTATCAATTGGAATTCGATGCCAGGCATCGAGTTGCTCCAACAACATCATGTTTTTAAACACTTCAGTACTGAATGAAAAGGATAAATGAAAATATGACTTATCAATAGAGATTCGATGCCAGGCATCGAGTTACTTGGAAAACTTGATCTTTTTAACTCATCACACAATAGGCAAGCATGGAGATGATGGAGAGAAACTCATACACAAAACTTTACTCAGTTCTTTCTCATAGCTATGGAAACTCAGAAGTTTTACAGATGCTTTCTCACTCAGAGAAGCCCGACTATAATCAGTCGTATAAAATGAACTCCTTTCTTCTTTCTCTCTATTCTCTCTCTCTCTCTCACACGCCGCGTCAGTTGATACAAACTAACTTATATAGATTTTTGTATTCTCGTGATTTTTAAAAACTTCTAGAACTAAAGTGAACTAACTTTACAAGTATAATACAGTTGTGAATTTGTCCCTTCACATAGGCATGGGGTTTTCTTCCTAAGATTTGACCTTGAAATATATGTCCAATTAGTGAGTGTTTCTCCAACAGCTCCCCCTCAATCACTAATTGACATTCCCTGTTTCTTCAAATCATCTTCTTTTCTTTTACTCCTGCCATGCTTTTGAATCTGCTGGTCTTCACACCATCCAAGCTCTTTGTCATTATGTCTGCTAACTGATCTTTAGTAGAAATGTACTCCACTTCAATCTCCTTCTCCATTACCTTTTCTCTGAGAAAATGATACTGTATCTCTATGTGCTTTGTCCTTGCATGAAATACTGGATTTGCTGCAAGATAAAGTGAACTCATATTATCTCCATGTATTGTAGGTGTACCTTGATCAATGCCTAAGCTCTTGAACAATGTCTGCATCCATATGACTTCCTTAGCTGCTTCCACAAGTCCTTTGTACTCTGCTTCAGTTGATGATAATGCTATTGTATGTTGTTTCTTTGAACACCAACTTACAAGCTTATCACCAATGTATATCATGTAACCATGAGTTGATCTTCTGTCATCTTGGTTACCTGCCCAGTCTGAGTCACTGTAGGCTCTCAATTTCAAATCTGATGTAAAAGGATAATATAATCCTTCCTTTATAGTTCCTTTGATATATCTGAGAACTCTTTGACCTGCAATCCAATGTGGGTCCTTTGGACAATGCATGAATTGTGACAAAACTCCCACTGCATAACTAAGATCAGGTCTTGTTAGTGTAGCATAAATCAAAATACCCACAAGAGATTGATACTTCCTCATATCTTTGTATTCTGCACCATCATATTTACTGAGCTTGTGATTAACTTCAAGTGGAGTTGAAGCTTCTCTACAATTTTCCATATCAAACTTCTTCAACAAGTTCAGAAGATACCTTTCTTGTGACACATATATGCCATGATCTGTATAAGTAACTTCCATTCCAAGAAAGTATGACAACTTTCCTAGATCACTGATCTTGAATTCTTTTTCAAGTAATCTCTTTACCTCCTTGATTCCTTCATCTGAAGTACCTGTGATTATAATGTCATCTACATAAATACAAATGTAGATTGTACCTCCCTCTGTTCTTTTGATAAGTAGACTTGAATCTGCTTTTGAACTTTGATATCCAAGATCATTGAAATACTTCACCAGTCTATAGTTCCAAGCTCTTGGAGCTTGCTTCAATCCATACAATGCTCTTCTCAACCTGCAAACAAAATTTGGATACCTGGAATCTATAAACCCTTGAGGTTGTTCCATGTATACCTCATCTGATATGTATCCATTCAAGAATGCATTCTTTATATCCAATTGACTTAGAGTCCATCCTTTTGAAGCTGCAATAGCAATGATTGTCCTTATAGTTGACATCTTAGCTACAGGACTGAATGTCTCATCATAATCTATGCCATAGGTCTGGGCATAGCCTTTCACCACCAGTCTAGCTTTGTATCTGGCTATACTTCCATCTGCAAGCTTCTTCACTTTATAAACCCATTTATTTCCAATAACTTTCTTACCATTTGGTTTAGGAACAAGTTCCCATGTCTTGTTCTCCTCCAGTGCATTGAACTCTTCTTTCATTGCTTCTTCCCATTGCTTCTTACCTTTAGCTTCATCATAGTTCTGGGGTTCTTCATCATCTTTGACCATATATGCATAGTTCTTCTGAGTTATGTAAGAAGTATCATAAGAATACCTTTCTGGTTGTCTTCTAGTCCTGCTTGACCTTCTTGGTTCACATTCTTCATAAGTGTCTGGATACACTTCTTCATCAAATATAGGAGCTTCTTCATTTCTTCTTGTTAATCCACTTGTGGATGTACTTGCTTGCATATAGTCTTCATCTCTATTTACCTGCACAATTGATTTTCCTATCTCACATCTTCTTACCTCTTCTTCAAATTCTTCAGCTGTATGACTTTGATCTGCATAGCAACTTTTCTGTTCATCAAATGTAACATCTCTAGAAACAATAAATTGTTTTGTTAGAGGATTCCACAACCTGTAACCCATCTGCTTTTCATCATAACCAATGAACACATATTTTTCTGCCTTTGGTTCAAGTTTATGCCTAAGTTGTGATGGCACATAAGCATATGCAATTGATCCAAACACTCTACAATGATCTAGTGTTGGTTTCTTACCCCACCAAGCTTCATATGGAGTCATTCCATTCAGAGCTGCACATGGTAATCTATTCACAAGATATGTACTGTATTTACAGCCTCAGCCCAAAGATAATTTGGACAGTTCTTCTCCTTTAGCATAGCTCTAGCAAACTCAACCAAAGTCCTGTTCCTTCTTTCTGCTACACCATTTTGTTGTGGTGTATACTGCAAGTTATTTCTCTCTTAATACCTGCATTCCAAAGATAATCATTGAACTCTTGGGAGAAATATTCTCCCCCTCCATCAGACCTCAGTCTCTTAAGCTTTTGACCTGTGACTCTCTCTGCATATGCATGAAAATGCTTGAAAGCTCCAAACACTTCTGACCTTTCCTTCAAAACATATAATGTTATCCATCTTGTAGCATCATCAATGAAAAGAACATAGTACCTTGAGCCACTGATAGATCCTTCTTTTGTTGGTCCCCATACATCTGTATGAATGAGCTCTAGTAATCCATCATGTTTGAATCCTTTCTTCTGAAATGGTAACCTGTGTGCTTTACCCATTTGACATGCTTCACATTTATAAACCATATGTTGACTTTGCACATTTGGTAATCCTAGTACAGACTGATTAGCAACCATAGCTTTAATTCCTCTTTCATTAAAGTGATCTAATCTCTTATGCCAGAGATCAAGTTCTGTAATCACTCCTTCACCATGTGTGAGCAAAGCTTGACCAATGTTCCCTTGCACTCTTAAAGTAAAGAGTCTACCTTCTTTCTTACCAGAGACAATCTGATTATATCCATTCTCTGGATCTTCCACAAATACTCCTTCATTTGTAAACCTGACTTGAAAACCTTTTTCAACTATCTGTCCCACACTAATCAAGTTTTTAGGTATTGTTGGAACATACAAAACATTGGTTAGCAAATCTGCTCCACTCTTGCATTTCACTTTTCCAATTGAATGTACACTATGTCTTGTATTATCACCAGTTTGAACTGTGTGACTAGAAATGCCTTTTTCCAATTCTGACATCAATTCTATGTTTCCTGACAAATGATTAGAACATCCAGAGTCAATGTAAAATACCTTTAGATCTTCTTTATCTGATGTGCTGATTGAATTCATCATCAATGATGTATGACTTTCATTCTGTGTGTCATTTGCATAATTGTAGTAGGTGGTGTTGTAGGATTGATTCTGTCCCCAACTTCTTCCTCCACCTCTACCATAGCCTCCTCTTTGACTTTGTCTACCTCTTTGGAAATTACTTTGATATCTTCCACCTCGGCCTCTGCTATTGTTGTTTTGATTCTGGTTTGATCCTTGTTGGTTGTGCCAACAGTCATGAGCCAAATGATTACTCAATCCACAGATCCAACAAGCCTTTTTGTTGTTATTTTGATTACCTCTTCCTCTTCCAAAACCTCTTGCTCTTCCTCTGCCAGTGCCTTTACCTCTTGCATAATAAGCTTGAGAACTAGACTCCTCTTCATCATTTGCTTTACCTTTATCTCCTTTCTTCCTGTTCTTCATGTACATTGCAGAACTTTGTCCTTTATCTCCATCTCCCTTCAAGTCTTGCTCATATGTGAGCATCAAACCAAGCAACTAGTTCAAATCTGGAACATAATGATTTAATGAAAGTTTTGTTGATAAGACAAAAGGTTTCCACCTTTCATCCCCTCTCAAACCTGCAAGTAGTTGAGCAATCAATCTGTGATCTTCAACATCTTCATCTATGGATCCAAGACTATCTGCTAGATCCTTCATCTTAGTGACATAATCACTAATACTTTGACTTGGCTTCTTCTTGAATGTTGTAAACTCTGACCATAGACTTGCTTTCCGTGCTTTAGTAGTACTTTGGAAATGATACTCCAATGCATTCCATATATCTTCAGATGATTCCAATCCTCTGATGTGTGGTAGCAAATGATCAGAGATTGTATTGTAGATGTATGCTTTTGCACTTGCATCCTTCTTCTGCCAATGCTTTAAAGCATCAAGTTCCTCTTTCTTTGGTCGGCTTTCATCTTCAAATACTGGCTTCTCTTCTTCACCTGTTACATATACCATGAGATCCTTACTCATAAGTAAGGCTTCCATTCTCATTACCCATGCAGGGTAATTATCTATGTCCAGTTTGTCAATGGAGATATGATCTGCCATAGTTCTTTCCTTCTACTGCAACCTGTGAGCTTAAAGGATAAAGGATAATACCTTTTGAAGTTCTTTGTGTATGAGGATACTTTTGAAGTAACCTTTTGATGCCTTGTGTCTTCAAATGCTTCACCTTTCAAACTTTAATGGAAAACTTTACAAAACTTCTCGTACCTTTGTCGTCTTCTGCTCTCGAGAATCTTTCTGCTCTGATACCACTTGTTGATGTATGAAACACCACAAGAAATGAATTAATGTGACACTAGAACACCTCTATGGTCACCATTAACTCATTGCCACTCCAAACTTTGAGAAATGATAGCCTAAAGTGAGAACTTTGCTTCTACAAAATTTTTTAGTCACTGAAATGACATACCTTCAGTATTTTGCTAATTTCTCCTAGCTCAAGTATTATTTCTCCATGAAACTTAATAGGCTGAAACTAGAAGAGTAGAGCTTTCCAACAAGCTATCATATGCATCAAACGGATCTCTAGAACTCAAGTTATGGCCCTCACAAGATGACCCTATATGACCTTTCAAAACTAGAAATTTTTCCTGTTATAGTAAGAGCGCCTGTTTAAAATTAGAATTCGATGCCTAGCATCGACTTGCAACGAGAATTCGATGCCGGGCATCGACTTGGGATGTTTTTGGCCACTTTTCAGCAGGGATTCGATACCGGGCATCGAGTTCCCGCATAAAGTCTTGATCTTTTGGACACCAAAACTATAAGTGGTTTCATGCACACTTAGAATATGACTTATCAACTGGAATTCGATGCCAGGCATCGAGTTGCTCCAACAACATCATGTTTTTAAACACTTCAGTACTGAATGAAAATGATAAATGAAAATATGACTTATCAATAGAGATTCGATGCCAGGCATCGAGTTACTTGGAAAACTTGATCTTTTTAACTCATCACACAATAGGCAAGCATGGAGATGATGGAGAGAAACTCATACACAGAACTTTACTCAGTTCTTTCTCATAGCTATGGAAACTCATAAGTTTTACATATGCTTTCTCACTCAGAGAAGCCCGACTATAATCAGTCGTATAAAATGAACTCCTTTCTTCTTTCTCTCTATTCTCTCTCTCTCTCTCTCACACGCCGCGTCAGTTGATACAAACTAACTTATATAGATTTTCGTATTCTCGTGATTTTTAAAAACTTCTAGAACTAAAGTGAACTAACTTTACAAGTATAATACAGTTGTGAATTTGTCCCTTCACATAGGCATGGGGTTTTCTTCCTAAGATTTGACCTTGAAATATATGTCCAATTAGTGAGTGTTTCTCCAACATCAATCAGGGCCGGTACAGTCCTTGCACTTTTCCCTTGTCCTATCTCTAAGGTTACAAAAGGACGTTGATCAATTATTCTATGGGGAATTATATTTGAGACTTCACACATAGCCATATGATATCCTGGGTCCGCATAGTCATCTGTTATGGGCTGATCCCTACCCTGTCTTCTCAACTTCATCCTTCGGACGCGTTCTAAAGCTTCTGCTTGAGCTTCTTCTCGAATTCGCTTTTCTTCCTCCTTGCGTTTCTTGGCAGTGTTGAGTCAATTTAGCATCTCTTCAGTCACAGGTTCCTGATATTACTTGACTCTGCATCCGCTTATATAGCTGAGGAGAACATCGCCTTCTAAAGTAGCTAGCTGTACTGCTCCACTAGTTAAGATCCTATTTATGATCATAGGTCCATAGCCTCTCTTCTCTAATTTTCTCGCATGTTGCTTCAAAGTGTAGACTAACACTAGGTCTCCTGCTTTTAAGCCTTTATCCTTCACATGTGCGTCGAAATATGCTTTTTGCCTCTTCTTGGTTGCGTATATTCCTGCTGCCGCTCTCAATCGTGTTTCACCCAATCGTTCAAGATCAAAGATTCTAGAGGAGAGCTCATGGCCTATCCAATCATGCTCTTGTGCCACTTTCAGTGTAGGTATCAAGAAGTCCAATGCTAGCACTGCATTTTGACCGAATACCATCTGAAAGGGTGTGGCTTGGAGTACCGTTTTATAGGCAACTCCGTATGCCCAAACAACATGGTGTAGCTGTTTGTCCCAATCAGAGCGTTTATTATTATTCATCAATTTAGTTAGCACATTGCATATAATCTTATTTGTGCTTTCGGCTTGCCCATTAGCTTGTGGATGATAGGGGGCAGACTTCTTGTGTATAACCAAGAATTCTTGGAGAAGATTTTCAATAACTTCATTCAAGAAGTGAGTGCCTCTATCACTTACTAGCTCGATAGGTAGCCCGCACCTTGTGAACACATTTTCAAATAGAACTTGGCTGTCATCTGGGCATCATTCTTTGAGGTGGCTTTTACCTCTACCCACTTGGTTAGATAGTCTGTGGCCACAATGATATATTCAACATGTGAACCCTTAGCTGGGGGATTAATAGGACCAACAAAGTCTATTCCCCACTTAGAGAATGCACGTCCATCCATCATAGGTTTTAGAGGCATCTCATCTTTGCGTATAGGATATTGAGTTCGTTGGCAAACATCACACCTCTTCACATAGGTAGGTGCATCCATATGAAGGGTTGGCCACCATAATCCTGCAAATAGGATTGCCTTGATCACCCGATCTGGTCCAAAATGTCCTCCTGCTACACCTTGGTGAGCAGTTTCCAAGATCTTAAGATATTCACTCTCATGGACACATAATCTAAGGTAACCATCTTTACCACGCTTGTATAGATTATCACCAATGAGTGAGTAATCTAGGGCTTCTTGTTCTAGACTTCTTTGTCTGGCCAATCTCATATCTTGTGGGAATGTTTTCGTCCTCAGGAAGGCTACTAGTGGTTCACTCCAATCTGGTGCTAGAGACACTTGGTACAAGGTTGCGTGCTCCACAGGTGGTCTAACACGACAGACTTGGCATTCCTTGCACAACCTATGAACATCTGCTTCCATAGTTGGCCATGCACTCCGAGTCTCCTTAGTGTCTGTAAAGTTCTTTGCCTCGAATGGTGTTGCTCTAATGCACCTACATGTGTTGATTGCAACCATTTTGTGTACTTCCACACAACAAGCCAATATCCCTTGATCTGTATGTTTGTACATGCTTCTTGCCATGATATGGTACTTATGGGCTTTTACTACCTCTCTATCTTGAGTGTCTATGACTCGGTGGTTAGGCCCGTATGTCAATACTAGCACTAATGGCTTAGCCCACTGAGGTACAACTTCCAAATTAAACAAGTAAGCATCAGGAAGGTCATCTGATACTCCTTGTGGGGCTTCTCCTGATGTGAGCCTGGAGAGATGGTTTGCTCTCAAGTGAGTCTTGCCTTTCCTCACCACAACCTCAAAGTCGTATTCCATTAGTAAGAGGAACCATCTTACTAATCTTCCTGTATTGCATGGCTTGTTTACCAAATATAACAGTGCCTAGTGATCAGTAAAAAATTTAAACTTATTTGCAAGCAAATAATGTCTAAACTTTTTAACCGCATAGACCATGCCTAATCCTTCTCGTTCGGTGGTGGTATAGTTCCGTTCAGCTGCATTTAGCTGTCTACTAGCATAGGCAATTGGAAGATCCATATTACCATCACTAGTAGGTTGTGCGAGTACACATCCAATAGCATAATTGGATGCGTCCACGTGAATATGAAATGGCTTATTCCAATCTGGTGTGGTCAAGATTGGTGCTGAACATAATCACCGTTTAAGCTCATTAAAGGAATTCTCACATTCATAAGTCAACATGGCACATCAGTCTCCGAAAGATTGCAGGAGCATTGGTGAGCCCAAATGGCATTACTTGAAAAGCAAATATGCCCCACTCTGTGGCAAAAGTTGTCTTATGCTGATCTTTTGGGGCAATGGCTACCTGATTGTAGCCAGAAAATCCATCAAGGAAACTGTATACTTCCTTGCCTGCTACTCTTTCTAGTAGATGCTCAGTGATAGGAAGCGGATAGTTATCTCGAATAGTGGCTGCATTAACCTTCTTCAAGTTAATGCACACATGTAGCTTTCCATTCTTCTTGGGCACAACTACGATGGGGGATACCCACTCAGTGTGCTCAATTTCGTAGATAAATCCGGCTTCTACCAATCTATCTATCTCCTCCTTGATCTTAGCAGCATAGTTATCATTATATGTGTATGGCTTTTGTTTAGAGGGTTTGGCATCTGAGGTCATGGGAATAGTGTGTGAGCATATGTCAGGGTCTACACCTTTCAAGTCCTTGTAGCTCCAAGTGAATACATCTCTGTATTCTCTTAGCAAGGCAACCAACTCTTGCTCTTCTTCTTCTGTCAGGTCATGCCCTATGTAAGTGCATCTCTCCTCTCCTTCTTCTATGGCTACAACTATTTCCTTGGTGGTCTCTTTGTTATCACAGGCCTCCCCTGATTGCGCTTCACGTTTAGGCATTCTTACCATGACTCTTCTATCATCTATCTCATACTTTTTGAAATTGTCAGGGACCTCAAACAGAGACTCTTCTTCCTCTGGTGTGATTTCTCTCTTCTTCCTTTTCTTTCCTTCACTCTTAGCGGTCACTTGTGTGGTTAACCTCACTTCTTTTATACGCTCCTCGTGTCTCTGAGGATGAGCTTCTACTTCATAGAAGTATTCTTCATCTGATGCAAATGGTGGGTCCATAATAATTGACTCTAGTTCGGAGTCACTTGCATCCTCAAATGCATCAGGGCTAGGTTTGCATTCTTCTAGAATTGAGTCTCCCATGATTGGCTCTATTGAGAAGACTGAAATGTCATAGCCATCCTCGTCACAGTGGGGTGTCCATTGTTCTTCATTGATGGATACATCCATTGTTGCTAAAATCACTGCCCAACCGTGAGGTTCAAATTCTTCATCAGGGAATACTACAGGTGCATAGGCTGGGTCTTGAATTGATCTATGTGTCTCTTTTGCACCTACCTCTCTGGCTTTTTCTCTCTTCTCCTCTTCTACTGCCACTTTGCACATCCATAAGTGGGTGTCTTCATGCATCCATGAGGATCCTGATCCTATAGAATGCACTGACTCAGTATCGTCTTTGGCTCTATGGATGGGGTTCCATTGGATGGGAGGTACGTCTCGATGAGAGTAATCCCTAAGATTAACTTTGATCGTGACACCTAAGTGTTGCAAATACAAGGAATTGGTTCCCCAATCCTATACCACTTGCAACTGCCGCATAAAGGGTCTTCCCAAAATCATCTCATAGGCCTGGTTCTTGCTAAAGTCACAGATAGCAAATGTGTGCTCAAACTCTACACCACAAGTAGTGAGAGTTATTCCTTCTAACAGCCCTAAGGGTCTCTCTATGTGACCGTCAGCCATTTGCAATTTCATTCTCGTTGGCCTGAGTGCTGGTTTGCCCCAACGCTTCCATAGGGAAGTGGTCGCAATTGCAACTCCGGCACCTGAGTCTAGAATTGCCTTGGTTGTGTACCCCTGATGGGTAATGGGAAGATAGGTGTTTCCTTCTTCTCCTTCACTCATGTCTCCTATCTTATCCAAGGGTATTTTTGGCACTGTTCTACGGGATCCTACCTAGGAACGAGGTTTCACTACTTCTGTCACTTGATTGGCTACATTTTTCCACAGTTCCGGCCTAACCTTGAGTAACTCTTCTAAAGTGAGATTGCACTGCACTTTAGTATTCTTTACTACCTCCGTGTTCCTAGGTATGACTGAGTCTTCGTTCGTACCATGACCATGGGTGCTCTCATACAAGTAGACTTAGATTCCCATGGGCTTGTGAAGTGGGGTAATTCATGTAAAGAGTTAGACTCAAAGTCTAATCTCTCTTGAGATTGTGCACTCTCCTGATCTCCATAAATGGAGGGAATATCTTGTGGGAATTGATCATGTGCGTCATCCACAAGTTCAATGGGAGGAGGGACTTCACTCTCTTTTGCCCATTTCTCTTCTTGAATCTCTCATAGGAATTCTGGTGTGTACCTATTCATAGAAGAAGAGGTGTCTGGTTCAGTGGAATTGGGCACATAAGCTTTTTGTGGGGGAATGCTTATTCTTTTACTTGCCTCATCTCTTCCTTGGTTTTTTTCTTCCTTGGAAGATCTTGCAATTATGCTCTCTAACTTCTCTAATAGTCCATCCAAGTGCAATTATGCCTTAGCTGAGCAAGAGTAGTTGAAGAGGCTACTGCCTTCAAACATGGTCTGAGCCAATGCGACCATTTTCGCGCAAAGCTTGGTTCTTTCTATCTCTAAGTCAGCTCTAGGGTAGCACTTGTCATGATCCGTCACATTTGGCCCTTCTTGGATTCTGGCCTGATATGCCTTAAGCATCATGTCTATGTCTTCAAGAGTGGGGTCAGCTAATACTGATCCTACTCTAGGGGGTGGTGGGATGGTCTGAGGTGGGTTGAAAGATGGTGGATTAGATGGTGATAGGGATGAAGGTGGTGGTGGTATGTGAGAGTTTGTTTGAGAGGTGAGTTCAACAATTTTGGCTTTTGTTTCTCTTATGCTTTCTTCTAAGTCGCTCATTTTTTTAGACCATTGTCTTTTCATTCTCTCTCGGCTATCCTTCCAGGCTCTCGACCGTTTCTTGGCCATGCTCTCAGTTTCACTAACCTCTACACTCTTTTCTCGGCCTAACCCTTGGTTATGCTGCAAAGCCTGAGCTCTAGTGACCACCTGTACTGGTGCAGTGGAAGTTACACTTCCTGTAGCGTCTACTACTAACCCAATAACATTAATTGGAGTGATTTTTGGCATATTATTGGGATTCTTTGGGCAATCTCGTAAGAGATGCTCCTTTTCGCAATCTTGAAAAAAGCCCTGTATTGTTACTGACTGGGGTTGTGTAGGTGCAGGCATTGGGCAATCACGAATAAGGTGATCTCCCTGACATCTATAGCATGGTCCTCTAGGGAATGGGGGTCTTCCTTGCCTAGGTTGAGGTCTAGGGTTGGGATTTGTGTACATGATATTTGCATACTCTGGATCCCAACTAGGTTCACTCGGTTCTTCACTATAGTAGGACTCACCATGTTCAGGAGACTGCATGTAGTAAGCCTGGGGGCTATCCACATGTGTAGAATCAAAACTATGGTCACTGAGGTCACTTTCTGAAAGCAATGGTGTTACTGGCACCATGGCTCTATTCAGATTCTCTTCTACAGCTGCATACTTTACTGGGATCACATTGGCTGGAGCAAGGGGTTGTTGTGCTAGCACTGGTTGGGGTCTCTGTTGGACCTGATATTGTGGTTGGTAGGTTTGTTGAGGCCTAGCATATTGTTGTGGTGGGTACTAGTTCTGGTATCTGCCCTGTTGTGGATATGGTTGAGGGTAGGTTTGCCTAACCGCTTGCTTATTGTATGGGCAATCTTGTGCTGTGTGATTAGTGTATCTCCGTTCTATGGTGCAGTATTGGCTACTGGGATTCACTTGGGGTTGACCATGATGGGGCATACGTTCACCATATGGTCACCTCCACAAGTATAGCACCGTTTACTGGGACAAATCTTGGGATTTTTTTGCTAGAGACACCTAGTTTTTGAGCTACTTTCTCAACGAGTTCCTCAATAGATGTGGATTGCGAGGAAGAGAGGCCTTTTCCCTTAGGTTGTTTCGCAAACGTAATCTCTTGGTACTTGCACTTGAGTGATTAGAGTTCTTGGACTTGGTCGTGCCTAACATCTCCTTAATTGATCAAAACCTCTATCCGTACTTAGCCTAAGCTAGGGATTGACAGAGGGTGTTAAGAATTTCCAACCTTTGTTTCTCTCCTCGATTGCCCTTGTGTGCCCAGGAAGCGTATTCCCAAGCTTTCACTTACTCTTGCTTCGAGTACCCTTCGATGCTCTCAAAGGACCTAAAAAAGTCCCAAAGTTAGCTCAAGACTTAGATTCACAATAAACCATGTTCATTCATGCAATTCAAAGATCAAACTGTTCCTTTGGCTTTTTGGAAAACAATCCTAAAGATCCCTTTGTTTTTCTTCCCCCTAGGTATGGTCACTTCAAAATAGTATATCTAATAATCCTGGTATTAATTTTACCATAATCAGTGGAAGTTTTGGTTGTACTCCCCACGAGCTTTCCAACAAAACAGAAATCACAGCAAACGGATTTTCTATGAGGAAGTTATGACTGTTCAGGGTTCTAGGGTTAAAACAGGGTTCAAACAGGCTATCAGGCAAACAGGACCTCGAAATACTTTGTGTAGCGGCCTCACAATGCTCTAACAAATTTCTAATGTTTCCCAAATAATACCCCAAAATAGACCAACTATCTTTGCCCAAAAAGTGGCCGAATTTGCCCGTCAATCGCGATCGAGTGGTCTGTCAATCACGATTGATATGTCAGTCGCGATCGACGTGTCGGTCGCGATTGACAGGTCCGTCGTGGTTGTCAGTCGTGATTGATGGGTCAATCGCGATTGACACGTGGCCCAGAAATTCAGTCAATCGTGGTCAAAGGGTTGTTGACTCTATCGATCGTGATTGATGGGTTGATCGCGATTGATAGGTCCGTCGCGCGGGTTCTATCGGTCGTGGTCAGTTAGTCATTGACTGAGTCGATCGTGATTGACAGGTCCGTCGGGGCTGTCAATCGCGATTGATGGGTCGATCGCGATTGATGGCTCGATCATGATTGACATGTGGCACGCGTAAATTCTGTCTGTCGTGGTCAGTCGGTCGTTGACTCTGTCGGTCGCGATTGATGTATCGATCGCGATTGATAGAGCCGTCGGCAAGTGTCCGTCGTCGTTTGTCGATCGCGATTGACCTGTGATCGTGATTGACAGAAAATTGAGGAGTTTTAAAATTTTAAACACATATTTAGGAAGCTCTAGGCATGCAGATCATGATTATGCACTCTGTTTAGCAAAAGGATCATTTTTTCTGCCGATCGCGATTGAAAGAGGTCAACGCCTCGGGACCTGCACAGTCAGATTTTTTACCTGCTGAAGCTGGTACAGCTGCTGGGGATGCTGATTCCTGCAAAAAATCTCAAAAAACACTGAAAGGCACAAGCACACAAATGCTCTCTCGCTCTCTCTCACAAGTGAAATGAGGGGAATGGCATGGGTACGGTGATATGACCAAAAGCTGAAATTTTCGCGATGATGGAGATGGAGGTGGGAGATGGTGATGATGATGATAGTGATGAGAAAAAAAAAGAAAATAGATAAAAGTGAAGAAAATACCTATGACTCCAATGCCTCAACTCTACGTCTTACCATCACACGCTCGTCCTCAAAGCTCATTCCCCGGCAACGGCGCCAAAATTTGGTGTAGATCAGTGATGAGTAACACCTCCTTTAATGTCAATCCGGGAAGACATGATGATGGTATGATGACCTCGAGCAAGTGAAGGCACAACTGCGTGAGTGAGAAGCACACAAACATGCACACACATACACACACACGCGCACACATGGCAAGAACAAAGAGAAAGGTAATGGAGTCCTTTTAGGTTACTTCCCAAAATGCTCATACAAGTTCAATTCTATTACAAGCTACCCCAAAAATGAGCTCTCTAGCTCTTTTTATAGTTTTTGACTAGCTTTGGCCCTGTCTAGACCTAGTGTCCGGCCTAGTTAAAAATTAGGTTCTAGGGCCTATTTGAGGGCTCAAACGAAGTATAAAAATCATGAAATTGGTACGATGATACTTCTAATACTCCTCAAGCTCGAGGACTCCTCGGCTTGCACAAAATGGAGTTACAAAAAGGTGAAATGGTATTTACACTGATTTTTAGTGATGAGAATCAGTGTTATGAAGATGTTGTTTTGGAAAAATTTGAATGGCCTACTTGCCAGATCTTCGTTGACTACTTTGTCTGCTTGTGCCTTCTCTCCGCTCTGGCTCCCTTCTTTGGCTTCCTTGTCTTGTGAGTCCTTGGGTGCTTTGACTGCTGCCAACAGATACACTGGCTATAATCAAGTCAGGATGGCCAAGGCAGATATACCCAAGACTATGTTCATTACAAACTAGGGGGTTTATGCATGTATGGTGATGGTTGGGTCTGAACAACACACCAAGTACCTTTCAACAATGTATGCAATAAATCTTTTCATCGTATCTGATGAGCTTTATGTGTGTTTATCTTGACAACGTTTCCTTGTTTGGTGATACTAATGCCCATTTACATCACCTGTATTGTTGTTTCTGTAAATGTCGGGAGTACCATCTTTGTTTGAATCCCCATAAATTTATCTTTATAGTTGCTTGTGGTAAACTCCTAGGACACATCACTTGTAAATAAGGAATACAGGTAGATCCTAATAAAGTACAAGATATCCTATATGCACCACCTCCCAAACTCCTAAGGAAGTTATGCGCTTTCTGGGCCAAATTTGCTGGCATGGCTGACATCTCTGGTGGTTGGCTCATTTGACTATCCCCCTCACCCGACTTACCACTGTGTCTTCTAGTCAATTCCACTAGACTAAAGAATGCTAGCTTAGTTTCAAGCACCTCAAAACTCTTCTTACACAGGCTCTGATCCAGTAGGCATCGAATCGCCAGTTGCCTTTTCATGTTTTCATTGAGGCTTCAAATATTGCCATCGATAGTGCCTTAATGCAATGCCAGGATAAGTGGCACCACCCCATTTATTATGCTAGTCATGCCTCAACCTAGCTGAACGAAATTACTTTGTAACTGAGCACAAGTGTTTGGGGTTGATCTACTCCATCAAAAGGTTTCGGCATTATTTATTAGGCTGCAAGTTTACCTTCCACGTGGATCACTCTGTTTTAGTATACTTGGTTTGAAATAAACATCTAGGAGGTCACTTCCTACGTACGAAGTCCCCTCGGTGATCGTCATGGCTCATTCTCTACCATTTGGTGATCATTTCTCTACAGATCTAACCTACCAAGAGATTCTACAGAGTGGCTTATGGTGGCCCATAATGCAACCTGATATCCATGCTTATGTTAAACAATGTGATGCTTTTCAATGCACCAGACAACCCTTAAATTGGCATTATTTCCTGCTTCAACTGGCTTTGCCATTGGAACCCTTTTAGAAGTTGGGGTTAGAATTTGTGGCACCTATTACTCCACCATCCATCTCTACTAACAATAGATATATGTTAACATGTACGGATTATGCCACTTGTTGGGTTGAGTCTTATGCTATTCGCTTAGCCACGATAAACAAAAATCTGCTCATGATGCGTAAAGACTAATCATGGACTCTCCTGAATGGTGGGATCAGCTGCTTGTGAAGAGATGGATAGGTATGGCTTGAAGATGAAGAGGTGTTGCAAAATCCTTGATCTACACCAGCCAAATGAACTCCAGGAGTATATGGTGGGCCCTTTTAGCTTGCCAATGGATGTATTAGACACCCTATGTACCTTGGAAGATCACTCTCAAAAAGATAGATCAAAACAGATAAGTTGGAGTTAGCTCAGAGGTGAAAACTTGCTATTCTTGGTTCATACACCTGTCCAGTGTTTTACATAATTCTCTGAGCACAGCAGCAATTAGCTTAATTCCTCTTGGGGAAGTCTAGGTAGCTTAAAGACAATCATAGAAAATAATGAACCACACACTGAGAATGAGTTTTAACAACTGATGACATCATCCCGATTTTCACGGGCTGCTACAGTTTGAGACCCGTGAGCAGAAAAATCAACATAACTCAAAATGTAGAAATCCAATGATTATGAAAATTTGTATAGTTATACTAGACAGTAAGCTAAATCCAACAAGCTTTAAATCACTAAATGTGGATAAGTAACCACTGAGAAACACCTCTGACAAGAGGAGTGAAAAAGTCGGTTACCTGACAGAGAAGTGAAAATGCACAGACACTATTGACTTCAACTGAACATAACTGAAGTTTGCAACATCCAAATTACATGAAACTTTGTGAACATATAGTAGACTTATAGAGCTAACTTTACCAAGTTAAATCACTGAAAATGATGCACCAAGCTCAGAGAAAACATCTCTGCAAGCTGACTGAGAAAACTGAGAGTAATGGCAGTGAGTAGTACACTTCACAAGAACATGGAAAGATGAACTCAAATAATCATGAAAATGAATGTATATTGCTTGTACAATACAATGACTTACTGATACATATGTGTGCCTTGGAATCACACCTTGATATGGCATAAAGCTCAGCTCTTGGAGGTCTTCACATAGGTCTCTCTAACCACGACTAAAACTGCCATCTATTTATAGTTGAGTTTGGGAGGCTAACTTCCCTCAATCACTCTCCAATCAATCAATGATTGATTTGATTCTCTACCTACCACAAATCACGAATTCGTGGCTCCTCTTTCCATTCTTGATCAAGTGGACTCAACCACTTAAGATTCTTTCACTTTTACATTAAGTAAACTCTTCAAAAGTTACAAGAGGTAGTTCACAAGTGAACTTTACATAGTCTTCATTTTAAGGCTTTTTCTATGACTTTGTGAGACTCAAGCCAATACTTAGGCTTGTCATAGACTTGCTCCAACACTGCTCCTTTCTGTTCTATAGGCATATGGGAAAACTTACAAAGTCTCTATAGGATATACACCATTTAAGCCAGCCTATGGACTCGAAGCTATTTCTCCCATGGAACTGGTTGTGCCCACCTTACATGTTTCCATTAAAAAGAAATTACTGTCAGATGACTCTTTTTATGCTCACCTCAATGACTTGTGCTCCTTGGATGAACAATGATTTGAAAGTTTTTTGTTGCTGCAAGAAGTCCAGCTCCATCAAGCCAGGACCCATGATCGCTTCTTGCAGACTCTTGTTTTTGAAGTGGGACAGTTGGTCTTGTTTCATAATGCTAAGTCTGATAGATCTGCAAGGAAATTCAAACTCCAGTGGTTCGGCCCATACTAGATTTCATCACAATTGGGCCCGGCCACATTCCGATTGGGAACTATCAGTGGAGAGGTGATCCCCAATTCGGTGAATGGATCTAAGTTCTGCCCTTTTTTCCACCTCCCCCATCATCATGACTTGTCATGTCTATAGTGCATTTGTTCCAGATGTTATCTTTTCCTTTAGTAATGGTAGTTGAATTTTCTTCTGCTATTCCGTTTTTGGTTGCTACTTGTCATGGAGTTCCAACAAGCAACCAACAATTTCTTTATCTTCAACTGAAGAAAAATATTGAGCTCTAACTATTGCAACTCAAGATGAAATATGGCTCAAGGACTTGTACTCAAATTTTGGACTTATAAGTTCCAAACCTCACTTACTTGGAGATAATGTAAGTTCCATGCATCTAGTTGTAGATCTGATTTTTCATACAAGGACAAAGCACATAGAGGTCCATTACCACTTTTTAAGAGAGAAGATTATGGTAAAGGAAATTGACATTTCATTTGTTCCTATCGAGAAGCAAATAGCAGACATGATGACAAAGGCACTTGATGGGATAAAGCTTTGTAGATTCAAAGCTATGCCAGGTATTCAACCTATTAGAGAATGAAGACCCAAACATACTTTCGCTTGAGGGGGAGCTCTTGGAACATCAAGCTTGCATTATGCTTGAGGTGGATATGCTCTACATCAAATCCATTATTTGGATGGTGCCATATATGTACCTTGAAGAATAGCAATTATGTGCACATTATTTCTTTGTATTAATTCATTGATCACTTATGATCATTTCTTCTAGGGTTAAAGGTGTTTAAATTGGTAAAAGGAAAGAGTAAAATTCCTAAAAGCCATGAGTTAGAAGTGGTTGAGATTGATTCTCAATCAATCAATCAAGAGGTAGATATGACTTCAACTTTCTCTTTACCTAGATTGTAGGAAAAGATTCCAATCAATCTACACTACCAAACCTGCCTAAATCAAAATTCAAATTCATGAAGACAATGCGTGTTCATATCCTCAAAAATCTATATAAAGACTCCAAACCATTTTTACATTAACTAGAGTGTTGATTTGAAGTAGTACATATACTCTTTGATCATTGCTTGGTGCCATTTCTATTCTTTGGTCCTTCTTCCTTAGACTCTGTTAACTTGGAGAGAGCTACTCTCTCTATAGAGTTCCAAAGCAAGTCTTTAAACATTCATTGGAACCATATAAACTTCTAGTTTATGTGTACAAATTTTCAAGTCATTTGGCTCAATACTTTCAGAGAAACCTGAATTTTACAATCTTGGGGTCATTGTCTGCACGTCCTTGAAAAAGTAGGATGACATCCAATCAGTGTTAAGGTGATTGCTCCTTCACTGGTTAATATAAATTAGGGCTTTAAGATTTTAGCAAGCCAACCCTATTTATGACACTCCTTGTTGCTCTAGTACAATGGTAAGCACCATGTTAAGAAGCTCCACCTCCTTAATGTCAATCCGCGGAAGAGATAGGAGTGATATGAAGATTGTGAATGCAAGAAGAAGTGAAAGTGAAGGTGAGAAGCATGGAGATGCACACACACAAATACACACATGTAAGAGACAAGCCAGACACAATGGAAGGTTGAAAGTAGACTCCATTGCTCAATAACACTCTTAAAAACTAAAAAATAGCCCTAATCTCCAACTTGCTAACCTCAAAAATGAGCTCTCTAGCTCTTTTTATAGATTCTAGACTAGTTTTGACCGGTTTCATATCTAATGACTTGCATAGTTAAAAAATACGTTCTAGGGGGCATTTGGAGGTCTAAATGAGATCTAAAAATAGCCAAAATTGGTAGGCTCGTTCTACCTAAGCTCTTCAAGCTCGAGGACTCTTGAGCTTGCACAAAATGGAGCTACTAATTACAAAATTGGGTCTTTCTATGATACATATGTTACAAAAGTGATAAAAATCACTGTTTGGGGTTTTGAGAAAGTAACATAAAACATATTTCTTTGGAAAAATTGACTGCATGGCTCCCCACGACTCTTTGCAGTCTGCCTCTACATGCTTCCTCTGCATCTATGCCTTTGAGTGCTGCCAACACCCCCTCCCTCTCACATCTATCATCCCCGACAGATCCTTGTTGTGGGGTCTATATGATGTAGTTTTGAAAGAGGTCTTGTGCGAGGGTGTGCTCCATGATTCGAATTCCTCATGCAAGATAAATTTCTAGTTTTTCCCAATCTATGTCCTGAGGTTCGTCAAGAGGTGGAAGCTAATAGTGTGTTGAATATGCAAGTTGTTCGCAAGCAAATAATTGAAGTAGATGAGTAGGCCGGCTG
Organism: Ceratopteris richardii; assembly: GCA_020310875.1. Lineage (NCBI taxonomy): Eukaryota > Viridiplantae > Streptophyta > Polypodiopsida > Polypodiales > Pteridaceae > Ceratopteris > Ceratopteris richardii. The sequence goes on along the minus strand of CM035417.1, from coordinate 65,038,829 downwards.
ATAAAAACTTCAAAAATGGTACTCCCATAATCCCCTCGTGAACATCTCTTGGAAAGTCATCTTTTAGCATGCATGTAGGTATTTTATACGGCAGTGCCATGCATAGCATGCCCGACATCTGTGAGGGCTTCTTTAGTCTTCTATTCTGATTCTAACTCTAATGAGTGGTAAGCCTCGCATAATTCTTGATTGCGTGCATTCATGGAAGCATTCTTGATGGTTAAAGAATTTAACTGCACTTGCAACTGTGTAGTGGTATGCTGTAATGCTTGGTAATTTCTTCCGAGAGATGCAAATTCATCTCTAACTTGCATCATACTAGCAAAAATTTGTTGAAATGCAGTGTCAATGGTGGGAGATAATAGCAATGGTGCGGTGAGTGAAGATGATGTTAGTGTGGGTGTAGATGTAGTGGGAAGGGGAAAGGGGAATGGGAGGGTGGATGGAGTGGTGACCATAGAAAATTGTGGTGTGCCTAGATGTGGTGGTGAAATGTTGGCTATGAGTGGTGGTCCGATAGGTGGTGAAATGTCCATGTCACTGGACGTGGCATCTAGTGCAATGATGGTGAATAGTGGTGTGATGGTGGGTGCATGAGTGGGTGTGAATACAAGATTTACAAAGGAGGAGGAATATATAACCTGTTGAGAGGCACGAATGGTGTGAAGTAGAGGAGAAGGTAAAGGTGATATAGTAGGATGGGGAGGTGACACTAGGGAGAAGGTCATGGGGGGTGGAATTGGAAACATAGGCCTTGGAGGAATGGGAAATGAAGGAAAGGATGGAGTGAAGAATGGGTGATTTGAATGGTGGTAGCTATAGTGGAGAGATTAGTTGGAATGGTTGCAGGTAGAGTTTGGGGTGTTGAAGCGACTATGGCTTCTACAATAGGACTTGGTATGAATGTGGAAAAGGGAGGTGAGGTGGGGTGTATGGGGGAAACAGGATGTATGGGAGATAGAGGAGTTGTAGACATTGTGATGGGGATTTCGATGGGGGTTGTGGATACTACTGGTGAAGAGTGATTTGGGGAGTCGATGACGATTGTTGCTTCTACTGGCTGGGGTTCTGTTGTGATGTCAGGGATTAGCTGTGCTTCTTTTGGATGATGAGAAGACTCACCTTCTATGGGCACACGGATGTACTAACTGAGTTTGGACATTAGTCGGATTTTTCAAGGGTCGAACTATGGTAAAGGTTTTCTCTTCAAAAATGGAGTGCTTTGATGGTTCCCACAGATTTTACTAGTTCTTTAAAACCCTGCATGAAAGATTCTTCAAAGCCTCCGCTAGCAAGTTCTTGATCTAGGATTTCTTGAATTTGTTCTCCAGACAATTGTCGGTGCACCCACACTGCTTGCATATTTCAATATAATTTCTGGATGGTTAGTGTATAGGCGGCAGCTTTGAATGTGTCATCTTCGTGGGTGCTTGTATCGCCTTGAGCTTTCGTGTGTGGTTGTTGCTGTTCCTCTTGATCATCTGCTTGTGAGTCAACACTGGTCTAACTTTCTTCATCATCACCTTCTTCATCATCAACCACTGTCCTATCTTCATCTGAGCCGGATACTACCTGTTCTTATTGTTGGTCACGGGGTGTAGTAGGATAGCTCGGTCTTTTGTATTCTTGAGAGAAGAACTGACCTTTTGAAAATTGAAACTCACTAGAAAAGGTGTCATGCATTTCAAAATCAAAATTCATATTAGAAGGCTCTACCTTGAGATTTCGTATGGGAAAGGTAAAAGCATCTACACCAATGGTGGTGGGAATTTCTCTGGCTTCCATAGCAACTACGTGGGTGGAGGCTTCCTAGGGAGTTACCGCACTGGTAGTGCCTTCTATTATTACAAGGTGTGAGAGTCGGATGCATATTGGTTGTACAGGTGCAGGAGGTTCAGTAGGAGACTATTGAGGGGATGGTTGCGGTGAGGGTGAGTCTGGGATCTGTAGACATGGGATTGAACCTTGCATGTGCTTGCCTGCTCTACTTTTGCTTGATTTTCTTGCCTTCTTGGTGGCTCCCTTAAATATTTTCAATTCCTCACTGCTCATGGCACGTTCTATTAGCAAGTCATATGCCAAACACATGTAAACAATTTTGGTGAGTACACAACATTCGTGGATGCCGTGCTTGCATTCCCACCTTTGCTGTGCTAAGTATAGTTGATATATAATCCAGCTAGCGAGATCTATAATCTGAGGTCCTGTAGTGGCCAAATATAATCCAAACTAGATGCATTTCTGAGGAATGGTGAAGCGATCTTGTGCCGGGAAATGTGAAATGTTGCATGCAGATGTGCAATGACTACGACAGTTCAAGTGTGATGGCCGAGATATTTGTCCACTTCAAAATATCACCACATTTCATAGGCTCATGAATAAGCCTTTCTCGTTTTGTTGGTGTGTGAGTGCCATGAATCTTAAGTGCAGCTCAAATGAGATCCTTCGATAAATGAAACTTCTTATAGGGCGGATCATTCACTAGAGATGGTAAAATAAATGTTCCTGGAAACTCGTTGTTCGCGGGGGCTTCAAGAGTAGTTACCAAGTAGTAACAACGATAGAAGTCAGGTTTTCTCAGGGGATCACTAAAATATTCCATGAAACCAACCCTAACCCAAATGTGTCATAACTCTTCTGAATTCTAAAGCTCTTCAAATTCTCATGAGAAAAACTGATATCTGTCCCACTTGTTACCATCAAAACAAAGCATGGCATCATAGATAAAGTTTGCGTCTGCTAAGGGTCCCAACCATACCACACTTTTGCAACATGTGCAAGGCATATTGCCTTAGGGACCACATATAACTATTCCTGTATGTATAAATGCAATGCCCAAAAATTAACACAACCCCCTTGTCTTCCTTAAAAGAATAGGAACTGATTTTTGCACAAAACTCAAAAAGGTAAATGCAACCACTATACGATATAGTTATCCACGTCCCTTCACATATCATTTGTTAGAAAGGGACGTATGCAAGGAATCATATAACTTCCTTCATGTTCTTTTAAGGTAAATCTAGGTTGCAATTTCACCTAAAGATCATCACAGAACAAAGTTTTTCATTGAGTGGAATTTTATGCTTTTTTGTAATGAAATTCAACCTAACAAATGCCCCTTCATCTTGCTAGAGGATCATGTGCCACATCTTTAAATAGTTCCTTAGGAAGATTCTTGAATTCTATTGGATAGTATTTTTGCACGTTATGAGGTTAGATCTTTGCATGTCCTAGAGCTTGGAAAAGTATTAGAAATTCAAACATATAGTTTCTACTTAAACCTAGAGAAATGTGTTTTTTGTGGTCAAGAAAGGCAAGATACTTGGATATATTATAAAATGATGTGTTAAGATGTGAAAGAAGAAGCACACAAGATGCACACACATACAGGCAAGGAAGAATAGATGAGGTGGAACAATGGAGATATATATTTTTTCACAAGAATAGAATTTTTGTTTTTTCTCAAACAAGCCTTCTCCAAAATCAAGAACCCCAAAAATGAGCTCTCTAGCTCTTTAAGTTTTTAGGTGAATTTTGAATGGGTTTGAGACTATTGTCTTGCCTAGCTAAAAATTAGGTCCTAATTCTCATTTGAAGGTTTACATAATATCCAAATATTATGAAATTCAAAATCTATATTATGAGATCTTGGAGGATCTTTTTACAAGAATGGGATTTTATACAATAAAGTAGTGATAAAAATTATTTTTTGATAGATGATTGAATGTTTTTGGTGGTTTGAACTGTGGAGCATCTTGTTATGTACTTTCTCTCCTCCTATGGTTGCTCTTTTCTATGCCTCACATTCTCCCACTTGGACTTGATCGCCAACACTCCCCTCCCTCTCACGTCTATTGTCCCTAATGGGAGGGGAGTGATGGGAGTGGCCAATGTAATTTTGCAAGATGTCATTGGCTAAGAGATGTTCAACAATGTGTAGGCCACCTATCAAGTCCTCTTCCAACTTTTGCTAGTAAATTCCATGTGGAGTATCCAGTTGAGGATTACAATAATGATTTGATTACTTGAGTGTTTCAAAAGCAAAAATATGAAGTAAATTTGTTGGTTTAGAATTAAATACTTTCAAATGGTACTCCTAAACATTGGTAGTGAACATGTATTGAAATGTCTATCTGTATCATGTTGGGAGATACTTGATTCAGTAGTACTAAGTGTAACATATTTTTACTGAGGGTTTTGAGCTCATGTTGTATATTAAGTCAAGGTTGCCCTTTTCAAAGCCCGATGAGTAGACCTATGGTATTTTCACTTTCTTAAAACTTTAAAGATTGTGAGCATCATATCAGTCGTTTGTGCACCAATATTTGGCATTTTATAAGCATGGAAGCCAATGTTGAATAGTGGTGATCATGTAGGAAACTATGGAGGGGCCTTGTGGAGGTTCCAAATATGCATAATTGCACCAATCCCAACACTTCTTGTTATTCTGAACATTAACTAAAAACGATTTCTAGTTCCATCAAAGAGGAATTGATCCATAACATGGATCATATATAATGTAAAGTGGAGCTTTACTTCATGTGTGCATCATTTCTAGATAATCTTTCAATAATAGTGCATGCCAATTTGGTTGGAAAATAATGTTGTTGTGGGAAGTTGTAGGTAAATCTTCAGGTCCAAACCGAACAACAAAAATCTTACGGGGTTGGGTGTGTGTGTCTTTCCAATTCATTGTACTCTCAAAAAAGAAAATTAGAGATTCCAAATAATTCTTTCTATCTCTGCATTGTATTTGCTGTTGAGATATCAAGTTCAACATGTGATGATCTTGGATGACACGTATCTCTGACATGTATAGTGGTCATGCCAATATATGTCGGGGATACTTTATTGAGCTTTACTAGATTTATCTACTAAGAGTGATGTCACATTTTTTTCTTGCCAACTCACTCATTCACGGATGTTAGGATTTTCCTATTTACTATTCTTTATATATTGCACTTGTTGGATTGTTGTTTTAGGTCATTCTTGTACATTCCTTTTATGTAATAGAAGAAGAAGATCATTCTTTCATTGCCTCAATCTGTGTGTGTGCTTCTCTTTGACCATGAGAGTGTGTGTGTGAGCTCTCTTCCTTATCTCCTTTCTCGTGACATGGTATCAAAGCAACTGTGGCTGTAGAGAGCTCTTAGAGAAGACTGACGGTGAAGCGTACATGAGAAGGCATGGAGAAAACGCGATTCACAAACAACCTTAGAAGGCATCAAAATTACAATTCGAGCCTGCAAGGTGGGGCCCATAAACTAGATGGAATGAGTGAGCTTATGAGTGATAAGCTGGACAAGAACACCTTCCATGCTTGGAGATCTAGAATGATGAATTTCTTGATGCGAAAAGGCTACTAGAAGTACGTTGAAGGAGAGAATGAAAATGCTCGACAATTACCAAAGAGAAATCAGATTGCGGACTAGTTAAGAGCAAATGAGGAATGGAGTCAAGGAGCATGAAAGGTAATGTACTGACTATCTATTAGCATATAGGATGGCATGATTGGACACATATAGGGTGCCAAGACTCCAAAAGAACCTTGGAATAGTTTGGTCACTTTGTATGAGACAAATACAAGGCCATAAAAATTGCAATTCAAGAACGAGCTGCATACATTGGAGAAAAAGGGCATGTCAGTAAGTGACTACACCCTGAAAATCAAAAGCTAATGTGAGTCACTTGCATCTATTGGTGTGAATATAGATGATGATGATGATGACGATAAGGTGGAAGTGTGCCTTTGCGGTTTACGAGCTGAATATAAGCAGTTCAGAATTTCTATACATACTAAGGAAAATATTCAAAATTTTGTTAATCTCATGTCCATGTTGATTATTGAACAAAAGAATCTTGGTGAGGACTCAAACTCCCAAGGAAAATCTAGTTTTGAGCAGGTATTCTACTCTAACAGAGGAAGAGGTAGAGGTTTTTGAAGTGGAAGAGGAGACAATAACCAAGACCAAGGTCAACATTAGAATCATGCAGGAGGTGAGGCCCATTTTGAGGTAGGGGGAGCCAAAGAGGTCGTGGAGATTTCCAAAGAAATTATTCATGTAATGACAGTAAAGGATGTTGGAATTGTGGTAAACTTGGACACTTTAAACTTGATTGTAGGTTGAAGAACCAAAATAATAGAAGGCAAAAAAACATTATGCATCCAAAAGTGCAGATGATTCTGAGAACTTGTTCATGGTCCAACATCACATGATGAATATGATGTCTACTGATGTTTGAAAATGGCAATGTCTAGTATGTTGATTTAGGTGCTTCAAATTGCATGACTAGTCAATTGGAATGGTTTAGTAGTCTACAAAAATTACCAATTCTTGGATATGTTGAAACAGGTGATGACACATCACACCCTATCGAGCATACAAGAAACATAGCACTGTGCTGATGTGCTGCATGTTCCAAATATAACAAAGAATCTGGTTTCTCTTGGATAAATGATGGACCAAGGATTACAAGTCAGATTCAATTCTCACGGGTTATATGTAGAAGAGTATAAATAGGATGGAAGATTGATTGCCAAAGGAAACAAAGTGGGTAGGATGTTCACCTTAAATGTGAAAATGATTGAAATGAATGTAGCCATGTTTGCAAAAGGTGCAGGAGTTATTGCTGATATAGAGATCTGGCACAAACAAATTGGACATGCAAACTTGTAGAGGTTGAAATTGATGCATTCAAAGGAGATTGTCAATGAACTACCAAATTTCAAAGTTGCAGAAATGCAAAAGTTATGTGCATCATGTGAATTTGATAAACAATTAATTTTTGCATGACAAGCATGTTAGTGAGAATGTACTAGAAATAGTAAATACAAATGTTTGGGGTCCTACAAAGACCACATCTATGGGTGGTTACAGGTTTTATGTTACTTTCATTGATGACCATGTACGGAAAGTATGGGTATATTTCATAAAAGAGAAGAGTTAGGTGTTCAATCACTTCCAACATTTTAAGGCTATGGTGGAAAAGTAGACAAGAAAGTATATTCAGACATTAAGGTTTGATGGATGAGGTGAATACATGTCAAATAAGTTTGGTCACTTTCTTAAAATTCATGGAATTTGATATCAATTTTCATGCAGGTACACGCCACAATAGAATGGCATTTCTGAATGCAAAAATAGATATATTATAGAAATGGCAAGAGCTTGATGGCTGAGAAGAATATGCTTCATTGTTACTGGGCAGAAGCTATGCATATAGCTGTATACATCATGAACAAAACTCCGACTACTATTGTACATCAAGTTACACCTGAAGAGAAGTTTACAGGTAAAAAGCCAACCTTATCACAAATGAAAGTCCTTTGCTGTATTGCATATGTGCATATTCCAGATGAGTTGAGAATGAAGCTTGATCCAAAAGAAAAAAAATATATCTTTATTGGGTACTCCCTTGAGCAAAAGGGATATAAATGTTATAACCCACTCACATAATAGGTGCACGTAAGCAGGGATGTAGTATTTGATGAAATTTCAAGCTTCTATGCAGATGCCAAACAAGGATTGAATATTGAACCAAAAGACAAACAAAATGCTAAGAAATCAGGTGCAAAATCTCAAGTCCTGAGTGGACCAGATGCATCACCAAGCAATAGTTCCAACTAAAATCCATGGAGTGGAAGATTGCATGGAAATTTCAGTCCGAAAATTCATCAAATACATCAAGGTAAAGAAAAGCTTTTAGCTAGTAGTAAAACATCTATAGGCTTTGAAGACATTGATGGAGATTCAATTAATTGAAAAAAGAGACTTGATGAGGAACTTGGATTGCCCTCTATGAAGACTCTAAGAGTAAGAAAGGCACATGTAGATGACACAAGGAGAAGTGAACCAGGATGAAGAAGATCTGGAAGGATGCAAAATTCAGTGCAACGACTGACATATGACAATTACATGGATTGTCATTGTGCCTACATGATGAAGGTAATACAAGATGTTGAACCCTCTTGTTTTGAAGTTGCAATTGGAAATGCAGATTGGAAAAAAGCTATAGATGAGGAGATGGCTGCACTTTATGGAAACGATACATGGAAGCTAGTTGCATTGCCACAAGGAAAGAAACCCATAGGTTGCAAGTGGGTTTGCAAGGTAAAGCACAATGATGATGGTAGCATAAGCAGGTACAAAGTATGGTTGATAGCAAAATAATATGCACAAACTTATGGCATTGATTATGAGGAAACCTTGAGCTCTGTAGCTAAATTGCATACTGTCAGAACACTTGTTGCATTAGCTACAACAAAAGGATGGACTTTGCATCAAATGGATGTGAATAATGCTTTCCTACATGGTGAGTTATAGGTTGAAGTATACATGGACCAACCACAAGGATACGAAGATTCAAAGCACTCAAAATATATTTGCAGGTTGCAAAAGGCTTTCTATGGACTTAAACAAGCCCTCGTGCTTAGCATGCAAGGATTGCTGATTATTTGAACACCATTGGATTTTCTATGTCTGGTGTAGACCATTCATTATATGCAAGGAAGGGTGATGACGGCATCATGATTGTGGCTATTTATGTTGATGAACTGATGGTAGGAGGTGATAATGAAGCAAACATTAAAGAGGTAAAGCAAATCCTTATGCAAGAATTTGACATGAAAGATCTTGGTGTGCTGTGCTCCTTCTTGGGGATTGAGTTTATACATATAGAAATAGGTATACGGATGTCACAAAGGAAATATGCCCTGAGTATGCTTCAAAAGTATGGTATGGATGATTGTAAGCCAATTTCTATGACATTAGATCAGAATTTGAAGTTGGATTCTACATCAGGTGAAGCATTGGAAAATGCTACTATGTACAAGAAAATTGTGGGAAGCTTGATATATCTCAAAAGTACAAGGCCTAATCTAAGCTACACTATTGGACTTGAAAGTCAATTTATGTAGGTTCCTAGGAAGCCACATTTGGATGCTCTGAAGCACACTCTATGTTATGTGAGTGCTACTTTGGATTATGGATTGTTTTATGAAGCTGGTGTAGATTTGTAGGATCATGGATACACTGATGTAGATTGGTCTGGTTGTATTCCGGATAGACGATCTACTAGTGGATTTCTATTCTCACTCGGAAGTGCAACTATTACATGGAGCAACACTGTTGCTTTGGAGTACAGAGGCTGAGTGTAGAGGTGCTATAATGGAAGCATGTGAAGCATCATAGTTAGATATGCTACTTGCAGATTTAGGTGTGTAAGTGCAAAAGCCGATCATCATCTATTGTGATAACCTTAGAAACATTAAAAAAATTAGCATGAAATCATGTTTTTCATGCTAGAACAAGCATATCGAGGTACATTACCACTTCATCGGAGAGAGTGTATTAGCAGGTGATATTGATCTTGTTTATGTGAGGATAGATGAGTAGGTTGCCTATATTTTCACTAAAGCACTCGGAGCAAAGAAGTTGAAAAAGTGTTGGAAGATTCTTAGATTAGAGGACATGATGTTGAGCTTGAGGGGGAGTGTTGAGATATAAAGCTCAACATGTGATGATCCAGGATGACATGTATCACTTTTTCATTTCTCTGACATGTATCATGGTCACACCCGTATATGTCAGGGATACTTCATTGAGCTTCACTAGATTTATCTATCAAGAGTGATGGCACATTTGTTTCTTGCTAGGCCACTCATTTGCGGACATTATGATTTTCCTTATGTACTATTCTTTATATGTTGCACTTGTTGTATTGTTGTTTTAGGTCATTCTTGTACATTCCTTTTATGTAATAGAAGAAGAAGAAGAAGAAGAAGAAGATCATTCTTCCTTGCCTCAATCAGTGTGTGCGCTCCTACGAGGTCCATAGGGATTTGGACCATCTCTTCTTCTTTTAGTAGGCTGGGAGGGGATGCCAATCATTATTGTGCCATTTAAAGAGTAACCTCATACCATTGGAGTTGGGTAGACATGTCTACTACTTGCTTCCATAGTTCTTTGAGTCGAGGTTGTGTGTTTGGCAGAAGCCTTATGGGGAGGTTGCCAAGTGGTGGAGCTCCTTTTCCTCTAGTGAATGCTTTTAGTTTTGCAAGTTCTTTTGTTATTTTATCATGACCTTGAAGTAAGACCATGTAATCTTCCAATATTGTCTTTATTGAATCTAAGGGCACTGCCTGGAACCTTGATGGGCTGACAGGTACAAGTTTCATCCTTTCTCATTCGAGCATTGTAGGCATGTGTTCTATTCTCTAACCATTGCAAGGTGACAATGCAGGATTCCCATGTTACAACTTAGTTTGACATTGCACTCCATCTGCAACATGTTTTTTGTGAGAGGTTCTTGATAGAGTTTAACTCCACAAACAGTAATATAATTGGGCATTACCTCTCCTTCTAGGTTTGCTAATTCCACTGCATCGATTGTAGAAATTTGATTGATGATCTTTGATCCATAATCATGTTTTTCTTGCTTACGGATGTGTTGTTTGAGTGTATACCAATACTAAGTCACCATCTTTAAAGCATTTGTCTTTAAAGATGGTGACTTAGTATTCTGTTCTTTGCTGCATATATTCCTACATCAAAGTAAGATTTATGTCTCTTCTTTGCTGCATATATTCCTATTGCTACTTGTAACTTTGTCTCTCCTAATTTCTCTAAATAAGGTATCCTGTATGATAGCTCATGATCATTCCATTGATGGACTTGTGCTACTTTCAAGATAGCTATCAAACAATCTAAGGGTAGAACTGCATTTTGGTCAAATACCATCTAAAAGGGGATGCAACTAAGTACCATTTTATAGGCCACTAGATACACCCAAAGAGAATGATGTAAATGTTTGTCCCAATCAGAACTTCTACTATCCAATAACTTGTTTAACACATTACATAAGATCTTGTTCATACTCTCAACCTATCCATTTGCTTGGGGGGTGGTAAGGGGATGACTTCCTCTGAATTACGATCAATTCTTGTAGTAGATATTTGTCACGTCACTTTGGTGGGAATTGTCTCTTGTGTTGATGCGGTAAGTTTTGTCACATGGCAATGTATTCCATTAGCCATATGGGTAGAGAGAGACTCATTGAGGGTCTCTTGCATAATCTGTTAAGAGAGGGTATGCTTCTCGATGGATAGGAATCGAGCCCGTTAGGATGTCTCTATGTTTTTTTCTTGAAGTAGAAGAGCATTAAATAATATTGGTATCATAGCTTCTATCGATCGATCGACTGATGGCACAACTTTGTTTTCTTTTTGAGATACAATATAAAGCCCCAACACACAACTCTATTCCCAAGGAAATAGAGGACACACCTTTGTAATACATGGGATGCAAAGTTTTGCTCTCTATTATATTTATAGGAGAAGCATGTAGTTTTTGTCATTTCTTAGTGTTCCTAATGCATGTCATCTTGATGAATGGGACACATTAAATGGAATTAATTTTAAGATAAAAAAAAAAGGGAATCAAGTTCAGGAGGCATCATTGCACTTACAAAACATGTAGGATCTCAGAAAAGGAGTTGACCCAATATGGCACAACCTTCCATTGGAACCAATTTCGAACAATCCTATAGATGACGTTGCTCAGAATTAAATTCTTGTGTAGGAGAGTGACAAAGTGCAAAAGGAATTGTATCACGAGCTCATGAAATGTTCCGGTCCACAGGAGATCACTGATAGTGCAAATGCCTATTTTCCTTTTCAATCTCCAAGTTCCTCTTGCTTCAAAATTTCCAAGCTCTACAGGAATGAAGAAGATAGCATTGCTTTTGGATCCCTAGCATCTACTTCTTCTCACAACAGGGAAGTTGCAAAAGCTTTTCACATGGGAAATTTCACAGAAACATTCGGATTATAGATGTAGTCCAATGCACTTTGTGTGGAGTTGATGGAAATCCAAACGTGGGAAATATTTCAAAAGTGACAAGTAAAAATAGTTGTGTTGCTCAGATGAAAACGATTCAGCGTTTCATTGTGAAATTTATATATCCAAGGATGAGTATAGAGGGGATTTCCTTTCTACTAGTATTATGAAGTGTGAAAGTGTGTGAAAAGAAAAAATATTTTGCGTTGAGTCATGAGGTTAGGGTCAACTTTTGAGTATAGAACCTACCCTTTATCACTTGGAAGATTTGATTTACTTTATAAGCTTCAATTTAGTGCAATAAAACACCTTTTTTACTTTGTAACATCATTATGAACAAGTTGATGCAAAACAAACTAATCACTCGTGAAGCAACTATGAAAAACTTTCTAATTATGATGGAGAGTGCTATCTAAAATGCTAAGTGCTCTTAGCTTGATGAAAATTGGTTGAATTCCTCTCAAAGGATGATGCCTTATAGATTAAGATTTTATGTACTAGAGTAAAGGGAAAGACACTAGGGAAAAAGTGAAATGGAAGCCGAGTAATGAGGTTGGGATCAACTTTTGAGTATAGAACCTACAATTTATCATTTGGAATATTTGATTCACTTTATAAGCTTCAATTTAGTGCAATAAAACACCTTTTCTACTTTGTAACATCGTTATGAACAAGTTGATGAAAAACAAACTAATCACTCGTGAAGCAACTATGAAAAACTTTCTAATTATGATGAAGAGTGCTACTTAAAATGCTAAGTGCTCTTAGCTTGATTAAAATTGATTGAATTCCTCTCAAAGGATTATGCCTTATAGATTAAGATTTTATGTACTAGAGTAAAGGGAAAGACACTAGGGAAAAAGTGAAACCGAGATAGAAACTAGATTATATAGATGGTAGTCTCATGGAAACTAAAGCTAGAATTACGGAACTGGCATCTCAAACTCCCTCACATATCATCCCATCCTCTCAAAGCCCAACCCCTACACCACCAATACCTAAATCAGGTTCAATCCTTGTAGAACCCATTTCCAAAGATTTAGACATGATGTTCAGAGCCTATCAGGAGTGAGTTAAGGAAGGACCAAACATAGGTAAATTAGACAAATGCTATCCTATATCAGATTTAGAGGTTGACAGACCAAAGGAGTGCATCTAAATGGTTTAATTAGCTCAAGCTTTGTTTGAGGCCAATCAACTCTATGACCGATGTGACTTAGTCAAATTGAAGTTACATTTTGAAGGACTACTACAACGATTAGAGAAAATGGGAACCATGCCCAAGAATTTGGTGCCTCAAGTGCTTCATTCCATTGCAACTGAGAAAAGAGATTTCTTTCCAAGAGAAACTTATGTTCTTAACTCAATACAGTGTAGACTACCTCCTTTCATTACTAAGTACTCTCAAGAGCTCTTGTGAGAAATCTAGGAAGAGAAGTGGACATATGAGAAAAGGAATCCTCCTCCAATTCAAGAGGTTGATGATCTACAGGATCAATTTCCCCAAGACATTCCATCCATATATAGAGATCAAGAAGACAACCAATTAAAAGAAAAGTTAGATTTTGAATCTAATTCTCTACAAGAGTTTTCACATTTCATGGGTCCAAGGGAATCTAAGTCTCTTCAAATAAGAGCCCCCATGATACTAGTGAGAAACAAAGATTCGATCATACAAGGAATATAGAGGCTATCAAGAACGCTAAAGTGCAGTGCCGTCTCACTTTAGAAGGTGATATTTTGGACTCTTACGAATTGTTGTATAATTTCATAGTGCCAATAGGTCCAATGGAGCACATCGAATGGGTATCCCCCATTATGTTTGTGCCCAAAAAGAATGTCAAGTTACATGTATATAGCAGCTTTAAAAAAGTTAACTCAACCACCATGAGGGATACCTATTCGCTTCCAATTACAGAGCACTTATTGGAACATGTAGCAGCTAGGAAGTATATATTTTCCTATATGGATTTTCAAGATATAATCACGTGGCCATATCCCCTAAGGATCAGTGATGCCATTCGGGCTCACTAATGCCCCGACTACCTTCCAATGGATTTTATTCTAATGATTTTTTCCTAAAAATCCTAATATCTATGTGGATAGTTTTTGTTCACATTCTTGCTTCTAATGATTTTTTCCTAAAAATCCTAGATATCTATGTGGATATTTTTTGTGCACATTCTTGCATAAGACAAAATCACATACCAGGATAGAAACAATGTTTGGTAAACAAAGAGAAATCAAGTGTGCTTAAATCTCAAAAAATAGGTATTTATGGTGCGACAAGGGAAGATCCTAGGCCATATAGTTTTGAAGAATAGAATATCAATTGACAAGGATAAAGTGAGAGCCATTGCAGATTTACCACAACCTAGAATGCTGAAGGAAGTACAAGACTTCATGGGCCATTGTGGCTATTACAAGGGATTCATACACATGTATGCAATAATAACCAATCCATTGTACAACCTTCTAAGTAACTTTGATTGGACTACGAAGTGCAAAAATTCATTCTTGGAACTTATAGAATGATTATGTTCAACCCCAATCTTAACAACTCCTAATTAGAACAATCCATTCCATGTCGATGCCAATGCCTCCTACTTTGCTATTGTATACATGTTGGCATAGCCAACAAATGAAGGAAACATAGATTTACCCATGGCGTGTGTGGGTAGACAATTGATTGCGGTTGAAAGGAATTATACCATGAGTGAATGTGAAGGTTTAGGCATGCTCTATGTAGTGAAGAAATTTGGACATTACCTCTTGGCCAATAAGTTTAAATTATTTACAGATAATTAGGCTTTATTGTATTTGGTCAAAAAACCTTGCAGTATAGGGTGGTTAGTAAGATGGTTTCCCTTACTAATGGAATATGATTCTGGGGTAGTGATGAGAAAAGGATAAACCCATCTACAGATTGATCACCTCTCAAGACTTACTTCAAGAGAATCATTGCAAGGAGTGTCAGATGAACTTTTTGATGCTTATCTTTTTAACCTAGAAATGGTCCCAAATTGGGCAAAACAACTTGTACCTACTTTATCTTTTGGACCTCTAAACCACACGGTGAGAACACATGAGCAAGAAGTTATCTAATCACAAAATTACAAAATACTAGGAAGAAATATCTATAAGCAAGACAATCTAGGAATTTTATCTTGTTGTGAGGATGAGAAAGAGCATCACAAGTGGTCACACCAGAAACATGTAAATGATGTGGGGTAGCACTAATCTAAGCACAAAACTCTCTAAACATTGAAATTCTTACGAGTATTTATTGCCAACAACGGAGTCAAACATTCATACACTAACTAAACAATACGTTATCTATATTTGTACACCCCAAGTAGAGTATACTACCATGTATCATGTCTCATCGATACTTGATTGGAAGAGCCCATTAGTCACTGACAAAAACCTTTCCCAATCAGAGGACATTAGCTTCACCATGGATCCTAGCTCAAGATGCTCAAGATTACATCTTAATTGGAGAAAATCTGTGCAAATGTGGTAGAAATGGATATTTACGATTTTGTGTACATGGGAATGATTACTTACAAATCATAGAAAGTGCACACAACAATGTTGTAGGTGGACACTTTGGATATGATTGTGTCATTAAGGCCATTCTATTTTTGGGACTTTGCTAGCTCATCCTTCCCATGGATGCTCCCCTATGTAAAACAAAATGATGCAGTGCCCCATTAGAAAACATGAGATGTCACTAAGACCCACGATGGGAGGATGTGTGATTTCCAAGTGGGAAATAGACTTCCTAGGACCAATTCATCCCCCCACAAGAAAATCTCATGCTGAGTACATCATAGATTCCATGGACTATCTAACAAAGTGGGTAAAAGTAAAAGCCACACATAGGAATGACACAAAAACCATGACTAGATTCTCACTTGATAATGTTTTCACCAGATACAAACTTCCCATAGAACTATTCAGGAAAAGGGAAATGCATTTCTTGAATGAAGTCATTGAATATTACTATGTAATGCTCTTCAACTTCAAGAAAAAAACATAGAGACATCCTAAAGGGTTCACCTCCTAGTCGTTAAGCAACATGCCCTCTCCTAATAACTCATGCAAGAGACCCTCAATGAGTCTCTCTCTACCCATATGGCCAATGCACTACATGGTTCCATGTGGCAAATCTTGCCACATTAAACTAAGAGAGGTTTCCCACCAAAGTGATGTAACACTTCCTTCCTCTTAAAAACATTTTCATCCTCAAAAATATAATTTAAATGTCTATAATGGTAGAAAAAGGTTATTAGATTCCCCTAAAGCCCATGTTCTACTAGTACATGTTCATCTCTATGCATTGTTTCCCTATATCCATCCCTTTGAGAAGCTTCATATGAGAACATGCAAAGGTGGGAAACCATCATTGCCTATTATGTAATGTCTCATCCTCATTAATCTTAACATGTCTATGTAAAGGCACAAAATGATTTATTTCTTTAGTTGATGAGATAGTGGGTTTACCTTTGTTATATGCTAGGTGTTTTCACTCATAAAACACCACATCATGACTAACAGTGGTACTCGTTTCCTTTAGATCCTAGATTCTATATGCTCTAGAATCATCAATATATCTTAAGAAGACACATTTTCACTTTTTTGATCCTAACTTAGTTCTTCTTGATTCATGTATCTATTAATAAAAAAAAACCTCTAGAAATTTTGAAATGTATAAATGAAATATTTTTGGTAGAGCATGCTTCTTGAGGAGTATTTCCTTACAGAGCCTTTGTGTAGCTCCTATTCAAAATGTACACAGCCGTATTAGCTGCTTCTACTCAATTACATTTACAAAACTCTTGTGACACATTTGAAATTTGTAAAAAGCATCAACCTTCTCATGAATAAATACACCCACATCTTTATATTATAATCATTGATTATCAGCGAAAAGTAGAGAAATCCCTCCGAAGGAGGAGTAGAAATTTTACCACTCAGATCAGCATCAATTCTTGCTTTTTTTTGAAATACATTCCTTTGTTGCTTGCCCATCATGCAAGATTCACATGGTTCCAACCAATCTAAAAACATAGGAAAATGTGCAACCATCCCTTTTGTTTACATCTCTTTAAGAACGGAAAATCCAAGCAACCCAGAATGACGTTGATGCCAAAGTCTAGTTGTGTGTTTGTCTTCTATAGAAATGAGGGTGCTTAACTCATACAAGTTATCTTTTTGCACTCCTTTACCTATAGTATTACATGTTCCATCCAAAATTTTTGCACCATCCTTTTTTAAATGTACTTAAAGTCCATGATGTGCTATGGTAGAAACTGATAGTAAATTTCTTTTAGTGTAGGAACATACAACACATGAGAGAGTTTTTTGTCAACATCGGAGACACCAACAAGAGACATGGTTCGAGTTCCTTCAGTTGGACATTTGGAGTCATTTCCTACGAGTACATTGATGGGTTGTTGTAGAGGCATTAGGGAAAGTATATCAACCCTTTTTTCTCAATAGAAACAACTTTTGGTGAATTTTTCTTCTTTGGATTCTTCTTTGAAATATCAAAAGGGCCTCTACCCTTTGCATTTACTAAAAGTGCTATTGTTGATGGTGAAGCCCAAGTATCAAGAACTATATTTCAGCTTTCTTTTTTTAACATCATTTGAGCCTTCAAATGAGCATTAGGAACTAGTTTTTAACTAGGTCTGACACGGTTCAAAACTGGTCAAAACTTACTTTAAAACTATAAAAGGAGTTAGAGAGCTCATGTTTGAGGTTCTTGATTTTGGAGAGGGCTTTTATGAAAAAGTAGAAAGCTTGTATTCTTGTGAAGTAATAGATATCTCCATTGTTCCATCTCTTCTACTCTTCATTCTATATGTGTGCATGTGTGTGTGCTTCTCCCTTCACATCTATGCAAATCATTTGCTCACGATATTCATATTACTCTCTTTGACATTGCAAAGTTGATTTTTGGATCCAAGTTAAGGCCTTTCTGTTGGTTTTATAGGGTCTAGCTTGTAGTCAAAGCCTCCAAGTGTCTTTAGGGCATTGTATTGATATGCTCATGTGTTGAATCAAGCTTGAAATGGCATCCTGAGTGTGGGAGCACACTATAGAGCACATGAAATAAGGTAAAAATACACTAAAATGCCTTGGTCAGTTTTAACTAAGGCTAAGCACATAGCCCTAGGGCTAGAATTTTAGGGTTGCAATAGGAACTTCAAAGTTCAAGATACCTTAAAGAACATCAAGCTCGAGAGTGGTAAATAATGTTGAGGAAATTTTTGAAACTCTAAAGAAGTGTGAACACACGAAGAAATAATAATTTCAAGTCACTCAAGTTGTTCCTAACAATGTTCTGTAAAGACAAGAACCAAACAAAGAACAAGTGGTTGAGATCAAAGAACCATTCAAGAGAAAGAATTAGTATAAGGGTCAGGGGTAGACAAATTAATGATTTGAGATTAGGAAAGTATCTTGGTAAAGTGGATTAATAAAAGCTTAAGGTCCTCTAAAGCTAGTGAGAATCGCACTACCAAATCTTGGTCAAATCAATTAGGTAGTCATCACTCAAACTTGGGTTTGAGAACTATTGAGTCAAATAGATCATATAGCATGGATAGACCCACAACTAGCACTATGGTACCTTACTTAGAAGTCCAAGAAGGACCATATAAAAAGCAACTAGAATAAATCCACATCAACCAATTAGATGCTTGCATCAATGAGGATAGATTGAAGAGATTCATGGACCACTTAAGAAACCTTGAGCACCCTTATGGAATAGATCACCGAGTGACCAAGTTTGAGAATGGATCATACATATATAAGAAAAGAACTTTGTACATGGTTACTTGTCTTCTGATAGAACTAACAACTTTGGAATGATTCCTCTCAAGTTAGAGGTGCAAGATTCTAAGGAAGAGGACCAAAAGAGGTAGCAAGTGTGCCTAGAAGAAAATCCATGTTAATAAGGATCATAGTCATTGTTACAATTGTGTTCCTTGATGTTGAAAGTTTTTCAAGCTCAAGAGTGTGGGAACATGCCCCAAATTGAACCTTCCACATCATCCACAATCAAAGGAGGCTGATTTCCACGAGTTTGAGGCATCCAATTATGCCCATAATGGAAAGAAGTTGATTAGAGAAGATTTAGCTCACCTCTTGATGTGATTGGACCTCACTTTTGACATGTATATGCTTTTGATTGGTTAAAGAGGTTAGTATGAGGTCTTTAAAACCTCTAATGAGTTTTATTATGACTTAGAGTCGTGGAAATACGTGCCCAAGCTGCCCCCTTGCTTAAGCACACCCCCTACTAGCTGTTCTCTGCATATTTTGCAGAAATTTCACTTTTACACACTCTATCTATCTAGATGTTTTTGGCAGACCCCCCGGTCTTGTAATTGTTGTTTCTCCTTCATCCGGAATCCATTTGCAATGATTTTTGTCTTGTTGGAAAGCTTATAAGTTCTACTTTGTCTGGTATAAGTCTCAGGTTCAGTGCCTGCACATGTGCAGAGAAATGTCCAGAACAGTGTCTGTCCAGTTAGCTCATACTCTGTGAAGAGATCAAGTTATCTGTTTTGTTACAGCTGGTTGAGGCATCATCCAGTATCCAAATGGAGTGATTTTACTCTCATTTGAAAGCTCTTAAAGTCTAGTTTATGCCTGCAAAATTTCATTTTCATTCTCTGCATATACGCAGAGAAACTCAGAAAATACAGAACCTATGTCTGAAAAATTTCAGGATCCTAGGAGGGTTCATTTGCTTTTGTTGTGCACATAGGAGTGTTTATCCTCCAACAGTGGTATCAGAGCTATAAGTGGAGTATCAAAGAGAGAAGAAGGAGCTACTGAAGTGAAGTGAAGACTTCATCAAATTTTGAAGGAAGGAAGCAAAGAACGGGCACGTCAACAACAAGGGGAAGCAAATACATCATCAAATCAAAGACGAAGCTTCATCAAGAGGAGTAGCTCTATTTTTTGAGGTAAAAGCCATCCTTTTCAACTTCATTGCATCAAGGGGGAGGTTCAAAAGAGTTAGGAGGCACCATGGCTGATCTCAATGCTCAGATTGAGAAGCTCGAAAAAGGAAACTACCAACCGTGGCGATTTAGAATAAGCAATTTTTTGATGGGGAAAGGTTTGTGGGGACTTGTGAGTGGTGGAGAGCCAAAACCCTACATAGATGAGGTAAATCCAACCAATGATCAGAGAAGAGCAGTAAGAGAGTGGGATGAAAGGGACAAAAGGGTCATTTTCATTTTATCTCAGCATATTAGCAACTCTATGGTAGGGCATATTCAAGATTTGGATACATCGAAGAAGGTGTGGGAGTGCTTGGAGAGATTGTACTCAACCTCCACAAAAGCTAGAAAAATTCAGCTCAAGAATGAGCTAAATAATCTTAGGAAAAGCCCCTCTCAAGGTGCTAATGATTACATATTAAAGGTTAAAGAGCTTGCAGATGCACTAGGGTCAATCGGTTGTGCCCTAGATGATGACGATCTTGTCGCCCACACCCTAAATGGACTTAGGGATGATGAAAAATGGAGGGCTTTCACAACTTCAGTGTATGTAAGGGACTCTCTTCCTGATTTTGATCAACTAATCACTCTCATGGTGACAGAGGAGATGAACCTTGGTGGTCATAATGCCAAGGATAGCCAAGGGCAATTGTTGTATGCAGGTAGAGGAAGAGGAAGACACAACCGAGGTGCTACAAGAGGAAGAGGAAGATATCAAAGCAACCAAGGAGGTCAAGGACAACAAGAAAATGCAGGTCAAAGAGGTGGAAGAGCCACAAATAGAGGAAGAGGTGCAAGATTTGGTGGAAGAGGACAAGCCACTTCAAATGGATGCTTTGTATGCGGTAAGCCCGGTCATTTTGCAAATGAATGCTATCATAGAGCTCAAAGACAAGGGAATCAAAGCAACAACAACAATTATAGAGGGCAAGGTAATTATGCAAACACATCATCCAGCCAAGGGAATGATTATTTACTTGCAATGAGGTATGGTGAAGATACAACTCAAGCTAGTGAAGATGTATGGTATGTAGACAGTGGATGTAGCAATCATATGTCATGTCGAAAGGAGTTTTTTAGTAATTTGCAGGTCCCAAAGCATCAAGGGCATGTGGAAACAGGTGATAACTCAGAGCATATCATTCAACATGTGGGAGATATCAGTTTGGAAGGAAATCAAAGAGCAAAGTGCTTATCAGAGGTATTACATGTCCCTACTATTACCAAAAACTTGATTTCGGTAGGCCAAATGGTAGAAAAAGGCTATCAAGTTAGGTTCAATGAAAGAGGATGTTTTGTTGAGGATCCAAGGGCAGGTTTCAAGCTCATAGCAAAAGGAAAAAAGCAAGGGAGAATGTTCACAATGGACATAAATCAGCCACACCATTCAATGTATGTCACATATGGAGACAAGAGGATAGCAGATTTGGATCTATGGCATAAATGAATAGGTCACATCAACCTACAAAAGCTCAAGGACATGCAAAGGAGGAGCTTGGTAAGAGGCCTACCAAATTTTACATCTAAAATGTTGCATGAAATTTGTGTAGCTTGCCAACAAGGAAAACAATCAAGGCTGCCCTTCAAGAAGAGTACCTATGTAAGTGCAAATGTTTTAGACCTCATTCACACGGATGTTTGGGGTCCAACAAGAGAAGCATCCCTTGCTGGAAATAGGTATTTTGTAACCTTCATTGATGACTTTTCAAGGAAAGTGTGGTTGTATTGCATTAGAAACAAATCAGATGTGTTCCACTACTTCAAGAAATTCAAAGCACATGTGGAGAAGGAATCTGGCAAGTTTATCAAAACTTTGAGATCCGATGGAGGGGGAGAGTACTTCTCCCATGAATTTTCTGAATTTTTGCAGGTCAATGGCATCAAAAGACAATTTACATGCAGGTATACCCCTCAACAAAATGGGGTAGCAGAGAGAAAGAACAGACACATAGCAGAGGTAGCAAGGTGTATGCTCAATGAAATGAATATGCCGCATTGTTATTGGGGAGAGGCTACATATACAGCCACATACATCATGAATAGATGTCCTACATCAGGTATACATCATCTAACCCCTGAGGAAGCATGGAGTGGAAGAAAACCTTGCATTTCACATCTTAGAATCTTTGGTTGTATATGCTATGTACATGTACCTCAAGAGTTGAGGTCAAAGTTAGATGCCAAATCTGAAAGGTGTATTTTTTTGGGATATTCTATGGAACAAAAGGGGTATAAATGCTATAATCCCATCACCAAGGAGCTGAAGGTAAGTAGGGATGTTGTCTTTGATGAGTTGAAGCCTTGGTATGCATGCACAAGTCCATTGCAGGTTGAAGACATAGGTGAGACAGATTTGAAGAATGATGATAGAGTTCAAGAAAGCATGGATTTGAGTGGTCCAAGCAACTCATGCAACACAAGGACACCCTCACCATGGAGTGGAAGGCTTAGGGAAAGAGAGACCAACTCTGAAGAAAGCAAATTCAAAGGCAAAGAGAAGATTTCAATTGAAGAAGGAAGCTATGTGGACGAGAGCATGTTGGAAGATGAAGAGATAGAAGAAATTCAAACTCCAGGAGTGGCAAAACAAAGAAAGAAGATGGCAACCACACCCAAAGGAAGTGAAAGAAGGTCTTCAAGAGTAAGATATCCAGTACAAAGGTTAACATATGATAATTTCATTGCAAAGCATTATGCATACATGACTCAGGTAATCAAGGACAAAGAACCAACTAGTTATGAAGAAGCTAAGGATTGCAAGGAATGGCAAGAGGCAATGAAGGAAGAGCTCAAAGCACTTGATGAGAACCATACTTGGAGCTTGGTACCAGCTCAAGAAGGCATGAAGGTGATAGGTAATAAGTGGGTTTACAAAATTAAAAGAAATTCAGATGGTTCCATTGCTAGGTACAAAGCAAGGTTGGTGGCGAAAGGCTTCTCCCAAAGCTACGGGATAGATTATGATGAAACTTTCAGCCCCGTTGTCGCAGGGTTCATGGAAACGAGGGGGATCATGCTACCACTTCTTTGACACAAGATAGCATACCTCTTTCTATTTCTCTAATTAGCGCTCGTGTTGATTCTTGGGTATAAAATAGTAGTATAGAACGTGGTGGACGTTAAGTCCTTGAAGCATTGAAGACACAAGAAACTTCGAGCTTTCTCATCACAAGCATTTTGAGTTCATATAGTCTAGCATCCGAACCATCTCATGAATTGGTTTAAAAGTTAAGAAATGTTTTTTTATGTAAGTAGTGTTGGAGGATGCAACTGACCGTAAAAGTGCACACATGTAGGGGAATACATGAATGCTTCCATGTGTTTCATCACTTTCTGCTTACGCCTTATCCACTCACCATTTGAAATTTCTTCTAATAAGCGATATGATAGAATCGTGTATGTCTGAAGGATGAACTTTCTCATGACAGGTAGTTCAACATAATTTTTATTTCCAAATGGTCAAAGTTGTTCATGTTGTTTTTACCCCGTACAAACATCCTTAGCGCACAAACAAAGTTGTCACTGTTTCCATCATCTTCTTTTTCCCTTCTTAGTCCAGATTTGCCTTTGTAACAGATCTTCGTTTCCCTTAGCAGTTGAACACCATCCTTTCTTTAGGAAAGAAACCACTGAAGATGATTTCTCCCTTCTGCTACCTTCAAATGGACTGAAAACAGAAGCTCTTCGAAGAAAGTACCTGCCAATCTTTGCCTTTTTTAGCACAAAGAACGATAGAGCCCTCTGCAACTCTTAATAGGACACCTTCAACCATTGAAAGTGTACCACGTTGTCCTCTGGCAGCATTTTGCATTCAAGATTTGGTATCTGGACAGTAGTCGAATCAAACTTCGCGACCTTGAATCTCGTGTGCATGTGTAAATTTCTGATT
The DNA here is from genome assembly GCA_020310875.1 of Ceratopteris richardii. NCBI lineage: Eukaryota > Viridiplantae > Streptophyta > Polypodiopsida > Polypodiales > Pteridaceae > Ceratopteris > Ceratopteris richardii. The sequence goes on along the minus strand of CM035417.1, from coordinate 65,015,079 downwards.
TTCTCGAAAAGAAAAGCTCCTCAGGATTTAGCTGTGTTCCCTCTAGGCGAAGCGGATGATGATTTCTCTCTGTCAGAAGCAACTCTCCTGCCTTTCCACCTCTATGCGACCTCGAAAACAGAAAAACAAGACAGAGAGAGCGCTCCCCCCACTTAAGAGATGCTCGAGCCTCCTTCTACCTGCCTTCTCTCTAGAGAGTCCCCTCCTTTTTTGCCTCTGCTGCGAGCCTTCTTTTCTATCTGTCCTTGAGAGCGAGAGCCCGCCTTCCAATGGTAAACGAACGAGAGGGAAAACTCCCCCCTCCATCCATCGATCCTCCCTAGATCCTTTCCTGAATTGCCCGTCACCCACGCAGATGCCTCTCCCTATGTGTCCACGTTGGAACCTCCAATGGGCAAGCACCATGCTACATGCCCGTCTTCCTTTCTTTTCTGCATGCGTGAAAAAAAAACCGCCAGCAGCCGCCTGCTAATTTGGGCTCGATCCCCGTGAACAGAATCCACACATAGATATACATGTTCGGCAATACATAACTAGCCATAATATTTATTTTTTTCCTAATGGACCATACATGGTCCGAAGTGCACTAGCAACATATACATATGAGTTAATGCCTTTTCTCCATGTTTCGATTGCAGTTGTGCAAAAGGATTGCAAGCTTGGGCATCAGATCGTGACCACATCCACCCCCTCTGAACCTGTGCATCCTCCGGATGCACCACCATCGATGTCGGCATCTACAAATCATTATGAAAATTCAAGTGCATGGGTTAGAACAAATGTGCCTATGCACGGCCATGTAATGAGCCCTACATATGCATACTCTAAGTGCATAAAAAAAACAGCATGGTGCAAATAGGGGAGGTATTAGGAATTCGGTGTTGAGGATGTACACTCAAATTGAACTCACATTTTCATCATGGATATACAATTCAATACAAGTGCAATCACTCGTGCAACTATGGGTTTTAACCAAAATATCACTCGTGCTCTTTACATTTCATTTATGCATGCGTTAGGTGCATGAAGAAAAAACAAAAATGGTGCGAAAATCAAAGTTTCATGGTATCTAAGCAAGGAAGCTCACATCACTCTCAACTCCACTCTCTTACAGATGCAATCACTCTCCCTTACTGAGAACTATTCTCTCTTATCATTCAAAACTTGATTTATTATTTTTCAATGATATTTACCTATCTAATTGTGCAGATGGACGTGCTTCTACGGAATTTCAAAGACGTGTTTCTATATATTTTTACATGCATATTTGGCATGCAATGCATCTCAAAGATGGTGCAAAGAAAAGATCAGGGTTAAAGCACGATAGCTAATGAAAAAGATTTTCACGGCTTTGTTCTTGAGTCATCATCTCCGTTGGCTTCGCTTGATCATTCCTGCACTCATAGAAACTAAACAAATCATGAGAGACATCAAATCACATGACACAATATGTACATGCAATCCATGAAAGAACTTCGGGAAACCATTTGCAGTAAACCATAAAGATGTAATGTGAAAGTGGTTGCCTCCTGCATAATCCATCAAACTCCTAGATTCCCAATTAGCTCCATATCAACACCTGTTTATATAAACTCAGAAAACACATTAGTAGCATCATATTCAAAAAGATTATTTTGAAAAATTTTCATTTTCTTGAGAACTAGATGCATTTTCTTGCTCTATTTATTTATGCATTTATTTGTTTATTTATTTATTTATTTATTTATTTATTTATTTATTATTATTATTATTATTTTTTTTTTTTTTATTTTTATATTTGCTTTTATCCATCTCAAAAAAATCAAAACATAATTATTAAGTATTTACATACTTATATTTACAAAAGTCACTTTTGAATTTCTTGTGAATACAAGAAATTCCTTTCCAATACATTTTCACAAATAAATTCTCCAAAGAAGGTATGTTTAAAAACAAGCCATCTTTGAATTGCACCAATCAGTGTTGCATTCATAAATACAGTAAATATGTATACAAGCCACCTTTTTTGCTTGTCTTCCTCTTGGCAGCTTGTTTGGTCTTGGTAACTCTCAGAGAATTTGGATATCCATATTTCAATTATCTGAGCATGAGTATCTTTATTTATGATTCTTTCAAATTCATCATGTGCAGAGTCATGAATACATGTATATGAAGTTTGAAATTTGCATATGTTTGATTCATAATTGAAATTTTCTTGCAAGCATGTATTTTCTTTTATTTCATGCTTGAGATCATTTATAGGAGTTTTATCCCTTTCAATATCTTCTATAATGTCTCCATCACCGTTAAGATGAGGTTTTTGAATAGAATCATTTGAATCCCACTTCAAATGGAAGTGTTCATCATACTCAGACATCAAGACACAGTCATCTTTATTCTCCATGGCAAAATCATTCCTTTCTGACTGAGTTTCGGAAATTATGAAGTCTGCTTCTTTCTCCAATCTTTCCAGGAACTCTTCATCATTGTCTTTTTCCAGATTCATTTGCCCATTTTCATGAAGAGACTCAATATCACTGAATCCAAGAAAGTCTTCATCTTCAATATCACTAGAGACTTTCTTATCAAGATCAAACTCATCATAATTTTTACACCTTATAGGACAGTGCATGTAGATTGACGGGAACTCAACTTCTTTATTCAAGATCCCATCATAGAATTCTTCATATCTCTCGATCATTTCTTGCTCATTCTCTTCAGAGGATGTACTCTCACCACACTCATCATACATTTCTTCGGTCATTGATTCTTGCTCAAGAATCTCATCATGTATGAGAATCTCAACATACGCATCCAAATCAACTTGAGCTTCATCGTTGCAATTGTTTGACTCAATAGTTTTACATTGGATATCCTTCAATGCTATACACGCATCTGATTTATCGTATGTCACAATAAACATTTCATCTGCCACTTTATGCTCAATTTCTTCAACGTGTGGACTCAACTCAACATGATTATTTTTGACATACATATCAGTATTTAGAGAAATGATCAATGGTATTTTCTCATCCTCCTCATGTTCATTCATATTTCTCTCTTCATGGAGTGTGGCATCATTTACATACATATCATTATTTTGAACTCCATCCAACTTATCCTCTTTTTTATGTGTGGGATCTTTGTTCAATGTGGCTTCGCTCAAAAGCATATCAGTATCTTGATCTTGATCTTGATCTAGACTATCCGTAGGATTCGGATCATGCTTATCACCATCGACATACACATCACTATCTAGAGGACTTATCATTTGTACATCCTCTAGATTAGCATCATACTCATCTTTGTCATCACACATTTCAACCTCTAGAGGACTCATTATTTGCATGTCCTCCTTTATATAAGTAAGTTCGTTTTCTTGCATCTCTGTATGCATGTTTAATGTGGATTCCTGCATATCCATTTTCTTACCCATCGGATCTTTTATTGACAGGTCCTTAGATTCAACATCATGTTCCATGGGAGTTCCTTCATGTAATTCAGTCATTAGATCAGAAGTTCTATCCGAATCTTGTGTTAGAAAAGGATCATCACCATCAAGTGACATCCAATCATACTCCACATCTTGCCCGATGTCATCATGTAAGGATGCATCTCGAGCTCGATCTTCAGACATATTTATTAGGTTCTCTATTTGTATCTCATCTTTTATCTCTATTTGGTCACCTATGAGCCTTCTAGATATCTCTATCTCTTTGTTTGCATCTTGATATGTTTCTTGATTTGTTTGGTTATCTTTCATTCGATGTGAGGAATTTATCAGAGTAGAGGAAGCTTCATCTTGATTTCTTGTTGGGTTTTGTTGGTTTTTGTTTTGTTTTATGTTTGTTGTTTGTTTGGTTTGATTTTGATTAACTTCCACTTGCTCTTTTGATCCTCCCATCTTCGTGCTTTGTCCACTTATGGCACCTAAAGATATAATCATTGTAAAGAAGTCTAGGGGCTCTTGGCACCTTGTAACCTTTGAGGTTACATCAATCGCACTCTTAGAAGTTTCTTCATATTTCCCATCATCACTATGGATATTAAGCCCATGCATATCTACTTCATGCCCAAATGGGGTCTCTACAACCTCATGGACTTGAACATTATCCACGATTGGTAAAATGCTTGGAACATGGTTATAATTTTCATCTGTTTGAAGATCTGTTCTCCAATCATTTAAAAATTTCTCTATTGTTTGTTGTTTCTTTACGTATTTCATCACAGCTTCATGGACGAGCATCCAATCCTCTGTGAGTCCTGAGTCGGAGTCTATATCTTGTAGAAGTGGAATTAACTCCTCTCGGGCATTAACATCGATTGTTCGAAGAAACAACGAAACCCTTTCATGACTCATGCACCTCTTATCGTGCTCAGAAAGATCATCATATTGACGCTCAAACTCTTCTTTGATCTCAAGAATTGGTCGGTCTTTGGGCATATGAACCCACCTCAGGAAAGATCTACGAGTTACTTTATCAAGATCCTCTAGCATAAACTGCTTGAGGAGTGTCGCTTTGTATTGGGACCATGTCGTTTGATTTATTCGCATTATTTGGTCTCGCACGTCGTATCCCGACACATAGATAAAGTTTTCACATAATTCTTTTTCCGTCATCGGACTTAGTCCGACACCTAGATATTTGGCCTCGAGTTCATATTCTTTGCAGAACTTTGAGACATTCTTTCCATTGAAAAAGCCACACCGATTGACTAGACGTTCATGAAGTGATTGGATGGCTTTTTGACGCCTATCCTCTTCTTGAAATCGTAGGAATTGAGCTAGGATCTCTTCCATTTTGATTATGCTAATCTTTGTGGCTCTATAATTCACTCACCCCCTCCTTTCACGTCGGGTTCACCAGGTATGTCGCAGGGTTCATGGAAACGAGGGGGATCATGCTACCACTTCTTTGACACAAGATAGCATACCTCTTTCTATTTCTCTAATTAGCGCTCGTGTTGATTCTTGGGTATAAAATAGTAGTATAGAACGTGGTGGACGTTAAGTCCTTGAAGCATTGAAGACACAAGAAACTTCGAGCTTTCTCATCACAAGCATTTTGAGTTCATATAGTCTAGCATCCGAACCATCTCATGAATTGGTTTAAAAGTTAAGAAATGTTTTTTTATGTAAGTAGTGTTGGAGGATGCAACTGACCGTAAAAGTGCACACATGTAGGGGAATACATGAATGCTTCCATGTGTTTCATCACTTTCTGCTTACGCCTTATCCACTCACCATTTGAAATTTCTTCTAATAAGCGATATGATAGAATCGTGTATGTCTGAAGGATGAACTTTCTCATGACAGGTAGTTCAACATAATTTTTATTTCCAAATGGTCAAAGTTGTTCATGTTGTTTTTACCCCGTACAAACATCCTTAGCGCACAAACAAAGTTGTCACTGTTTCCATCATCTTCTTTTTCCCTTCTTAGTCCAGATTTGCCTTTGTAACAGATCTTCGTTTCCCTTAGCAGTTGAACACCATCCTTTCTTTAGGAAAGAAACCACTGAAGATGATTTCTCCCTTCTGCTACCTTCAAATGGACTGAAAACAGAAGCTCTTCGAAGAAAGTACCTGCCAATCTTTGCCTTTTTTAGCACAAAGAACGATAGAGCCCTCTGCAACTCTTAATAGGACACCTTCAACCATTGAAAGTGTACCACGTTGTCCTCTGGCAGCATTTTGCATTCAAGATTTGGTATCTGGACAGTAGTCGAATCAAACTTCGCGACCTTGAATCTCGTGTGCATGTGTAAATTTCTGATTTTCTCGAAAAGAAAAGCTCCTCAGGATTTAGCTGTGTTCCCTCTAGGCGAAGCGGATGATGATTTCTCTCTGTCAGAAGCAACTCTCCTGCCTTTCCACCTCTATGCGACCTCGAAAACAGAAAAACAAGACAGAGAGAGCGCTCCCCCCACTTAAGAGATGCTCGAGCCTCCTTCTACCTGCCTTCTCTCTAGAGAGTCCCCTCCTTTTTTGCCTCTGCTGCGAGCCTTCTTTTCTATCTGTCCTTGAGAGCGAGAGCCCGCCTTCCAATGGTAAACGAACGAGAGGGAAAACTCCCCCCTCCATCCATCGATCCTCCCTAGATCCTTTCCTGAATTGCCCGTCACCCACGCAGATGCCTCTCCCTATGTGTCCACGTTGGAACCTCCAATGGGCAAGCACCATGCTACATGCCCGTCTTCCTTTCTTTTCTGCATGCGTGAAAAAAAAACCGCCAGCAGCCGCCTGCTAATTTGGGCTCGATCCCCGTGAACAGAATCCACACATAGATATACATGTTCGGCAATACATAACTAGCCATAATATTTATTTTTTTCCTAATGGACCATACATGGTCCGAAGTGCACTAGCAACATATACATATGAGTTAATGCCTTTTCTCCATGTTTCGATTGCAGTTGTGCAAAAGGATTGCAAGCTTGGGCATCAGATCGTGACCACACCGTAGCCAAGATGCCAACAATTAGGACTTTGATTGCAGTGGCCACATCAAGGAAATGGAGCTTATATCAGTTGGATGTGAAGAATGCCTTCCTCAATGGAGAGCTTGAAGAAGTAGTCTACATGAGCCAACCTCAAGGATTTGCTAGTATGAGGTACCCAAATCATGTTTGCAAGCTAAGGAAAGCATTATATGGACTAAAGCAAGCCCCAAGGGCCTGGAATCAGAGGTTAGTGGATTATTTATCAAGTTGTGGATACAAAGAAAGTGTTGCAGATCCATCACTTTACATGAAGAAGCAAGGAGACAAGATGGTATACATATGCATCTATGTGGACGATTTGATCATCACAGGAAGTGATATTGCAGGTATTAAAGATATCAAATCAAAGCTAGGGAAGGAGTTCAAGATATCTGATCTTGGAACACTAAAGTACTTCTTGGGAATAGAGGTAATCTATGCACACAATGGCATCTTCTTGATTCAAAGAAAATACTTGTTGGATGTGCTATACAGGTTTGGTATGAGTGGTTGTAAGCCACTTTCTCAGCCCATGGAGCCCAATACAAAGTTGGTTGCAGGTCAAGGAGAGGCTATACAAGATATTACACTATATAGAAGCATAATTGGTTCATTAATTTATGCTACATTCACTAGACCTGATCTTGCATATGTAGTAGGTGTTCTCTCTCAATTTTTGCATGCACCTACTCATGATCATCTTATGGCGGCAAGAAAGGTGCTTCGTTACATCAAGCACACCATCAACCAAGGTCTATTTTACTCATATGATGCTGATCTAAGTGTCAAAGGATATAGTGATGCTGATTGGGCAGGTAGCAAGGATGATCGAAGGAGTACATCGGGTTATGTTTTCATGATAGGTACAAAAGTGATCTCTTGGAGCTCTAAGAAGCAACCCACTGTTGCTCTTTCATCCACAGAGGCTGAGTACAGAGGTTTAGCATTGGCTACATGTGAGCTATTATGGCTTAAGAAGCTACTTAAGGACTTGGAAGTGGAAGTGCAAGAGTTTCCTCTTTATGGAGACAACATTTCAAGCATCTATCTAGCTAACAATCCCATGTTTCATGCAAGGAGCAAGCACATAGAGGTTCATTACCACTTCGTTAGAGAAAAGGTGATGGCAAAAGAGCTAGATATAAGGTATGTGAACACTAAAATGCAGGTTGCAGACATGATGACAAAGTTTCTTGAAGGTACAAAGCTTGGAGGATTCAAGGAAGCTATCAACATAAGAGACATAGGTTGAAGCAACAAAGGAAAAGACTTGAGCTTGAGGGGGAGTGTTGAAAGTTTTTCAAGCTCAAGAGTGTGGGAACATGCCCCAAATTGAACCTTCCACATCATCCACAATCAAAGGAGGCTGATTTCCACGAGTTTGAGGCATCCAATTATGCCCATAATGGAAAGAAGTTGATTAGAGAAGATTTAGCTCACCTCTTGATGTGATTGGACCTCACTTTTGACATGTATATGCTTTTGATTGGTTAAAGAGGTTAGTATGAGGTCTTTAAAACCTCTAATGAGTTTTATTATGACTTAGAGTCGTGGAAATACGTGCCCAAGCTGCCCCCTTGCTTAAGCACACCCCCTACTAGCTGTTCTCTGCATATTTTGCAGAAATTTCACTTTTACACACTCTATCTATCTAGATGTTTTTGGCAGACCCCCCGGTCTTGTAATTGTTGTTTCTCCTTCATCCGGAATCCATTTGCAATGATTTTTGTCTTGTTGGAAAGCTTATAAGTTCTACTTTGTCTGGTATAAGTCTCAGGTTCAGTGCCTGCACATGTGCAGAGAAATGTCCAGAACAGTGTCTGTCCAGTTAGCTCATACTCTGTGAAGAGATCAAGTTATCTGTTTTGTTACACCTGGTTGAGGCATCATCCAGTATCCAAATGGAGTGATTTTACTCTCATTTGAAAGCTCTTAAAGTCTAGTTTATGCCTGCAAAATTTCATTTTCATTCTCTGCATATACTCAGAGAAACTCAGAAAATACAGAACCTATGTCTGAAAAATTTCAGGATCCTAGGAGGGTTCATTTGCTTTTGTTGTGCACATAGGAGTGTTTATCCTCCAACACTTGAGAAGGGAAGCTTTTCCCTATACATGGGCACTTTTTACTCTAGTGCTAGCTAGAGGTTTTTTCCCCATGTTACCACATGCATGATACACTCATGTGTGGTGGTACTTTGTACCTAGGGATATTATTCAACTCTTACTTCGGTTATGATATTCATCAATAGAGAGAGGTATTCCAACCACTTTTCTTTTCTATGTGTCTGGTTGCATTTGTGCTCCTTGTGTGTCCATCACACTTCTCCACACACCCAACAGTGGTATTAGAGCAAGTTCTGATCCTTCTCAAGTTTTGGTTTTCTGTACCATAGTGTGCACACTATTAGTAGCACAAATTAGCATCAAAGCATAGAACATTGATTTTCAACAGCCAAGACGCCTTTCGAGCAGCTTCACTATAATTTTACCCCCATTTCAAATACATTCATGCACTCAAAATTTCTACCAGAGTAGATCGAAGGCCGGCATGTTCTTGTACTTTATAGTCCACTACCATAGATGAAGCTTCTTCTTCAAGTATAGTGGTTATTCCTTATCCATCCACACAAGAGTAACTCAGATGGGATTGAAAAGATGCTGAATCTCATGCATTGATTGTACTTTCTATGAGATGTCATATTGTTCCATACATTTTCTCATGATCTACATCAAGACATGCATGGGAAACTCTTGCTTCTTTGTATGCCGTGCGTAATGAAGCACATGTTGCATACTGGAGGAAGCAACTTGAGGATGTATGTATGGCTGAAAATGAGTCTATGGATGTGTATGTGACATGCATCAAGGACTTGAAAGAGAAATTGGGAAACATAGATGAGATTATTCTAGATGCATCACACATCTCTACATTATTGAAAGGATTACTAGAATATTTTTTAAGCTTTGCCACTACACTCTGTTTGGTGCATGGATTTTGCATGGTTTCATATCATCTAATGGGATCACATATTTATGGTGGTTACTTTTAAAAATAAGCTTATATGAGGACCAATCTTGTAGCACATTAGCTTGCTTTATCCAAGGTTGCCCCAAAAAAAGCTTATCAAGACTAGATTTATGGAGTTCCATGAAAACAAAAGTCATTTTAAACACCACCCCTTGCAATGTGATGGGAATATCACACAATAAACCCATCGGGTGGACTCTTGACTGATCAACCATTCTTAGAAAAAATTAACTAGCTCTATGTTATTCCAACCTAACTTTTTGAAAATTGCCACACTGGCTATGCTAACTCCAGACCCACCATCAATAAGGACCTGTAAAATTTTATGATTTGTAAACCAAACGGTGATTAGTGGGATTGCATGATCTACGATAGAATCAGACTCTAGGTTGCTAGTTGCCGTGCATGGTGCTCAAGTTGGACTTGGATCGATTTGTTGTTGGAACTGTTGTCAAATGCTAGGGACTAAGGTTAGTAATTGTCTCAATGGAATAGTAATCGGAACCTTCGCTAAAATATCCCATGCAAAATTGGGATTAGGTGATTTTGGTGTGGTTTTTGGTGAGGCCACTAGCTATACTATTATTGGTTATGGTGCAGACTTTGCTGACTGCTCAACCTTTTGTCGAGTCACGGGTATGGGATCTAGGAAAAGTGATCATTCCATTTGAGCTCACTTGGATGCTTTAACAATTGTTTGTTGTTTCTCTTTTAAACCTGGCTCAAACCCTTCTGCAACAAGGTGGAGTATTTGCCTGATCATGTCTGTATTGCCACTATTTGAGTGTCTGTTGCCATAATATAAACCATATTTTCCATAGGATTTCACCTATCATTTTTGTGTTTATCATTTTCCCAATCCTCCTTACAATGTCGATAGATATGGCCAACTTCTCCATAGAAATGACATCATGGTTGGGGTATGACCGTACTGCCATCAACTTATCCTTGATTCCATTGAGATTGACTGAAATTCCTTGTTCTTGGTACTTTGTAATTGGTACAAGCTGATTATGCTGCATTTCCTAAATGGGGTAGTACATACCTTATTGCTGGCTCTCCCTGTTCTTGAAGTTCTACATTGATTCTCAGTTGATTTTGCATTTTAGCATTATATGGATAGGACTCTCTAGAGTAATTGGCGATGTCACAAATGGTGCAATAGATTTGATTAAGTTCATATTTGGTCACCACATGGCCGAGATTTTTGCATTTCATACAATAAACCTGCTTCAAGGGGTCATCACTTCTACATTTGTCGGAATTCAGCCATTCCAAGTCTTTTGTAAATCCTCCAACTTTATGCTCCAGTTGTAACGCTGTTGCGATAACTACATCTGATGTCATCCCACCAACACAGTGGATGATCATGACCTATCTTAGCAATGGGTTTAGTCCATTAATAAACCATTGAGTAATAACATAATTGGGGAGATTTGGGTTGGCTTGTGGAAGCTGTCGTACATGTGTGCGAAAAAAAGTAGCATAATCCTACACACTTTGATTTATTCTTTGCCTATTATTTTGTAAGCAATCGAATATTTTTTCGGCATTCTTCTTCAATCTGAAAGGTTGTAGAAATGCATTCTTTACATCTTTGTACCATTGAAAATGATTAATTTCAAATTCATTAAGCCATCTTGCCACTTCATTGACTAAAGTGGACTGAAATACTATGGCTCTATATGCTAGATCCTCTGGGTTATTCAACACTGTGTTATTGATTTCAAAGGTGCATAGGTGCACATTCGGGTCATCACCTGGAAATCCACTGAATTTGGCATAAGTGACTCCTGTAGTTGGTTTACTTTGTTGACTCCTTGTTTTCGTTGCTGGTACTCATTTTATGTATCTACCTTGAGTTCTACACTTGGGTCTACTGGTTGTTCTATTTCATGGTATCTGCTGATTCTAATTTGGGGTTGGGAAACAAATTTTCTAGAAATTTAAGGTTTAGTTGATGGGCTAGGTTCCATTCTTTTGATAGGAATTAATCATAGTAAAGAGCCTTTCATTCACTCGAGAACTTTGGGAATTCCTCTTTAATGCATTGTTCGATAGAGGTACTCATTTTTGGACAGTGATCTGCTGTCTTCTCAACAAGTTCAAAAGGTCTATTAATATCTTCAACAACTTGTTCTGTCGTTTTGGCTAGCACTAGACGATCACTGAATTCGGTATCAATACTGGACATTGAACAACTATCGAAAGGTACCAGAATATTGCTGAGTTCGTTATGGATGCCGCACACTCAACTATCATCGGACTGTACCGGACTGAGTTCTAGTATACTTTGCAAACCAAAAATGAGGAAATACTATGGTACCAATCCACTGCTACTCATTACACCCTTCCCTTTAGAGGCAAACCCTTCAGTATTACTCCACGATGGTGTCCCTAGCATACTATTCACTCTCAAGGGTTGTTTCTCGCTTTGATATTTAGGATAAGTCTCTCCGGAGTGCGTTATAGGCATGTAGGAAATAATTTCTGCTCATCAAGTGTATGCTAAAGTTTTGTCAGAAACTAAATTCCATTTTCCACAGATGGCACCAGTGTTTCTAATCTGATTGTGTTCGATAAGCCTACAGTGAATAGGGTAACTAAAAGGGTTCTTGGGATGGTAGGAGTCTATAAAACAGAGTCCTTTCGTATTTTCTGATTCCTCAAACTTAGGGTAATAAATCCAGTGAATTACAGAATCACTCTACCACTAGTTTTTTTCTGTTGTAGTATACTTCTCTAAACATTTATAAAGTACTAACTTCTTCAACACTCTATGTCGATTATGATTTATCTCATAAACACAAACCATCACACTTTCCCATCTGATCATATAATTCTAATACCATATTCATTTACAACAACCGCGCATAAGATTAATGGTTAAGTTAGTGTCGAAATTAATCACAGTACTAGACTGCACTAACTTCTAATAGTAAATCTCAACAAGACGTAATTAAGCACCACACTTAAAGATCAACAACTTAAATGACAAGAATCACCATAGTACTTGATGGAATAGTAGGATTACGAAACTGTCTACACCACACTGCTCCACCATGCACATTCCTATGGACTCACTGCACAACGGGTGGAACTACACGGGTACGAACTTTCTTTATATTAATTCATAAGTGAGCTACAATGTTTCGGCAAATATGATGCTTCACTGAAAAATATGAAAAACTACAAATAGAGTAATCCAATTGGCGACCTAACATTGGCATAAGCAATCATGAACTTGAATAACAGTAAAACAGTTGTGCTTGAAGTATCATAGGTATGATATTGTAACATTTTTTCTGATTATATCTTTTTAGTGGAATTGGTTGGGTTGAGATCCTCCCTAAATCGATGAATTAAAAGTGTTGATCTCTCATGCTACAATACTAACATGAACTGTTATAAAATAGATATGCTTCTGGTTGCCTCACACGGATGGGAGGTTGAACATCAAATCTGTGTCAGCTTGGTTGAAACACATCTGAAATCGGACAGCATTTTACTTTCTAACATGAACATTATATCATACCTATGATATTTCTGACATGAACATTATATCATAATTTTGATATTGTTGGAAACATGCTGATGTTCATAATCTTGATTTTGTCGGAGACATGGTGACTGTGTGTACACAGAGAAAGAAAGGAATAGCTTGAGAATAGGTTAGTCTACTACCAGCTAAGCGATGTGCATGTAAGAAGAGAAAATGAAGTGCAGGACCCGTTTATTTTACGTTAAAGCTGTAATGCGGAGGGGCCGCGCAGCAGCACAAACAATGTATATCCTTCCTGTTTATTAATGGCGAGGTCCAACAAACATGACATGAGAGGAAGGAGGACTGCAGTAGTAACAAGATTGGAAGAACCGGCATTCACATGATTCGGCTGCAATCGACGACCATGGAGGCATCAACAACTCCACAATACGAACGAAGCACGTGCAGAACAACAATATTTATATCCTTCCTTTACATCGATGTCGGGACATGAAAGGAGGATCGCAGGAAGGAATAGAAAGGGGAAGCTGGCATTTACATCATTCAACTGCGGTGAAGAGCTCCATAGCTTGAAGGAAGGAAGCACCTGCAGAGAAGATCTCTAGGACCTGTCCTCCTTTATTCCGGCACCTCATATGCCGCTTAATATTTATTACAACGCATAAAGCTTGTGCGAGCTTTGTAGTCAGCCTTTTCCTTCTGTTAACAAAAGGAAAGTATGACTGATAACAAGAGCTTTAAACACGGCTTTATTCCATTGTCCTCATCCGGAGCTGATGCATCCATCCCTGGTGAGTCAAGCATACCTTGTCAACGTTTTTGAGTTGTATACGAAAGAAGGCATATGAATAGAGTCAGAGCGTTAAGGAAGGACGGCGCGCACAGACATGGCCTCAAGGCTCAATAGAAACGGAAAGCGGAGATGTTCCGCACAATAATGTGGCAGCTGGAGGAGCACAGATGAAGTATTTGAGGGAAAATTTTCTTTGCGAGTATGCCTTTGGTGCAAGTGATTCTCTTTCTCCATGCAGCGAGGTACTGCGTGCTCTGTATACAGAAATATTTTTATTAGTTTTCATACATTATCGACTTCTTAAAACGAACACACACACACAGAGAGAGAGAGAGAGAGAGAGAGAGAGAGAGAGAGAGAGTTTAGAAGGGTTATGTTGTCTTTCTATAAATGCTCAGAAATTCCTTGAGTGTCCATTTTAGCACTTTTGAAATTGATTATTTTTGTATGCATTATTTCAGAATTTGAATGGCTTATTCTTTCTCATATTGTCCTTTGAATCGTGTCACTTATTTTCAAGTGTTTAAAAACAGAGAGGATTCTATATGGAAACCTCTTTTTGTGAAAGTTACTTAGTTCAAAAAGTGCACATACAGTAAAGCACATGAAAAGGGATGACACAAAAAATCATTGAAAAGGTTTTGAAATTAAGGAGACATTGTTGATTCACTAAAGTTGAACATGTGTATAGTGCATAGTGCAAAGGATTTAGCACTTAAAGATTTAAATGATCTATATTTTTCATCACATTGTAATGGATTTGTTATTAAAGTGAAATGCTTTTACATATTTTTCATCCTAGTACTATTTTTTCAAGAATTTTCTTTACATGTTGCACATATTTTTCCATCCAATTCTCTAGAGTGGAAACTTTTTGAATGTTCAATAGGAACATTGAAAGCACTTCATATAGAATACATAGACATAATTTATACATACAAATCTCCTATGTTTTTCAATACCATGCAATTGTTTGTTTTGTTTTCATAGAGCATCAAGTACAATCATGTGATATTATATTATGGGGGAACAATAACTTATGTTTTCACGGAAAGAATGCCACATGGTTATGCATAGTGAAGAGTTTGAAGGAAAGCACACACAGATTGAGGGAAGGAACAATGAACTTCTTTTACTTCTTCTATTACACAAAGAGAATGTACATGAATAATCTAATGCAACAATACAACCAATACAATATATAAAGAATAGTACAAAAAGAAAACCCTAATGTCCATGAATGAGTGAGTTGGTAAGAAACAAATGTGGCGTCACTCTCGACAGATAAATCTGATAAAGCTCACTAAAAATATCCTGAGGTATATCCTCATGACCACTATACATGTTAGAGAAATGAAAAAGTGGTACATTTCATCCTCGATCATCACATGTTGAACTTGATATGTCAACAAATATGATGATCAATGGTATTGAAATAAGATCATTAGGGGAAAAAATGAACCCTACATGGGCCTTTTAGATTAAGAGGTGATTAGTGATGGACCAATGAGAGGAGGGTGGTGGCCACAGTCTAGAGCGTCAATCAAGTAGGCTAGGCCTAGGTTTCCCTTGGTTTGAGCCAATCAAAACAATAAAAATGTGGTGACAAACATGGTATTTTGCACCTTAGTGGTTTTATAGACCACAAAAGTCAAATTTGTCCATTCGAATTTGATTTGGGCCAT
The DNA here is from genome assembly GCA_020310875.1 of Ceratopteris richardii. Taxonomy (NCBI): domain Eukaryota; kingdom Viridiplantae; phylum Streptophyta; class Polypodiopsida; order Polypodiales; family Pteridaceae; genus Ceratopteris; species Ceratopteris richardii. The sequence continues at coordinate 64,999,605 of CM035417.1, read as the reverse complement.
TCGATATAGAGGAGATCCAATGGTGGATGTTGAAAGAAAGAGAGAAAGGCACCTATAGTCATCCATCATTGGATGGGCCAATTGATCTAAAGCTTGTCATTCTCCTTGAAGAGGATTGAGAATCTTTGAATCGTATCCTTTGGATCAACTAAAGATCCAATAGTTCATATTGCATCCCAGCCATGTGATAGCGCGTTTTGAGTTTACCCGTTGAATTCAAACACATCTGATGGGCAATGTTTATTTTGGTCCCATTTTAGGTACTCTCTCTCTTTCCTTTTCCCTGTTGGGAGTGATGGTTGGATGCACTCAAGAGATTGAGTTGAAGCTGCTAGACCTGCATTGCTTCAGCCCCCCTTTGCTTCAGATATGCTTAGTACACTTGCTTAGCTTCCAAATGATACCAAGAAAGCATATATGTACTTTGCAAGTGATATGTGAAATGACCAAATCAAAACAGATAACTTGACACTTCAAAAATCAAGGAAAACTTGCTATTTTTGTAGTGACACCTGCTCAGTCTTTCACTCAGTGTGACCAGCACACTAACAATTGATCTAATTCCTTCTGGACATATTAAATTAGCTTAACAAACTACCATTTGCAAGTGGAATGAGAAGAAATGACAAACTATACTCTGAGAAAGATGTTTAGCAGAAATATGTGTACCCCTGACTTTTTAGGAACACTGCAGCAGAATACCAGAGTCCACTTCGAGCACGATTTCTCTGTAATGGCTGAATCAATTGACTTCAAACTTTGTAGGTGTATAGAAGACTTTGAGCTGAATCCAATATGCTTTGAATCACTTGATTTGGTTGAGAAACCATTGAGATATGTCCTGTTGAAGTTGACAGACTTGGAGATGATGACCTAGAGAAAACAGAGATAGTGAATGTAAATCTTTCTATTAGTTCACATGAATGTACAATCTCATTGGCTTGATAGATGTAGCCTAATGAGTTGGAGATGTGTAGGCTATGGTGTAGCACTCACACATTCTATGATCACAGATGTAAGCCTCGGGAATGATGAAGGACACCCGCGACTTTTCAAGTACAACTTATATAAGAAATGAGTGAGAGTTTGAATTCAATTTTGAATTCTTGGCTCCCTTCAATCACTCCTCTAAAAGTAGGGAGATATTCTCTGCAATTACACCATCCAAAATTCCACGACTCTAATCAATTAGGTGTGATACAAGTAAATGCCAAGTCATATAGACTTTTTCAATGAGTAAAAGCTAATAACACATAAGACTAAGTTCCTATGGTTCTTGCTTCTCATAGAGATATCATTCAAGGGTTCCAAGCTAATCTTCCAAGGTTCCAAGCCAAGTGTGAAGGCTTGAAATGCACCAACAGCTCCCCCTCAGGCCAAGCACTTTGGCTTAAGTCTTTATCTTTAATCTTCAATCACATCCTGCAATCCAATCATGGATTTGAATCTGCATAACTTGTTTCCATCCAATGCTTTAGTGAGTAAATCTGCACATTGCATATTAGTAGACACATATGTCAATTGAATCTCTTTGCTAAGCAACTTCTCTCTCACATAGTGGTAATGAACCTCTATGTGTTTTGTTCTAGCATGATATATTGGATTAGCTGCAAGGTGAAGAGAGCTAGTGTTATCTCCAAAGATAATTGGAGGTCTAGTGTATAGACCTAACTCTGTATATAAAAGCTTCAACCAGATAGCTTCTTGAGTGGCATTGGCAAGCCCTCTATACTATGCTTCAGTGGATGACAATGCCACTGTAGGTTGTTTCTTGGCTGACCAAGAAATAGGTTTATCTCCTGCAAAACAAATGTATCCTGATGTGCTTCTCCTATCATCCTTGCATCCTGCCGAATCTGCATCTGAATATACTTTGTCAATATCTGATGTATAAGGAAAGTACAAACCATGGTTCTGAGTTCCCTTCAAATACTTCAAGATCTTCTTTGCTGCCTCTAGGTGAGGTACCCTTGGTTTGTGCATGAATTGACTAAGCACACTAACTCCATATGCTATGTCAATTCTTGTCAAGGTAGCATAATTCAAACTACCTACCATGCTTTGATATCCTGTGATGTCTTGGAATTCTTCCCCTTCATAAGCACTTAGCTTTAGGTTGACCTCCATTGGAGTAGTTGAGACTTTAGCATCCTGCAAGCCAAACTTCTTGACCATATCTTGTACATACTTCTTTTGAGTAATATATATACCTGAGTTGGTGTAGACTAACTCAAGACCTAAGAAGTACTTCAATAATCCAAGATCATTGATCTTGAATTCCTCCATCATCTTTCCTTTGATGTGTCTAATACCATTGACATCATTGCCTGTAATGATGATGTCATCAACATAAACACACAAGTAGATTACCTCTGTACTACTTCTCTTTATGAACAGAGAAGTATCAGCTTTACTCATCACAAATCCTTGGTCTTGGAGATAGGTTGTCAACCTGTAATTCCATGCTCTAGGTGCCTGTTTCAATCCATATAGAGCCTTCTTCAATTTACAAATATAATTTACCTTCTTGGGATCTTCATAGCCAGGTGGTTGTGACATGTAGACTTCTTCAGATATCCATCCATTCAAGAAAGCATTCTTGACATCTAATTGGTACATGTTCCAATTCTTGGATGCAGCTACACTCACCAATATTCTGATAGTTGGCATCTTAGCCACAGGAGAAAATGTCTCCTCATAATCAATGCCTTGGGTTTGTGCAAAACCCTTGGCTACCAACCTAGCTTTGTACCTGTTTATTGTTCCATCTGAATTTCTCTTTAGCTTGTTGATCCACCTGGATCCTATCACTTTCATAGAGTCCTTCTTGGGTACCAAGTCCCAAGTATCACTCTCCTTGAGAGCTTCCATTTCTTCATCCATAGCTCCTTTCCATTCTGGTTTGGTGATTGCTTCTTCATAGGTACCTGGTTCTTCATTCAACAAATCCTTTGCAAGATATACAGAATGTTTAGTTACAAGTGATGTGTCATACCCAAATCTGATTGGTCTCTTGCTTTCTCTCTGAGATCTTCTAATTGCTTGAGTTGAGGATTCTGGTATATCCTCTAGCTTCTTCATCTTCATCTTTCCTTTGGACTTCCATGCCTTGAATTCCTCAAGGTTAATTGTATCATCATCATTTGAGCTTGATTCATCTTTCTGGATTGGTTCCTCCTTGGTGAGCTTTGGGAAATCTTCTTCCATATCATAGGGTAGACTAACTTTCCTGCATTCATTTTCATACCATGAGTCATTCTCATCAAAGATGACATCTCTGCTTACCTTGAACCCTTTGTTTGTTGGGTTGTAGAATCTGTATCCCTTTTGGTTCAAATCATAACCAATGAAGATACATTTTTCAGCTTTAGGGTCTAGCTTTCCCCTTACCTGTGAGGGAATATGCACATATGCTACACAACCAAAGATTTTGCAATGATCCAGAGAAGGTCTCTTACCATGCCAAGCTTCATATGGTGTCATGCCATCAAGTGATTTGGATGGCAACCTATTGATGAGATAGGTGGCAGTAGATACACTCTCTGCCCAAAGATAATTTGGAAACTTCTTTTCATTAAGCATAGACCTAGCTGTTTCTACTATGAGTCTATTCCTTCTTTCAGCTACCCCATTTTGTTCAGGTGAGTACCTTGTAGTAATCTCCCTTCTGATGCCTCTTTCCTGCAAGAAATCTTCAAACTCATTGGAGAATGTTGAGGGAGAATCAAGTAAGAAGAAGAAAAGAAGAAGACAACGAAAGAAGCAGCTTCACTAAGAAGCAACATTCGAAGATATATCTCTGAAGGAAGCCCCGCAGGGGCGCATTACCCATCTCTGCACAGAGCCCCGCAGGGGCACACATCAGGCAAAAAGGCAAATCATCCAGGTCATGCACGGTGGAAAGAAGTAAATAGCCTCAAAGCAATACAACAGGGTCAGATGTGTGCAACCAGGACAAATCAGAGGACCAAAAGTTATAAAGGGGTAGAGGCTGAAAAGTTTAAGAGGGTGACTAAGAACAGCACATTCCTAGTCACTGATGGCGTGCGTGGCAACCCAAGTCAACAGGCAAGACAAGTGCAACAGGCTCTCGAGTAGTAGAGCTTGAATCAAGAAGGCCATCGTATCTGCATGTCTGTAGTTAAATAGACATGCAGATTCGATGGCCTTCTTGATTCAAGCTCTACTACTCAAGAGCCTGTTGCACTTGTCTTGCCTGTTGACTTGGGTTGCCACGCACGCCATCAGTGACTAGGAATGTGCTGTTCTTAGTCACCCTCTTAAACTTTTCAGCCTCTACCCCTTTATAACTTGAGCCAAGAAGACTCAAGGACTTGTGCCAATGAGACTATACCTCAATTGCCACACAAGTGCATATAGTGGGATCTTTAACACACATTTAAATGTCAATCATAAGGAACAACTTACCAAGTGTATGAAGACTTGTGCACACGTGATGGATAATGAAGTGGTTTAGCTAGCATGCATGAGAAAAGACTACTATCTCCCACACTTACTGAAATACTGAAAGTGTTGCCGCAAGCCTCTTTTCAGCAGTTTTAGTATTTTGAGGTTTTCTCCCAGCCCAGAACTCCGAATATAGGCAATAGGGTACTCGTTTCGAAGCTCTCGACGAGACGCATCCAACGGTGGTGGTTTCACTCAATTCTGACCACTCTGCTTCAAGTTATGGCAAAAACAGTGACTGACGGGAATCACAAATACCCGCGCCACAGCTTCTTCTAGCTTACGCACGCACTACAGCAGCTCAAAACAAAGGGGAAGGGGTAGACAACAGTCCTACACATGCATTTCAAGCATCACACACACTTACAAGAGCAAAATGAAGATCAAAATCAGCAAGAAAGAGGCAAACTCGAAAATTCAGAAGAGCCCCCTTGTTCACAATGGCAAGAGTTTTTTACAAAGAGTCACAAAGTGACTTATATACATGAGCCCTAAGTTTGGTCCTTTCACACAAGTGACCGGCACTTTATTCACTAAGAGACTAATTTCCTACTATTGTACATGGGTAATCTCTACTTTTCTGTGGGGATGCATCTAGAGGACTCCTCTAGTGCATTTACAAGGGAAAATATATTACAAGAATGAATATGATACAAAAATATGTAGTCCAAATCGGAAAAATTTTGGGGCCCGTCTTTTTCTCTGCTTTGTGCGCTCTTTGGCTCTGCAACACTCTCCCCCTCTTCATCTCGTCCCTTGACATACTTTGCTTCCCGCACGCGTCCAATGGTCAGTGTTGCCTGATTCTTGATCTTGCATTACGTTTTAGAGGCGCTCTGCTTTTCTCCGCACGCTCCCCTTGGTCAGTGTTGTCTGTAGTTAAACAGACATGCAGATTCGATGGCCTTCTTGATTCAAGCTCTACTACTCGAGAGCCTGTTGCACTTGTCTTGCCTGCTGACTTGGGTTGCCACGCACGCCATTAGTGACTAGGAATGTGCTGTTCTTAGTCACCCTCTTAAACTTTTCAGCCTCTACCCCTTTATAACTTTTGGTCCTCTGATTTGTCCTGGTTGCACACATCTGACCCTGTTGTATTGCTTTGAGGCTGTTTACTTCTTTCCACTGTGCATGACCTGGATGATTTGCCTTTTTGCCTGATGCGTGCCCCTAAGGGCTCTGTGCAGAGATGGGTAATGCGCCCTTGCGGGGCTTCCTTCAGAGATATATCTTCGAATGTTGCTTCTTAGTGAACCTGCTTCTTTTGTTGTCTTCTTCTTTTCTTCTTCTTACTTGATTCTCCCTCAACACTGGCCCCCTCCTGGACTCTGTCGTCCCCGACAGGCTTTGATAAGCGACGGGCATATGTGTGATAAACTCTTTTCTCTGTATCATTCAGTTGATTGGCTTCACGTATCATGAGTTGTTTCCATTGTTTTGCCTTGACCCCGTCATTGGGTGGCTGTCTGTGATCTGCGAAGAAGCTCAGCTCATATGCCACTAATCTGGCATTTAGATTAGATGACATCTTCAAAAAGATTTCGGAATCTATTTCAAAAAATCCTGTAAAGAAAGCTTCTTCGAAAGTCTGCATACTTGGCAAGAACATAATTCTAGAATAATATGCCATTTTTGGGCGGCTAGGCATAACTGACAGATAAAAAATGAGGATCTCCGTGCCCTGATTAATGCCTATGAAGTTCAAAAATGTGTATGCCGCATGCTTGAATACCTTCAAAACTGTGAGGATCATGCTAAGTATTTTGTTGGTCATTTTTACAGCTGAATCAGGTACTGTCGCGTAATTCTGTAGCCAAAATTCTATGGTTTTGACCATATAATCCTCCGTTGGTAAATAGTTATGTGGCGGGCTCGGAAGCATAGGATAATTGAGCCACTGCTTATTGATGGTGCCGCTTCTTTGCAAATCCAAAAATTCCCTGGTATCCCTTCTGCGTGGTAGTGGACAAAATGAAGGGTTTACCTGGAATGCATATGGCGCTGCTTGCCAATGCACTCGTAGTGTGGGATGTTTCTCCAAAAATTTTCGCCGCCACACCGGTTGCGCAGCTTCAAACTCTTCTTGAGTGTATGCGAATGTATCATGTTTGAAATTTAGCTGCTCATCCGGACTCTTCCTTGTAATCTTTATTATATAGCGTCTGGTCTTTTCTTTCAAGAGTCCATAGGGAATATTGAAGGGCTTCATGATTTTGTCCAGGTCTTTACCTTTGATCTTGGCCTCTTTCATGACTTTAACCACTTCATTTTCAAAATTTTCTGTTAATCGGGACACCACTAGTGCCCGTTCCTTCTGACTTATTTCTGCAGTATATGGCATAGGATGATCATCATGTATATCCGCCACCTGCTCACGTATTGGAGAATTATAGATCGGGTGAGATAGAGGACTTACCTCTACCTCGTCAGTAGGGTTTTCCGTTTCTAGCACTACTGGTGTCCCGATCGGTGCTTTCTCTTTCATCTGAGTCTTCAGCTGTTCTATGCATTCATCTTTTTCTTTTAGCTTTTGCATGGCTTCTTCGAGTGTTTCTTTAGTGGCCAATAGTTCTTTACCTATGTCAGCTACATGATCCATGTTTTCACTATAGCTTTGGACCAGTTTGGCATTCACCTTTTGTAATTGACGCTTCAGTTCACTGGTTTCATTGGCATATCTGTTTTTCCATTCCTCTATTTGGGCTTGTCCTTGCTTTAACAACTCTTCATATTTTAAGATCTGATCCCGTAATTCTGGGTCTTTGGTTTCTGTGGACTCCTGTGGCACGATTGGCTGATCATATAATAAAGATGTCATCAATTCTTTATTTCGGTTGCGTAGGCTGTCGTTCTCTTCCATATATAGCTTGAGTTGTTGCTCTAATAGCATGCTTCGCATCTTCATTTTCTCTTTCTCAGCCTCGTTCGCTTCGTGTAATCTTTGCAACTCGGTTAGTTGTGTATGTAGTTGTTGATTCTGAGCGATGGATGCTTCATGTTGTGTCTGGATTGCCAACACTTCAGTACTTTTGTTTGCTAATTCTTTTTGTGCTGCAATCAATTGTGCCGATAGCTGTTCACTCATGAGTTGAAACTGATTCTTTTCTTTTCTTGCTTGATCATAGTCGGCATCTATATCCATCATCTGTTGTTGAGTGTCCATGGCTGTCTGAATCATCTGCTTCACTACAGGTTTCAGTTGAGTAACATCCACGTTAAGCCATGTTTTTGGTATGCTTGGCTCTTCTCCGGTATTGATGTCTTTTCCTTGTGCAATATGTAATGTAGTGTCATGGGGCTGCCTAATCTGAAGCTGGATCCTTGGCTCAGCCCCCATGTTTGCTTTATCTTCTTGAGGTGTATCATCGGGCACCTCGATCACAGTCTGCTCTTGGTTTTGTAGCCCTTCCGTTTCCTTACTTACTGGAGTTTGTTCTTCCTCTTTAATAGGTGGTTTTACACGTGCAACACGGGTTGTGTCTTCTTTGATGCTTATTTTTGTAGTGTCATTCAATTGAATGACGTGCTCCGGTTCCATAGATTCTTCGACTCTCTTTTCCTTTTCTTCCTGATGTTATGGCGTGACTTCCACTTGATCAACTTCATTCCATTCATCTTCTTGTGTTTCTGTCCGTATATCAGTATCCAATGTATCTTTTTCAGGACTGGAATCTGTATTTGTACTGGAATCATCGATCCCTAGTTCTTTGTATTTTCCCGCTTGTTTTGGTGTTTGCTCTGGATTCCGTTGTGTCTTCCCTTGACTAGCCTGTCTATAATGATGGCCTTGAACGTTTAAATTGATCTGTCCTTGCATATACTGATGTGTCTCTTCGAGGGCTGCGGATAGATCTCTCTTTGTAATAGGCACTTGTGCCGTCGTGATTTTCGGTAAGAGATGAGTTCTCTTGGATTGTGGTGTAGCTTGTGCTTCCTCTTCCCGTAAACGCTTCGTACCTCTCATGGGTTTTTGTATGCTGGTTCCAGCTTCTTCAACCATAGCTACTGATTTCTTCTTCTTAGGGATCGTAGCTGATTTTGCGTATTTTGTGAGCCCTTCTGAGGTTGACATCTCCCTTAAGCAACTTTTCATATCCAAAGCTTCATATATCATTAATGTGAGAGCTGAACTACCATTCAAAAACTTCTTTTGCCCCCATTTCTTTTGTGCTTCAAACAATCTTTCCTGAACATAGCCTGTTAAGTTGATTTTGTTTCCAATTTGCCTCATGGCATGTGATAATAGTTGGACTACTAACTTTTGTGGAGCTGTATACCTGTGCATGCTCGGAAAGCAAAAGTGTTGATGTACCAAGTGCACCGCATCTTCTATGTCAATTCTGTTTATCTCCAAGAATGATCTCTTCTTGGGATCATGGCATTCGTCTTTGACACTAGTAATGCCTGCTTGATTCCATCCAAAAGCTCTATTAATCAACTCATGTGTGAATTGGATAGTCTTCCAAGCCCCGACTTTATCCAAAACGCGTGCTTCTGGGACTGAGATCTTCGTCGCGGCAGGCTGCATGGTATTCATTACCTGTGCACATCTCTGAAAGTCTGGCACATAGATTGGTAACTTGAGGAATGCCTCTATGCCCGCTTGTGTCCATACATCCTCAATATGAGGTAGTCCTTGTATGATCGTCTTGAAATCCTGGGACATGATAGGAAAATAATGATCTGTATCCATTATCTTGATAGTTGCCATGAAGATAAGATCTGCCACTGGTTGATCATCTCGGAACCAGTGACCTCTTGCTTTTGTTACTGATTCTAGTGGAAGAAGTTGCACCTCTTCTTGCTGTGTAGATTCGGAATCAGTGGATGCCATCTGCACTCAATATAGAGTATGAATGAGTATCCATATGTTCTTAGAAATCCTCCTCTATATGTTGGTTACAAGTTCGATGTTGCTCCGAGTGAATGGTGTCGTCCCTTTCCCGTGTGTGTGAGAAAGGTAATACCTGGGTTTTTCTCATTTTTATGTATTTTTATATTTGCATCTGAAAAGGAAAACAGAAAAATTAGTTCATAGCCGAAGCGGTTATTAAATTTTTTGGAGTATTTTCTTAATATATGTACAAGTGCTCTCCTATTTCCCCCTTAGGAAAATGTGCTTGACTATCTTGAAATAGAAGAAGGATGTGCCAAATGCTTGGCCTTGTAATGTGGCCCTATCATGCATACTTGGGGTCTCGAAAACTCCATATGTGTACAATTGGAAGTAGTTGGCGTATGCATGCCGTTCATTTTGTCTTTCGGTATCCAAATTTGCTTCATTGTGCTGGGCTTCGTGGTATGTCGCCCATTTCCACTGAATGTGACTATTTTTTTCTTGTTGTGGGTCTGCTTCATCTGATTTGTGATTCTCGGAATGGCTCGGGTTGCCCTTGCAGACTCCTTCTTTCTCTAGTAACTCTTTTGTTGTGGCTGTTCTGCCTGTGGATTACCTTGGTTCTTCTTGTTTTGGGAATCATCCTTCAGGTTTGTTTTCCTTGGAAAGCAAGACTTAGGAACCCATATTTGCGAACGATCCTGTTGAGCAGCTACGGCTTTCTTTGGAATCCAAATTGTAGCAACTTGTCGATGACTTCGTTGTTCAGACTGAGTTGTTTTTTGCTTTGATCGTTTGTTCTGATGTCGGTTGTGCTTCTGTCGTCGAAGATACTCCTCCACTTGATCTTTCTTTATCCACGCTTGGTTAGAATATGGAATAGGGTATATTTTAATGGGTACAGATTTTGAATTACTCTGAGGCTTAGTCTCTCTAATGCATGGTGCTTCGGTAAGGTGAGTTTCAGATAAATTGACACTCTCAAGACTGGTTAGACTAGAACATGGTGTGCAAGCAGAATTCAATGTGTCCGCACATACAGTACTTGATGAAGGTGTTTCTATAGTGCTGGTAATCATACATTCGGGACTTTGTTCGTTAGAATGCACTGTTTGCTCCATGCTTACAGATGTGAGTGGTCGTTCATCTAGCAGGCTGAATACTTCACGATGTCCTATCCTGGCTGAGATGTATCCTAACGCCAATTGAATGGTCACCTCGTATTCATAAATCCAGTCTTGACCTAACACTACCTCTTCAAGTAAATCTTGGTCATGACACACTAACAGCTTTTGTTCCATAGTATTGTTGCCAAGATGCAACGGTAAGGTGATCTCACCTATGCATTGAGTAATTGTTCCTCCTATTCCTATCAACTGGGCCATCGATGGGCGTATTGTCTCCTGGAGTTTTTGGGTCAAAGAAAACTTAATGCAGCTTACGGCTACTCTTGTGTCAATAAGAGCATTTACCAAATGGTACTCTGTTTTTCCTGCTCCCAAATTTAGATAAGGCTGTGTTCTTTGCGATGCTAGGTTTTGAGTGGCTCTAAAGTTAGCCATCGGGATGAGTTCTTCTCCTTGACGATATCTTTCATCTCGCTCTCTCATCCACTCTTTTCGTTTCTTTATTCTTTCCAATGATTCCTGTCTTGCTTCCTCTCGTATTCTTTCCTCTTCTATGCGTCTGTTTTTACCTTTGATTAGTCGTGACATAGTTTCTTCAGTTAATGGTTCTAGGTATTTTTTCACTCTACACCCACTGATGTAGTTTGGTAACACGTCTCCATCTAAGGTTGCTAAGCTAATGGCTCCACTTGTAGATATGCGATTAATGATTAAAGGACCATATCCTCTCTTCTGCAACTTCTTAGCATGTTGTTTCAAAGTGTATACCAAAACTAAATCTCCTTCTTTCAAATTTTTGTCCTTTATGTGCGCATCAAAATAGGCCTTCTGTCGTCTTTTCGCAGCATAAATACCTGCTACTGCTTGTAACCTAGTTTCATGAAGCTTTTCTATTTGGTCCAATTGGGCTGATAATTCATGTCCTGTCCACTCGTAAGTAGTTGCTACTCTAAGAGTGGGAATCAAGAAATCAATTGGCAAAATAGCATTTTGTCCGTACACTAAGTTAAAAGGAGTAGTGCCTATTGCGGTTTTATAGGCTACTCGAAATGCCCATAAAGCATGGTGTAACTGTTTATCCCAATCTGATCTACCGTTGTTAACGATTTTGGTGAGAACAGTACACAAGATTTTATTTGAACTTTCCGCTTGTCCATTTGCTTGTGGGTGATAAGGGGAAGATTTCTTATGAATTACCAAGAATTCATTCAATAAGGCTTCTATTACTTCATTAACAAAGTGCGTACCTCTATCACTCACAATCTCTATAGGTAGTCCAAATCTAGTGAAGACGTTCTCGAAGAGAAACTTGGCTGTAGTTCTTGCGTCATTTTTCGTTGTTGCCTTTGCTTCAACCCACTTGGTCAGGTAATCTGTGGCTACAATTATGTATTCGGCATGTGACCCTTTTGCTGGTGGGCTAATAGGTCCTATAAAGTCTATTCCCCATTTCGTGAAAGCTCTAGCACTCATCATGGGTCGAAGTGGCATCTCATCTCTTCTAATAGGATATTTCGTTCGTTGACAAGTATCACACCGTTGCACATATGTTATGGCATCTTGGTGTAGAGTTGGCCACCACATTCCAGCAAAGAGGATCATTTTTGCTGTTTTGTGTGCAGAGAAGTGTCCTCCTGCAGCTCCTGTATGAGCCATCTCTAAGACAGAAAGATATTCATTTTCATGGATGCACATTCTTAATTGGTTATCTTTCCCTCGTTTAAAGAGTTGTTTTCCTATGATGGCATAGTCTTTACTCTGTTCTTCAAGAGCACGCTTCCTTGCTAAAGTAGCTCCGTCAGGGTATTCTTGAGTTTTCAAGAACTTTACCAGTGGCATGCTCCATCTTGGGTGCTATCGTAGAATAGCATAAGGTAGAGTTCTCATCTGGGATTTGTTCTTGACAGGTTTGACAAGTTGACACATAGTTATGTGCATCTCTTTGCATGGTTGGTCAATATATGCCAAATCTCTTGAGTGTTTGCCACGTTCCATTTGCATTCAAATGAGTGTTCCATTGGTTTATGTGTGCTTTCTGAAGCCACACTTCTTGTTCCTCTTCTTCCACGCATCTCATCAGTAATCCGCTTGAATCCTGGTGGTACAAACTTCCCGCAATGAAGGTTTTTGGTCCTCCAAAGGTCTTGCGTTTGGTTTGGTGTGATCCCATCTTTAGGTCCATGTGTAAGTATAGGGATCAATTTTTCTGCCCATTGAGGACATACTTCCAGGTTAAAAAGATAAGTATCTGGCAGATCATCTGGTACTCCTATGGGTGGTTCTCCATGAGTCATTCGAGATAAGTGGTCTGCTCTTATGTGGGTGTTTCCCTTCTTGACTATTACCTCAAAATTAAATTCCATTAGCAATAAAAACCATCGTACTAGCCGTCCTGTATTATAAGGCTTGTTGACTAAGTACAATAGGGCTTGATGGTCAATGAAGAATTTGAATTTGTTTGCCAGTAAGTAATGTCTGAATTTCTTGACTGCGTATACCATCCCTAGGCCTTCTCTCTCCGTAGTAGTATAATTGCGTTCCGCTTGATTTAACTGTCTACTGGCATAGGCTATCGGGTGGTCTAATTTTCCTGTGTCAGCTGGTTGAGCTAAGATGCAACCAATGGCAAACTTGGAAGCATCCACATGAATGTGAAACGGTTTATTCCAGTTGGGGACTCGAAGAATGGGTGCTGAACTCAATCGATTCTTTAACTCGTTAAAAGCTTTTTCGCATTCTTCGGTCCATTTGAACAGAGTCAATAATGCATAAAGAGGTCTAGCAATTATGGCGTACATATGTATGAATCTTCGATAGTATCCACAATGTCCCATAAATGCTTGAACTTCTTTAGCAGTCTTTGGTCTTGGTAAATCCAAAATTACTTTAATTTTGTCTTCATCTGTTGAAATTCCATTCTTAGAGACAATATGTCCTAAGATTTTCCCTTGTCGCACCATGAAGACACATTTTTCAGGATTGAGGCATACTCGATATTGCCAACATTTGGCAAAAATCCTTTCTAGTTCAGGGATGTGCTCTGATCGTATAGCTGAATATGTACAAAGATCATCCACGTATACCTCCATACTTTTTCTCAGAAATTCCTTGAACACATGACACATCAATCTTTGGAATGTAGCTGGGGCATTCGTTAAACCAAAAGGCATGACTCTAAAGGCGTATACTCCCCATTCAGTTGCAAATGCTGTCTTATGTTGGTCCTCAGGAGCAATGGCTACCTGATTATACCCTGAAAAGCCATCCAGAAAACTATAAACTTCCTTCCCTGCTACCCTTTCCAAGAGATGATCAGTGATTGGTAAGGGATAGCTATCCCTTATGGTTGCGGCGTTCACTTTTTTCAAATTGATGCACACTCTTAACTTTCCATTCTTTTTTGGTACAACCACCAAGGGTGACACCCATTCCGTGTGCTCAATTTCATAGATGAATCCAGCATCTAATAACTTATCTATTTCTTCTTTTATCTTGGCTGAATACACATCATTATAAGTATATGGTCTTTGTTTTGAAGGTTTGGCTTCGGATGTCATGGGGATTCTATGCGCACATATAGATGGATCTACTCCCTTTAAGTCCTTATAAGTCCAAGCAAAGACATCCCGGTATTCTCTTATGAGACGAATTAACTCCTGTTCTTCTTCTAATGAGACATCCTGTCCTATGAAGGTACATCGTTCCTCTCCTCCTTCCATAGTTACAACTATTTTCTTGGTTTGTTCCTTATTATCATATGCTATTCCAGGTTGTGCTTCCCTTTTAGGCATTTGAATAGCAATTTTCCTCTCCTCCACTTCATATTTTTTAAAATGAGCTGGTACCTCAAATTGGTCTTGGGGTTTGTTTTCTTCATCTTCTGATTCTCTTTCGACTTCTAATTCCCCTTTCTGTGTAAGTTCCTGGTGTTTCTCTTCGGCGGTGATATTTATGTTGGTAGTACCATTTCCTAGATCCATGGGTTCAGGTTCCATTTCAATGCTCTCGTAGTCCTCCTTCCAGTCTTTCTCGATCACTTCTCCTTCTTCCGCCTCCTGAAGGACTACCATATACAGGCTAACATCATAACCCTCCTCATCGATACATTCGTTCATGGTCACTACTTCTTCGTTTACACAGACATCGAGGGTAGCTAAGATTTCCATCCAACCATGAGGTTCGAATTCTTCATCCGGAAATACTTGTGGCATATAGGCTGGATCTTGTACAGACCTCACTATTCCTTGTTTCTGCTGCCAACTTTTTCTTCTCTCCTCTTCCTTCTTTGCAGCTTGACATATCCACAGATGAGTGTCCTCGTTCATCCAGGATTGATCACTAGAACCTGCACTATGAATCGATTGATCGTCTTCCTCTTTATGGATTTGGTTCCATTGTAGAGGTGGCACATCTTGATAAGTGTATGTATGTAGGTTTATTCTAGTGGTGGTTCCTGCGTGTTGTAAGTATACCGCGTCTTTTCCCCAATCTTGTACGACCTTTAGCTGTCTCATGAAAGGCCTTCCCAGGATCATTTCATAATTGCTTGGCCTTTCGAAGTGACATATTGCTAAAGTGTGTTCAAATTCCACTCCACAAGTAGTGAAGACTACTCGTTCCAACAATCCTAAGGGTCTTTCGGTATGTCCATCTGCCATTTGTATTTTCATGCGTGTTGGTCTTAATGCTGGTTGTCCCCATTTTTCCCAAATTTCTTTGGTAGCAATGCCAACACTAGCTCCTGAATCTAGTATGGCTTTGGTAGTGTAACCCCTATAGGTGATTGGAAGGCATGTATTTCCTTCATCTCCCTCACTAAAGTCTCCTACCTTATCCACTGGAATTCTCACTGTGTTTACTTCGTCAGCTATCTCTTTCTTTTCCTCCTTGACTTCCCATTGATTGATTAATTTCTCTTTTAAATGTGGTTTTACCTTTAACAGTTCTTCAAATGTCAGGGTACATGGGATCTTTACCTCTCTAAGGCGTTGTATGATCTCAGATGTTTGGACTGATGGGTTCGTTTCCCGTCTCCTCATTGAGGGAATGCGATACAATTCTGAATTGTGTTCGTACTCCCCTGTGTAATTGGGCAGTTCTTCTACATCTTCCTCTCCTTTGTCACTTGCATCCATTGGAAAAATTTCTTCGGAATTTAGTTCAGGTATTGAACCCTCTATTTCAGGCTGATAAGAGGGATATCTAAAAGCTTCACCTCCCTGATGATTAGGAGGGTATCCGTACGGTCTCATGTATTGCTGTGCGGGTCTAGCTTGCCTATTGTAGGGACAATTTTTCGTGCTGTGATTTGTATATTTTTGTTCGACACTGCAATATTGTAGAGGTCCTGCGACAGCGGGTCTACTATAACCATAAGCTGGTGGTGGAACTACTCCCCTAGTACACAAATGAGACGGATGATCACCTCCGCACTGCATACATCTTCTAAGCATAGGCAGTCTCATAGGATTAGTGGGATAATTCCTCTGTCCTTGAACGTTCAGTTTTTTTGCTACTAAATCTGCTGTTTCCTCCACATTGTTTTTAGGGTTTGATGTGCTACTGGCTGACTCTTCGCTTTTCAAACTACCTTGAGGTATTTTCAAGTCTTCTGCTAGGTTGTCCTCTAGGTCTATACATTCCTTCATACACTCTTGCAAAGTTTGAACCCTCTTTACATACACTAATGACCTCAAAGTTCCGTTCAACAATCCTTCCAAAAATAATGACACCATTTTATTTTGGGTAGGTCTCTTCTCTACGAGGCATCTATCCACATACTGCTTGAATCTTCTTGCAACCAATCTCACTGATTTGGTGGGGGCTTGCTTGAAGCTGTGGATTAATGATGAAGAATTGTTTTTAATTCCTGATTTGGTAAATTCTTCAATCATTTCTTGATATACTTGCTCCATGTTCTGAAAGGTATTAGGGTCCAATGGCTGAAACCATGCCAATGCTGTGTCTGACAGAGTAAGACCAAAGGACTCATATTGAATCAGAAAGTCATCTACCTGTTCGGCTCTAATTACTTGTTTGAATTCTGCTATATGGTTGTAAGGTTCACTAGAGCCATCATAGTGATTTCTCATGCATTTAGCAACTTGGATTGGCCTTAATCTCCTTCCTGCTTCAGGTTGTCTAGGTATCACTGGAAAAATTGGTCTTCCTATTGGTCTGCCTGGTCCTCTTACTACTTGTGGTCTGACTGGGGCATGAACTCCAAGTCTTGGGTCAATAGCTGGTTGAGGTCGGTAGTTAGGGTTATTTGCAGGCATTGTGAACTGTACATGTGGTCTGACTGGGATCTGGGTTTGTTGTGTTTGTTGTGTTTGTTCCGATTGTTGATATGAATCATTCTGGGATGTTCCAAGTGGGTTTCGTGAAGTAGTGGCTTGGTCCCTAGGAGGGAACACTGGGATGTTTTGATATTTCAATTCCGTTCTTTCCGCTTCTGTTATGGGCCAATATCTTCTCTGATTTTTATCCAGATAAGTGATGATGGTGGGGAACTCAGGATCTTGTAACTCATAGATGGTAACTGGATTAGGGGCAGCTTCCCATATAGAGGAATGGGCTCAAAGCAGATGCTCCATCCCATTGATCAAATATACATCTATTAGAGTATCATCCTGGGGAATCAGGTCTCCTCTCCAAATTTTAGTAATCGTAGATCTCCCTCTAGGAGTAGTTACTTGCTCTTCGTGTTTGTCCATGTACAGTCCTCCTACGTACTTGACTGCTGGTCTAGGCACTATGTAGGCTTCTGATGCTTTCTTTAACCTGGCTACAGATCTGTTTAAGCCATCCAAATAAATGGGGATCTCATAGTGGTTGGTGTTCACATACTCCAAGGGGGTTCTGTACTCTCCTTCTATGATTGACATCATGCCAATCATGGGTACTGTGTTTTGCATATCCTCTGAAGCCATGGGAATTTCTTCCTCTGACTCACTGGAGGTCTCCGAGTAATGTGAACGGTTGCTTGGCTCTGCTACACTACCTACGGAAGAGATTACACTTCTTCGGCTTCCTAGGGTTCTTCCGGATCTCAGGTTCATCCACTTAAGAGCTCTGATCAGACTTTGATACCCTTGGGCCTTTGGCACTCTTCTCTATAGGTCAAAAAAATGTCTAGAAGACTTGGGCTGGAAAGAAATGACTGAAGAAGAATTTTCTACAATCACGATACTTGTTTCCAAAATTCCACGATACCCGATCTCTGGGTTCAAACGATACACGATCTCTGACAAATATCGCGATACCTGCTAAACAATACCGATCGCTAAATGAAACAATACCGATACCTGAAAGCAAACGATACACGATATTTGGTCACAGGGGATACACGATACTTGGAATAAACGATACTCGATATGAGAGAAGTATCGCGATCTTTGATCTAAGCGATCTCTGGGCCAAACGATACTTGGCTGGAAACGATATACGATACTTGATATCCACGATACACGATCTCTGAACTGAAACGATCGGCGATACACGATATTTGGTAAGTATCGCGATATCTGAAGAGCGATACACGATACTTGACCCAAACAATACGCGACCAACGATCGCGGATACTTGAATGAAACGATACGCGATCTTTGGCAAGTATCGCAATCTCTGAGGAGCGATACACGATACTTGACCCAAACGATACACGACCTCTCATGAACGATCGCTGGCAAAACGATACACGATACTTATCAGGTATCGCGATCTTTGACCAAATGGCTCAAGTATCGCGATCGGCATGACACGATACACAATCCACGATACTCAATAGACGATCGTTGGCAAACGATCTCTGAACAAGTATCGCGATCGGTATGAAAGGATACACGATCGACGGGAAATATCGCGATACTCGACCACAGGAGCAAAACGATACTTGTGAAGTATCGCGATTCTCGACCGCGGGAGTAAAACGATACTTGACCCTTAGACAATTTTAGAAAAATGTTTTTGAAATTTTGGTTTGATGCCCTTGACCTCCTAGCTTCTCTCTCCTCTCCCCACTCTCTGTATCAATCAAAACACACCTTTTTACCCCCTGTAGCTCTCAGACGATACCTGGCGCAGATCGTTTTACACTGATATGGAAATATTTGAGTGATCAAAAGGATTTAGCTACTGAGTGGCTCACCTTTGATGCTCTTTCTCACTCTTCTAACACCTTTTCTTGCTCAAAGACACTCCACAAGCTCAGAAACGATACTCTGCAGCTTCGCGATACTTGACAGCTCCTCCACGATACTTGCTCAGAAACAAGTGATTTTCAAAATGACTTTTTTGGTTTTTATACTTGATTTTTTTCCTATCTACTGAAAATGAAACAACAAGGCAAAGGATGAAAACTACTCTAATCTACTCCCTCACTCTTCCTACTCTCCTCCTACTACTCCAAAACCTAAAACTTATCACACACACCTCGGGGGTGTGAAGTAACAAGTGCTGAAGTGACTAACTACTTGCCAAAGGACAAATTCACCTCTACAAGTACGATTCGATCACACTCGCTCTATAACTATCACGAAGGCACCTTGGTTGAGTGTTCCCCGGCAACGGCGCCAAAAACGTGTGTACTTGAGCCAAGAAGACTCAAGGACTTGTGCCAATGAGACTATACCTCAATTGCCACACAAGTGCATATAGTGGGATCTTTAACACACATTTAAATGTCAATCCTAAGGAACGACTTACCAAGTGTATGAAGACTTGTGCACACGTGATGGATAATGAAGTGGTTTAGCTAGCATGCATGAGAAAAGACTACTACCTCCCACACTTACTGAAATACTGAAAGTGTTGCCGCAAGCCTCTTTTCAGAAGTTTTAGTATTTTGAAGTTTTCTCCCAGCCCAGAACTCCGAATATAGGCAATAGGGTACTCGTTTCGAAGCTCTCGACGAGACGCATCCAACGGTAGTGGTTTCACTCAATTCTGACCACTCTGCTTCAGGTTATGGCAAAAACAGTGACTGACGGGAATCACAAATACCCGCGCCACAGCTTCTCCTAGCTTACGTACGCACTACAGCAGCTCAAAACAAAGAGGAAGGGGTAGACAACAGTCCTACACATGCATTTCAAGCATCACACACACTTACAAGAGCAAAATGAAGATCAAAATCAACAAGAAAGAGGCAAACTCGAAAATTCAGAAGAGCCCCCTTGTTCACAATGGCAAGAGTTTTTTACAAAGAGTCACAAAGTGACTTATATACATGAGCCCTAAGTTTGGTCCTTTCACACAAGTGACCGGCACTTTATTCACTAAGAGACTAATTTCCTACTATTGTACATGGGTAATCTCTACTTTTCTGTGGGGATGCATCTAGAGGACTCCTCTAGTGCATTTACAAGGGAAAATATATTACAAGAATGAATATGATACAAAAATATGTAGTCCAAATCGGAAAAATTTTGGGGCCCGTCTTTTTCTCTGCTTTGTGCGCTCTTTGGCTCTGCAACAGAGAAGTACTCTCCTCCACCATCTGATCTTAGCCTCTTCAAGCTTCTTCCTGTTTGGTTTTGAACAAGTGCAAGATACCTCTTGAAGCAATTAAACACTTCATCTTTATGCTTCATAAAGTATAAAATGGTCCACCTGCTATAGTCATCAATAAAGGACACATAATACCTTGAACCTGAAATGGAAGGGTCCTTGCTAGGTCCCCAAACATCTGTGTGCACCAAGTCTAAGTAGTCTTCATGCATGAAACCTTTCCTTGAATAGGGCAATCTGTGAGACTTACCAAACTGACATGCTCCACACTTGTAAATCATGTGTTGCTTGGATACATTAGGTATCCCAAGCACACATTGATCCCTGCACATTTGCTTTAGGGTTCTTTCACCTATGTGACCTAACCTCTTGTGCCATATTTCTAACTCTGAAAGTGTTTGATCCTTGTAATTATATAAAGCAATGTTCTTGGTGTCTTCTAGCTCAAAAGTAAACAATCTACATGATTTTTCTCCCTTGGCTATCCTTCTGAATCCATGTCTTGGGTCCTCCACATATGCTCCATGTTGTGTGAATCTGACCTGCAAACCTTTCTCCACAATCTGACCAACACTCATTAGATTCTTGGTGATGGTTGGTACATAGAGTACCCTGCTCAATAGATTCTGGTTACCATCACATGTCTTTACATTTCCAATCTTTACAACAGAGTGTTTAGTATCATCACCTGTCTGTACCTGATGTTTGCCCTTGGGTTCTTCCAAATCAGAGAGTAGTGCCACATTACCAGCTACATGGTTAGAACATCCTGAATCAATATAAAATAAATGATCATCATTTGTACCTGCCTTGGAGGTCATATTCATGATCAATAGGGAGTCATCTTGCTCCTCTGTGTAATTGTTGTAGTCTCTTCTATTTCTGAATCCACCTTGGTAATTACCATTGTGGTTGTGGTTGTAATTGTTGTTGTATTGATTGTTGTATCCATGGTAGCCTTGGTGTTGGTTGAACCTGCCTCTCCCTTGAGAGTATCCACCTCTTGAGTAGCCTCTTCCTCTCTGATTCTTGTAGTTCTTGTAGCATTCATCTGTGGTATGATTGGACATTCCACAAATGTTGCATGGTGATGAGTTGTAGGGTCTCCCCCTACCTGACTTACCTCCTCTGCCCCTGCCTCTTGATGATCTACCTCTCCCTGCATAATTAGCTTGGGAGGTAGAGCCTTCTTCATCCTGTTTCTTCCCTTTACCTTTATCCTTAACTTTCTTATCAGTATATAGAGCAGAGGGGTTGTTACCTTTTGATTGATCTCCTGCCTTTGTAAACTTTGCTTCATGTGTGAATAGTTGGCCCATGAGTGTTGTGAGATCTGGGGTATGCATGTCCATATAGAGGTCCATTGCAGTGGTGAAGCTTTCCCACTTATCATCTGCCTTGAGTCCATTTGTTACTTGTCTGACTATTTGCTCCTCTTCAATTTCCTCTCCAATGCTTGCTAATTGGTCTGCCACATCTTTAATCTTTGTTACATACTCTGAGACTGATTGCTTGGGTTGCTTCCTAAGGGTTGTGAATTCAATCCACAGTTGATTCTTCCTGGCCCTTGTGTTGGAAGAGAAATATGTTGACAAGGTTTCCCAAGTCTCTTGGGAAGTCTTACAGTTCCTTATATGAGGTAAAAGGAAATCAGATATAGAGTTAAGAAGGTAAGACCTTGCCAAAGCATCCTTTGCACACCATTGGTTGAGCCTTTCTTGTTCATCCTTGGTGGGTAGTCCTCTAGCTTTGAATGAGGGCAATTCCTCATCTCCTGATATGTATCCAAATAAGCTTCTTCCTTGTAGATAGGTCTTCATCCTCAATGACCAAGCTTGGTAATTGTTCCTGTCCAATTTGTCAATGAATGAAGGAAAACCATCTCCCATGTTTACCTTATTTGCTCTGATACCACTGTTGGGAGTGATGGTTGGATGCACTCAAGAGATTGAGTTGAAGCTGCTAGACCTGCATTGCTTCAGCCCTCCTTTGCTTCAGATATGCTTAGTACACTTGCTTAGCTTCCAAATGATACCAAGAAAGCATATATGTACTTTGCAAGTGATATGTGAAATGACCAAATCAAAACAGATAACTTGACACTTCAAAAATCAAGGAAAACTTGCTATTTTTGTAGTGACACCTGCTCAGTCTTTCACTCACTGTGACCAGCACACTAACAATTGATCTAATTCCTTCTGGACATATTAAATTAGCTTAACAAACTACCATTTGCAAGTGGAATGAGAAGAAATGACAAACTATACTCTGAGAAAGATGTTTAGCAAAAATATGTGTACCCCCGACTTTTTAGGAACACTGCAGCAGAATACCAGAGTCCACTTCGAGCACGATTTCTCTGTAATGGCTGAATCAATTGACTTCAAACTTTGTAGGTGTATAGAAGACTTTGAGCTGAATCCAATGTGCTTTGAATCACTTGATTTGGTTGAGAAACCACTGATTTGGTTGAGAAACCACTGAGATATGCCCTGTTGAAGTTGACAGACTTGGAGATGATGACTCAGAGAAAACAAAGATAGTGAATGTAAATCTTTCTATTAGTTCACATGAATGTACAATCTCATTGGCTTGATAGATGTAGCCTAATGAGTTGGAGATGTGTAGGCTATGGTGTAGCACTCACACATTCTATGATCACAGATGTAAGCCTCGGGAATGATGAAGGACACCCGCGACTTTTCAAGTACAACTTATATAAGAAATGAGTGAGAGTTTGAATTCAAATTTGAATTCTTGGCTCCCTTCAATCACTCCTCTAAAAGTAGGGAGATATTCTCTCCAATTACACCATCCAAAATTCCACGACTCTAATCAATTAGGTGTGATACAAGTAAATGCCAAGTCATATAGACTTTTTCAATGAGTAAAAGGTAATAACACATAAGACTAAGTTCCTATGGTTCTTGCTTCTCATAGAGATATCATTCAAGGGTTCCAAGCTAATCTTCCAAGGTTCCAAGCCAAGTGTGAAGGCTTGAAATGCACCAACATTCCCATCACTCATGACTGATGCGACTCCTATTTTGTCTTATTCCGCCAAACACCCAAACCTAAATCGTCGCCGTCCATGATCCAAATCCAAGGGTACTCCATGCCCATAAGTTAATAGTCTCTCTCTTTCTTTCTCCCATCACTTACAAGTGCAAATGTTTGACTGTTCTATTTGGTCTTCTTTTGGCAGACATAAATCTTGAATCGTGTGCATTGGTGAAGAGCATCTAACGGCTCTAAATAGCCATGAACCCAAGAACACTGAGAAGTCTATTTTTTCATTTTTGCCAGACACACCCTTTTTAATATGAACCATTCATGAAAAACATCCAAGGGCTCTAAATAGCCACGAATCCATCCAAATAGATCAATCAAATCTAGCTCTTTGAAAATAATATTTTTATATTAAAAACCACTAGTGGTTTTATTTTCTTCATGAATATTAAACATGATTAATTTTAATCCCTAGAAATTAGGTATCCTTACAAGGCCCATGCAGGGTTCACTTTTTCCCCTAATGTAAATGCTCAAATAACCTACAAACTCAAACAACTTGGAGTTCATAATGAAAAACACAAATGAGGTGATGTATGGATTGATCTTTGAATGTTGTTAAAAATAGAACCAGACTCTTCGCATTCTACTCTTGAATATCGAAAGTTTGTATGGTCTTATCATGTCATAATTCTATTCCATAAATGGATTAATTTTTAAAATTATATAACCTGTACAACTACTCAACATAGAAAAGCCCAATGTAAACATTCTCTCACTTCTCAATCCATTAGCTATGCTACTAGGTCCTTTCTTTGGATCTGCGTTAGAACATTATTTATCAAAAAATACTACTTGAAACTCCCTTTTAATATTTGAGAAATACCTATCAAAAATTAGTTTATGCCCGAGTTTATGGTTGACACATAGAGTACTAATGTATCCTATATTCTCATAAATAGAGTACTAATGTATCCTATATTTCTTTTGATAGTATGGATAAAAATTTACTTTCCAAAGTAATAGCATCTATGGATTGTATTGTCCCATATCTCTAAACGTTTTATATAACATAGCACATAATATTTTGAAAACTAATATTCATTGAAAGACATGCGATCTCTGTAATCACTATTCGCAATGTAACATTTGCTTGATTTTTCAAATTTTCATGCATCTATTGATTCATATTCATAATTTCTTCATTAGCTCTAGTACAACACCAAGAATAATAAATGAGAGTTCTAAATACTATATTGTTATTATAAAATCATTTATCAAGTACTATTGCATACCAAACTATCCATTGCATTCTTCCCTTCATAGTTTCCATATTATTCAACCTTTACAACTTAAACGTTTGGCTTGAGTTATATATTAACTTTGAACTTGATTGATTCGCATTCTTGTTCTTTGAGTTTTTCTATCAACATAAAGTCTTTGAGATGAAATACCTAGTAGGGTAAGAAATGATCATTTGATAATCATGTATTAAGGAAATAGCAAGTAGTATATTGTCACATGTAAAAAAAATTGACTTCTTTTCTCTCTTAATAGCATGATGAGAGGTTTGTTTTAGTAAAAAGCCCCTAAAAGCAATGATAACTTGGTAGAAACTTTCTTGTTTGGTATATTAATTCTTGTTTTCATACAAAAATAAAACTTTTTGTGCAATATACAATGCAAATCATTAAAGCTTCAAGAGAAAAAAGGGATTTGAAGATAATAAATAATTCTAAGATCACAATATTCTATGTCTTCTTTGTCACATTTGATATGTCTAATCAAAATTATTAATGTTCTTTTCTATAAATGCTCATAAATTCCTTGAGTGTCTATTTTAGCACTTTTGAAATTGATTATTTTTGTATGCATTATCTGAGCGTTTGAATGGCTTTTTCTTTCTCAAACTTTCCTTCCAATCGTGTCACTTATTGTCACGTGTTTGAAAAAAAGAGATGATTCTATATGAAAAACTCTTTTTGTGAAAGTTAGTTCAAAAGGTGCACATACAGTAAATCACATGAAAAGGGATGACACAACAAATCATTGAAAAGGTTTTGAAATTAAGGAGACATTGTTGATTCACTAAAGTTGAGCATGTATATAGTGCAAAAGATTTAGCACTTAAAGATTTAAATGATCTACATTCTCCATCACATTGTAATGGATTTGTTCTTAAGGTGAAATGCTTTTACATATTTTTCATCCTAGTACTATGTTTCCAAGAATTTTCTTTACATGTTGCACATATTTTTCCATCCAATTCTCTATAGTGGAAACTTGTTGAATGCTCAATACGAATATTGAAAGCACTTCATATAGAATACATAGACATAATTTATACCTAGAAATCTCCTATGTTTTTCAATGCCATTCAATTGTTTGTTTTGTTTTCATAGAGCATCAAGTATAATCATGTCATATTATATTATGCGGGAACAATAACTTATGTTTTCATGGAAAGAATGCCAAATGGATATGCATAGCCGAGAGTTTGAAGGAAAGCACATCTTTGTGTATGTCCACCTTGGGGAGGCATATGTATGCAACCCACGGTGATACACACATCTTCATTACATTGGCATCAGATCCATAAGCTCTAGAGATGACTCAAGGATCTGCATGCAAGAACAACATTCTATATTTCAGCTTTCACACTATGCATGGCATGCTTGCACTCAAGGAATTCTAACTAGATAGGTTTAGGTGCCCGAACTCACCACTTGCAAGGAGAGAATTGTCTCTTTACCTTATCACATAGATGAAAGGTACGTGAAATGGATTATGTATAGCGCTCAAGAGAAGAGAAGAGAAGAATTTCTCACATGGATCTATACATACGCATAGGTGTTACGTGTTTGCTCATGTTTTGAAAACCTAGGACTTTGGAGAGGGAAAAAAGACAGTTTGCAAAGGGATTCGTAGTTTGGGAAGCATGGGATAAAAATTCCAACAATCATTCAATAAACTCCATGGATTTTTAGAGGAGGAGAAATGTGTGAGCTCTCAAAAACCCCCTTTCGAAACTTCTTTATAGTTTCAAGGATATAAATCTGAAATGTTATGAAAAAGATTGGAAAACCAATCTTTCCACAATTTCCATAATTTCCAAGATATCAATTCCCATTTTGGGAGAGAAAAACTTAGATAATCATGAATTTACTCGAGAAATTATGTATCCTCATATTATGATGTATGAAGTTTTATGAGGGATTAAGAATTTCAACAAATTGTGTAGTAGGAGGAGAATATAGACTCTCTTAAGACCCTCTTTCATGGTTTTGAACCAACTAAAGATTATGTGTGTACATAACAAAATATGTCTCGCCATATCTCCTTCATGAAAGCTCCATTTTTAATGAGTGATGGAGTTTTTCAAAGAGCAAGAACGAATAGTACTTATCATATTTATAAAAATATTTAAGCTCTGAGGGGATATGAATTTTCTATAGCACTCTAAAGATTCTAGCAAGCCCTCTACCTAAATTTCTGGAACACATAAGTTCGTTATTTAGTGACCAAAGGACATGGTTTGACTTCCTTCCTAATAATCGATCTACTTGGGAATATTTTTTTTGAGGTATTTGGAGGTTTTGTGAGGATTTGGAAAACGTGGAGAAGAAGCATTGTTATGTGTCTGAAAGGTATTGGCATGATTGAGTTTGTTGGGGAAAAGATCAGCATGCATTCAAATCTATAGGATCAACAAATGTACCTTTGGTAGTCAGCTAGAGTAAGAAAATCCTACTTAACATTCTAGGATTTTTTATTTGGAAAATGTTGGTGCCTTAGGGTATCTTGTATGTGTATATTTGCACTAGGCAGTGCTATTGTATTACTTGTACAATTCTCCATAGCTGAGGTAAAACATTTCATTTGTATTTGAGGAAATGGGATGGAAATTATAGTAGGCGCAAAGATGATTTTAAGGCCTTAAAGAGTGTGAGCAGATGGAAGAATAGAGTCAAGCCTTCGTTTGTGACATGGAAAAGAAATAGGATCATTGGATCCTCTCAAGGAAGCTTTCTTCACTTTTCACTCTCTTTTTCTCTCAATTGGATTTTATGCTGCATGTGCATTAGTGCACACGTATGTAGGTGGAGATGAAAGTAGGAATGTTTGAACTCTTTTGCTTAAGCATTTATGAAAGGTTCATTCATCTTCATACAAAGAAACAAAGCACGTGCATATCCACTTTGATACATCATTAGAATGGTATTTTTGGTATTGCTAAAAACCTAAAAGTTTCAAGAGTAGCATACACATTTATCAAGTAAGGATGAACTATTTAAAGACAAGATATGAGGCTAAGTTGTATATATGGCCAGAAAAAGATTAAATGTAGCATAAAGAGAGTTAAAAAATATACTTATGGGATATCAATTGATATCCAATGCAATGTTTTTTTGATGGGGAATTATTTGATGCATTTCCAAATAGATTGAGACCACGGTATCTCACATATTTATTATGGAGATTAGGGTTTAAGAGGTATCTATGATTTAATTCATATTCAATGACGGTAAGGAACATTCGATGTGAGTCTCCTAGTATTAGGAACTATGGGATGTTGATTTGAATACCCACATGGGTCTTGTTTCCAATCTTTAGAAGGAAATAATAGTGGATTGAAACTTAGGGCTAGCTATTCATGATAGAAAGGCTAGTTCGAGACCACTTAGAATGTTTTGGCACCACTTATGGGATTCACAAGGAGCTTATTAAATGTTCAAATGAATTAATCAAGGTATTTATATTGACCTTAGCTCCATGAAAAGCATTCGATCCCAAGGAAAAAAGATAGAATAGATGAAAGTTAGTAGAAGGATCTAGAAAGTACTATTTTGATAGATAGGAGCTAGTTAGGCTTGGCATAGTTTGGTGATCATCCAATCATCTAGATGAACCTAGCCTAGTGAGAGGATATGGGACTCATAAGAATCCACCATCTGAGATATTTTATGAAGTTCTATTTTAATTATGGAATTAAAATATGTTGTTACTGAGGAGTTATATTCCATGGATTGGAAAAATGAGAACCACTGGTGTGGTATAGTGGGATTATCTTCCTTTGAGAAATCATGTTCTATGCAGAGGGAGGAAAGGGCTAATCTTCCATAGAATATGGTTAATGTTAGGCACAAAAGAAGGTGTTTAGAGAACATCTCCTAGTTGATACTTGAGAAGTAGAGCTATGTATTTTCTACACATTTCAATCACTCTAGTTTTCAATGAGGTTTTCCTTCATATGGGAGTTTTATTCTCCACTTATTCAAGAAGGAAAGAGGTTGAAAGCCTATGCGTGCTTGTTAGCCAATAAAAAAATAATAATTCTCATTTGAGGCGAAAGGAAAGGTGGAAACGTTTCCATTGCCAAATTTCTCTTCCTTAGATGAGATTGGAGAGGAACTTTGAATATCTTGAAGTTTGTCTATATAGGAGTGTCACTATCCTATCAAAGAGAATAGAGAGATCACTAACCGATGGTGGTTTGATTGAGTCTCACCTAAAGACTCTAATCAAGAAATTGTTGGTGCATTTTACCCAAGCCTACATGCTGGATATGCTTGATATTATGATCATTTGTAAGTCACATGTGTAGTCATGTGAACACCTCTTGTAAAAGAGTACATTTTATCTCTTGTAATTGTGAAAAAGAAAAAGGAAAAGGATGGCTTACCTCATCCATGATGTAAAAGAAAATTCGTGGATCTAACTACCTAAAACCACGAATTTTTGAGCTGAGGGAATATCTCCTAACTTTGGGGATCAATTTTAGGTGGAGCCATTTGAATTCGAATTCAAAACTCCCTCCAAGAATAGCTATAAAAAGAGCAAGAAGGAAGAGGCGATTAGCAAGCCTTGTACGTGACCACTTCATGTCATTTTGTAGAGATTGAAGAGCTTACTCCATAGCTCTATCATTCTACTCCCATTGTGCAAATATTCATTGCCAATGTGGTTGTAATCATATGTGAATCTATACATTTATCATCATCTACTTCTCTGTTTTGTTCTCTGCTATACTCACTCAAAGCAGTAACTTTAGAAGGTCATATCACGAGTTCTACTAAACATGTTTCAGTGTTTTAACATGCGTTGGATAGCTCTTACTGTCTAGTTTATGCATACCAATTTGCATGGTCATTGTATTTACAGTTTTGGAGATATCTGCATTTTACTGCTCACTCGTCTATCTCTGCAGAGCCCCGAGAATTGTGGGCTGGTTAGAGAAATTGTTGAATCTTGTTCTCAGTGCTCAGTCCATCATTTGAAGTGTTTTAACTTGGATTCGGAAGCTTGCTAAGTCTATTCTCTATGCCCAAAAGGAAGTTATCTAATTCCTACCAAGTTGAGAGCACTATTTAGTTTTTCTAGCAGGTGTATGTCCAAAAATAGCAAGTTTTGGGAGCTAGTCATTTCGCAACTAGTCTGTCTTGACTTAGACTTTTGGGATACATGTTCCAAAGTACTTGGATGATATTTTGGTGGATTTAGGAAGCTCAAAGGGTCTACTAATCAACTCTGAAGTCTCAGTTGGCTGGTGTGAAGCTGGTTGTAGCAGCACCAACTCATCTTTGGATTGCATCCACCATCTCTCTTCATAGTGGTATCAGAGCATAGTCAAACAACATGGGAGATGGATTTCCATCAACAATTGACAAATTGGATCAAAACAACTACCCGGCATGGTCTCTAAGGATGGAGGCTTACCTTCAAGGGAGGAATCTATATCGATTCATATCCGGAGATGAAGCAATGCCAACCATGAGGAACAAAGGGCAACCATCACATGAAGAAGTGGAAGGACTTTCAAATTGGTGTTCGAAGGATGCACTTGCAAGGTCCTATATTCTAAACTCAATCTTTGATTTTCTTTTACCTCATGTCAAGGGATGCAAGACATCAAGAGAGACCTGGAATGCACTTGCTTCTTTCTTCTCTTCCAACACTCGAGCAAGGAAGAACCAATTGCGGATTGAGTTCACAACAATGAAGAAAAGCCCGAAGCAAAATGTGACTGATTATGTCACAAAGATGAAAGAGATTTCCGACCAACTTGGAAGCGTTGGAGAGGTAAGAGGAGCAAATCATTAGACAAATCATAAATGGAATCAAAGCAGACGACAAGTGGGAGTCATTCACAACAGCCATGGATTTATACATGGATATGCATGTACCCGACCTCAACACACTCATGGGCCAACTCTTCACTCATGAAGCAAAGGTGGTGAGTCCTCAAGAGGTAATCAAACTTATGCCTTATATTCTAATAAAGCTAAGGTCAAGGAAAAGGCAAAGAATAGGAAGAATGAAGATGAAGGTAGCTCTTTCCAAGAAAACTTTGCAGGTAGAGGAAGAGCTAGAGGGAGAGGCAGAGGTGGAAAGCAAGGCAGGGGGATATTCCAATCATCTCAACCTTGCAATATATGTGGCTTATCTAATCATACTACTGAAGAATGTTTCAAGAATCCAAGGAACTCAAGAGGAATAGGATTCAATAGAGGTGGCTATGGATCAAATAGAGGCAGGTACAATGGAGGTTACAACAACAACTACTACAACAATAATTACAACAACAACAACTATCAAAGTGGCCATAGAGGGAGAAGAGATTACAATAACTATGTAGAGGACCAAAGTCAAGAAGATTCATTGTTGATTATGAATCTATCAGTGAAGAAGCGTAAGGATGATGATCACATATTTTACATTGATTCGGGATGCTCAAACCATGTAGCAGGAAATGTGGCTTTACTTTCTGATTTGGAAGATCCTCATAACAAGCATGAAGTGCAGACAAGAGATGACACAAAGCACTCAATGGAGAAGATAGGTAATGTGAAGAAATTAGATGGGAATATGAACCTCTTAAGCAAAGTCTTGTATGTCCCTACAATTACCAAAAAATTAATAAGTGTTGGACAGATTGTTGAAAAAGGATTGCAGGTTAGATTCAACCGATCTGGAGCATATGTTGAAGACCCAAGGCAAGGCTTTCAAAGGATTGCCAAAGGAGAAAAGATAGGAAGGCTCTTCACTTTTGAAGTGGAAGATACAAAGAACATAGCTTTGTTTAGCTATGGATCTCAAACTCTAACAGAGTTGGAGATATGGCACAAAAGGTTTGCTCACATTGGTGAGAGGACACTCAAACAGATTTGCAGGGACCAAAGTGTACTTGGTTTTCCTAATATCACAAGGCAACACATGATTTATAAGTGTGAAGCTTATCAACTCGGAAAGGCTCATAGACAACCTTTCAATAAGAAAGGATATATGTATCAAAATCCTTTGGATCTAGTGCACACGGATGTGTGGGGTCCAAGTAAGGAGCCATCTATATCAGGCTCAAGATATTATGTGTCTTTCATAGATGATTGTAGCAGGTGGACCATTCTATTTTTCATGAAGCACAAGGATGAAGTGTTTGATTGCTTTAAGAAGTATATTGCTCTTGTTGAAAACTAAACAGGTAGGACTTTGAAAAGACTCAGATCAGATGGTGGAGGAGAATACTTCTCTTTTGAATTTGATGCCTTCTTGCATGAAAGAGGCATTAAAAGGAAAGTCACTACAAGGTATACACCCGAACTCAATGGTGTAGCAGAGAGGAGGAACAGAGCTATTGTCGAAGTTGCAAGGTCCATGCTCAATGAAAGGGGATTGCCAAACTATCTATGGGCAGAGGCTGTGTCTATAGCCACATATCTCATAAATAGATTTCCAGCTAAGTCACTAGATGGAACCACTCCATATGAAGTGTGGAATGGAAGAAGACCTAGTCTAGAGCATTGTAAAATCTTTGGATGCTTAGCCTATGCTCACATTCCTTCTCAAATAAGAGGGAAATTGGATCCCAAGGCAGAGAAGTGCGTATTCATTGGTTATGACCAAAACCAAAAAGGATATAGATTGTACAATCCAAATAAGCCGAGAAGACCACATATGGAAGCGGCCAAGAGAGTCCTCAAGTACCTAAAGGGGACCATGAATGAAGGTTTGTTTTATTCATATACTTCAGATATTGAGCTAAAGGTCTACTTAGATGCAGATTGGGCCGGATCTAGAGATGATAGAAGAAGCACATCCGCGTATATATCGTTTGCAGGTTCAAAAATCATTTCTTGGTCATCGAAGAAGCAACCAACTATGGCATTATCTTCTACCAAAGCCAAATATAGAGGTCTGGCTAATGCAACTCAAGAGATCATGTGGTTAAAGTCTTTGTACACAGATCTTGGACTTCATTCTTCAACACCTCACATTTTTGGTGACAACACAAGCTCACTACATCTAACAGCTAATCTGGTATACCATGCTAGAACCAAGCATATTGAAGTCCACTACCATTATGTAAGGGAGAAGCTAATGAGCAAGGATGTTCAACTATCCTATGTCTCTACAGATATGCAATGTGCAGACATGTTGACTAAAGCTCTTGATGGTACAAAGTTAAGTAGATTCAAGTTGATGATTGGCTTGCAGGAAATCAAGGACAATTGAAGACTTATTTGGAGGCCAAGCATGTTAGGCTTGAGGGGGAGCTGTTGGTGCACTTTACCCAAGCCTACAACTTGATATGCTTGATATTATGATCATTTGTAAGTCACATGTGTAGTCATGTGAACACCTCTTGTAAAAGAGTACATTTTATCTCTTGTAATTGTGAAAAAGAAAAAGGAAAAGGATGGCTTACCTTATCCATGATGTAAAAGCAAATTCGTGGCTCTAACTACCTAAAACCATGAATGTTCGAGCTGAGGGAATATCTCCTAACTTTGGGGATCAGTTTTAGGTGGAGCCGTTTGAATTCGAATTCAAAACTCCCTCCAAGAATAGCTATAAAAAGAGCAAGAAGGAAGAGGCGATTAGCAAGCCTTGTCTGTGACCACTTCATGTCATTTTGTAGAGATTGAAGAGCTTACTCCATAGATCTATCATTCTACTCCCATTGTGCAAATATTCATTGCCAATGTGGTTGTAATCATATGTGAATCTATACATTTATCATCATCTACTTCTCTGTTTTGTTCTCTACTGTACTCACTCAGAGCAGTAACTTCAGAAGGTCATATCTCGAGTTCTACTAAACATTTTTGAGTGTTTTAATGTGCATTGGATAGCTATTACTGGCTAGTTTATGCATTCACATTTTCATGGTCATTCTATTTAAAGTTTTGGAGATATCTGCATTTTATTGCTCACTGGTCTATCTCTGCAGAGCCCCGAGAATTATGGACATGTTTGAGAAATTGATGAATCTTGTTCTCAGTGCTTAGTCCATCACTCGAAGTGTTTTAACTGGGATTTGGAAGTTTGCTAAGTCTATTTGCTATGCCCAAAATGAATTTATCTAATTCCTACCAGGTTGAGAGCACTGTTCAGTTTTTTGAGCAGGTGTATGTCCAAAAATAGCAAGTTTTGGGAGCTAGTCATTTCGCAACTAGTCTGTCTTGACTTAAACTTTTGGGATACATGTTCCAAAGTACTTGGCTGATATTTTGGTGGATTTAGGAAGCTCAAAGGGTCTACTAATCAACTCTGAAGTCTCAATTGGCTGGTGTGAAGCTAGTTGTAGCAGCACCAACTCATCTTTGGATTGCATCCACCATCTCTTTCACAGAAATGACTATGTCTATTTTCTAGTGATGGTCTTTCAATATTTCAGGTTAGTAACGATTGAGTTATCTTATCGATTTCTTAGAGATAGTGATAAAATTTTACCTATAGGAGTATCAATCTGTTACTTGACATTTGTTCATGAGAATGATGATTTAGCACCACTGAGGATGATTGGTATACATGGATTATCTGAATCTCAAAAGGGGACCTGTCATAGATCTTCCAAGTCTTGTACATAATGATCACCTTGTGAGAGTGAGAGTACATATCCTCCCTTAGAAATCCACCCATATAAATACCTCTAGCTAAGGGGTCTAGGATTTCCATGTGTTTGAGTCAAATGGCTTCCAAAACATGGTTCTTCACATGGGTTTCTAAGTAAAACAATCACATGGGCTGACTTCGAATTGTTAAAAGTCAAGCTTCAAACTACAAATTCGTGGAGAATCTTTTATGGACATGTGGAGCAATCAAAGGAAGCCAAAAGCCACGAAATTCCATCAAGAAAAGTCACTCAACCACTCCCCAAGTCATCTCAACTAAGTCCTCCAAGTTAGGAGGCTGATTTGGAAAGGTAGTTCCTAGATTTTAGGGGCACACTTCTCACTATAAAAGGAGCATGTATCCTGACTTCTTTTGGGCCATCTTCTTGGAGTTTTAGCTCATGTAAAGTGAGCACTAAGTGCTGGAGTTGTGATAAGCAAGGCCCTTGCTTAAGCTAGCCCCTTGCTTGCTTGTTTGTTTTCTTTTAAGAGGCATATCTATGTGTGTGCGGAGGCAGTGTTGCAACTCTCTACCCTTGAGTTGTTAGCATTGGTTCTCCATCATATTTTATCCATTTGATGTAATTCTTGTCTCATTGGATAGCTATTAGAGTCTATTTTATGCTCACCAATTCTCTGGAGCATTCTCTGAGTAGTCTGGAAGCAACATTCACTCTAGTGAAGTTGTGTGATTGATATCTCTCTCTGTGTGTAGGCTCTGTTGGAAATATTTTGCTCTCTGTTGTAAGGGCTGGTTCTCCTTCTCTATTTATCCATTTGCTATGATTTTTGTGTCATTAGGTAGCTATTAGAGTGCTCTAAAGTTGACTCAAATTTGAGATTCATTCTATGTACAATCTCTGAGAAAAGCTTGCTGGAGTGAAGTGAGGTCTCTGCTTGACTAGCAGTTGTGAGCATTCAACTAGCTCATGTTGTAGACATTGTTTCTCTTTGTGTAAGCATCCATTTGAAGTGAAATTTGATTTTTTGGAAAGCCCTTGGTGTCTACTACAAGTGTGCAAAAGCGCACTAGAGTTGTCTGCATAAGCTCTGAGTAAGGGCATTTTTGGTGTGCAGAGGTCAAAGAAGGACCTGTGGAGGTCATTCGCGCTTCGTCGTTGCTTAGGGGTTGAGATACTTCCCCCATCAGTGGTATCAGAGCATTTGGGCATCTTGGAGGTATCACATACAAACAAGAAGACCTCTTGGAGGTGGTGGTTGAAGATTTGCATCAACAAAAGCTTCTTGGAGGTAGCTCACATCAAGGGGGAGCTATTCTACTCAAAGTTTCAAGAGCACAAGGTGTCCATCTAAGGAAAGCTTTGGATTGAGGTAACCTCAGAGCCTCATTTTCATTTTACACACATTGGAGCATTAGCCAAGGGCTAGGTCAAGTATCAAAGACTAGATATGGGAGACTTCAACACTCAAATTGAAAAGCTAGACAAACGGAACTATCAACCATGGAGATTTAGGGTCTCCAACTATCTTATGGGCAAGGGCCTTTGGGGGTTGATTAGTGGAAGTGAACCAAGACCTAGGTTCGATGAGAATCCAACCAATGACCAGAGAAGGGCCTTTAGGGAATGGAATGAAAGAGACAAGAGGGTTATCTTTATTCTTTCCCAACACATTAGCAATAGCATGATCGGCCATATCCAAGACTTGGATTCAAGCATGAAGGTATGGGAGACACTTGAAAGGCTTTATTCAACAAGCACCAAAGCAAGGAAGATCCAACTCAAGAATGAGCTCAACAACCTTAGGAAGAGCTCAAGGAGTAGCATAAATGACTACATACTTAAGGTCAAGGAGTTATCAGATGCATTGGGATCCATTGGAAGCCACGTAGACGATGACGATCTTGTGGCTTATACTCTCAATGGTTTGAGAGATGATGAGAAGTGGAAACCCTTTACCACTTCAGTTTATGTAAGGGATAATCTTCCCGATTTTGAGCAATTGGTTGCTCGTAATCAAAGGGGCAAAGGAAGACGACGACAAGGAAGGGGCAAAGGAAGGTTTGGAGGAAGGCAAGGCCACTCAAACAATCAAGGACATGACCAAGGCACCTCATCACAAAGAGGGAGAGGAAGAACAAGAGGAAGAGGAGGACGACATCAACAAAACAGGAATCAAGATGGCGAAGGATGTTACATATGTGGCAAGTTTGGCCACTATTCTAGAGATTGCTACCAAGGAGGAAACCAAAGGAGCTATAATCAAGGTTCTTCACACAAAGGCCAGGGAAGCAAGCGAGACTTCCATTCAAGAAGAGTGGCTACATAAGCCAACATCCATTGGAGTTGATACATACGGATGTGTGGGGGCCAACCAGAGAGCAATCGATTGGAGGTAACAAGTACTTGGTCACTTTTATAGATGATTGCACAAGGATGGTTTGGGTTTATTTCATAAAAAACAAATCAGATGTGTTTACATGTTTCAAAGCATTCAAGGCAATGGTAGAGAAGGAAACAGGTACATATATCAAGAAGCTAAGGTCCGATGGAGGGGGAGAATATTTCTCCAATGAGTTTTCTGCTTTTTTAATGGATCAAGGCATCAAGAGGCAAGTAACATGCAGGTACACACACCCCAAAAAAATGGAGTAGCAGAGAGAAAGAATAGATACATTGGCGAGATCGCTAGAGCAATGCTTAATGAGATGAATGTACCTAACATGTTTTGGAGTGATGCAGCAAATACCGTCGTGTATCTAATGAATAGGGCTCCTACCTCAGGGATCCATGGCTTGACACCATATCAAGCCTATTATGGTAAGAAACCTGATCTTTCCCACTTGAAGATATTTGGATGTACTTGTTATATACATGTGCCAAGTGAATTGAGGCACAAGCTACAACCAAAGGCAGAAAAGTGTGTGTTTCTAGGATATTCAAATGATCATAAAGGTTACAGGTGCTTCAACCCAAACACAAAGGACTTGAGGATATCAAGGGATGTAGCATTTGATGAGCTACTCCCTTGGTATAAGAAGTATGATTGTATGCAGGACTATGAAGAAGAAAAGCATGGACATAATGAAGAACAAATCGACCTAGAGCTAAGCGGCCCAAGGTGTTCCATCAATGAAGATAGTTCAAGCATGAACTCACCATGGAGGGGGATTTCTTCATCAAGCTATGAAGCAAAATCAATCAACAAAGGCAAAGCAACATTGGTGGAGTTGGATGAAGAAGGTAATGAAGTTGAAGATGATGAAGGACACATGATGGAGAAAGAAGCCACGTCAAAGAAAGAGATCAAGTTCCCAAGGCAAAAGAGGTTTACTCTTGCAAAAGAAAGGAAGTCTTCTAGAGTTAAGTATCCAACTCAAAGGTTTACTTATGATTCATACATGGCAACACATTATGCATATATGAACAAAGTAGTGGAAGATCATGAGCCCGATTGCTATGAAGATGCAAGCAGGTACACCGAATGGAAAGAGGCAATGCAAGAAAAGATCGACACACTTGAGGAAAATCAAACATGGACTCTAGTGCCCAAGAAGGAGAACATGAAGGTAATAGGTAATAAGTGGGTGTATAAAGTAAAGAGGAATTCAGATGGATCTATTTCTAGGTTCAAAGCAAGATTGGTGGCCAAGGGTTTTGCACAAACCTATGGAGTGGACTTTGAAGAGACATTCAGCCCCGTGGAAAAGATGAGCACCATTAGGACACTCATTGCAATGGCTGCTAGAAAAGGATGGAAGCTTTTCCAATTGGATATCAAGAATGCCTTTCTCAATGGAGACTTGGAAGAAGAGGTATACATGGAGCAACCACTAGGTTTTGTTCATAAAGATTTTCCAAATCATGTTTGTAGGTTGAAGAAGGCACTTTATGGCCTAAAGCAAGCTCCAAGGGCTTGGAACCAAAGATTGGTGGACTATTTGATCAAATGTGGTTACAATCAATGCAAGGCGGATCCATCTCTCTTCATCAAACAAAGAGGAGAACTTGTAGTCTACATGTGTGTGTATGTAGATGATCTTATCATTAGAGGTAATGATACAAAGGGCATTGAGGAGATCAAGGCAAAGCTTGGAAAGGAGTTTAGGATATCTGATCTTGGAGATCTTAGGTATTTTCTTGGAATTGAATTTGTATACAAAGAAGAAGGTATTATGCTCATACAAAGGAAGTATATTCTAGACCTACTTGAGAGGTTTGGGATGCTACATTGCAAGCCTATTTCAAATCCCATGGAAGTTAATGTAAAGCTAAGCTCCATTGATGGAGAGCCATTAGAGGATGTAACTTTGTATCGATCTATTGTAGGCTCTTTCAATTATGCCACAATAATTAGGCCTGACATAGCATATGGAGTTGGAGTGTTATCACAATTTATGCATAGTCCAAGGACTACACACTTGCAAGCTGCAAGAAGAATGTTACGATATCTCAAGGCCACTATAAATGAAGGATTGTTCTATTCATTTGATGATGATATGAAGGTCAAAGCTTATTCTGATGCGGATTGGGCCGGTTCCAAGGAGGATAGAAGAAGTACTAGTGGTTACATAGTCATGCTAGGTAGCAAGATCATCTCATGGATTTCAAAGAAGCAACCCACGGTGGCGTTATCTTCCACCGAGGCTGAGTATAAAGCTTTGGCTCAAGTCACATGTGAGCTAATGTGGATTAAGAAGTTATTTATGGGGCTTAATTTGCAGGTTGACACATATCCAATTTTTTGTGACAACATGAGTAGCATTCATCTAGCATCGAATCCTGTCTATCATGCTAAAACCAAGCATATTGAAGTGCACTATCACTTCATAAAGGAAAAGGTGATATCCAAGGAAGTTTCAGTACATCATATTGGTACTAAGGACCAAGTTGCCGACATGTTTACAAAGGCTTTGGATGGGATGAAGATTTCAAAATTCAAGCAATGCATCAACATGAAGGAGCTTGGATGAGGACAAAGAATTGAAGCTTGAGGGGGAGTGTTAAAAGTCAAGCTTCAAACTACAAATTCGTGGAGAATCTTTTATGGACATGTAGAGCAATCAAAGGAAGCCAAAAGCCATGAGATTCCATCAATAAAAGTCACTCAACCACTCCCCAAGTCATCTCAACTAAGTCCTCCAAGTTAGGAGGCTGATTTGGAAAGGTAGCTCCTAGATTTTAGGGGCACACTTCTCACTATAAAAGGTGCATGTATCCCGACTTCTTTTGGGCCATCTTCTTGGAGTTTTAGCTCATGTAAAGTGAGCACTAAGTGTTGGAGTTGTGATAAGCAAGCCCCTTGCTTAAGCTAACCCCTTGCTTGCTTGCTTGTTTTCTTTTAATAGGCGTATCTATGTGTGTGCGGAGGCAGTGTTGCAACTCTCTACCCTTGAGTTGTTAGCATTGGTTCTCCCTCATATTGTATCCATTTGATATAACTCTTGTCTCATTGGATAGCTATAAAAATCTATTTTATGCTCACCAATTCTCTAGAGCATTCTTTGAGTATTCTGGGAGCAACATTCATTTTAGTGAAGTTGTGTGATTGATATCTCTCTCTGTGTGTAGGCTCTGTTGGAAATATTTTGCTCTCTATTGTAAGGGCTGGTTCTCCTTTTGTATTTATCCATTTGCTATGATTTTGGTGTCATTGGGTAGCTATTAGAGTTCTCTAAAGTTGAACCAAATTTGAGATTCATTCTGACTACAATCTCTGAGAAACTCTTGCTGGAGTGAAGTGAGGTCTCTGCTTGGCTAGCAGTTGTGAGCATTCAACTAGCTCATGTTGTAGACATTGTTTCTCTTTGTGTAAGCATCCATTTGAAGTTAAATTTGATTTGTTGGAAAGCTCTTGGTGTCTATTACAGGTCTACAGAAGCTCACTAGAGTTTTCTGCATAAGCTCTGAGTAAGAGCATTTTTGGTGTGCAGAGGTCAAAGAAGGATACCTGTGGAGGTCATTCGCGCTTCGTCGTTGCTTAGGGGTTGAGATACTTCCCCCATCAGGAATCACATGGGATCGCTTGGAAATCTTATGTGAGGAGCTCTAGAATTGTACATACATCCTCAATGGGTCTTGACTTGAAGTATTCAAATACTAAGGCTCCTCACCTTAGCATAAGAATTTAAGATTCAAACCATTCCATTGAAATAAAATACTGAAGGGTTCTTGAATAAAACCCAAGGGTTATCCAAAATGTTTCCAAGGGTTTCTCTGGGAAATCCAAAGGTATTGAATCGTAAATCCCATGGAAATAGCCCATAATTATACAACATTCTTCCATTCTTTAACATTTGTTTCCTTGCAAATGTGTGCATGTTTAATATCTAGGGTATTGCCCCATGAACCATGGTCAGTCTCGTCGATCATGGATTCAATCAAAAATATTTTCTTTGTTTTCTAATATAAAGTCATTGGATATTTTTATGAAGGTTATAGAATTCAACATAAGCATATGACTTAAAACATATGCAGCTCCATTGATTTTTCCTCGTTAATATTTGAAGTCAAAATCTTGGAATATCTCAACCCATCAAGCCTTTATACCTATTAAATCGGATTGGTTTTTAAAGCACTTGATACTTGCTTGATTGAGAAATATATTCATTTTTACACCAAACAAGTAATGTCTTCATTTCTTTAGAACATGCACAATGGTATAAAGCTCTTTCTAAAAGCTCCAATTGCTAATTCAATTGCATCTATTTCAACCAAGAAGGGTTCATTTGGATCTACTATTTATAGAACTGAGGCCAATGCTAAGGATTTCTTAATCCATTCCATACGTTATACCTATTCCTTATCCCAAGTAAAGATTTTAAGATTTCTTTTTGACTTTTCAAATAAGAAGAGTGATATCTTGGAAAAGTTTGGTACAAACTTGTTATAGTATCCTGCTGACCCTAAAAAACTTTGATGTTTTGTAAAAGTTTTAGGGTGTGGCTAGTTAAGAATAACTTGCACCTTTCTAGAATCTACTAAGCAATTTTAGGGACATATTCAGATTTGATCATAATCTAGTAATATCCTTGTCAAAGATAAAGCTTTGAAAATATCTTTTCTCACTTTAGTTGATCAAATCATCATTTATATCAGGCATTTGATATTTATTCTTTATCATAAATTTTTTGAAAGCTCAATAATTGATATACAATGTCATTGTCCCGTCCTTTTTGTAAACCAAAAGGATAGGTGTTGGCCAAGGATACTGGCTATGTTGAATCAATCCTTTATCAAGGTATTCTTCAATTCAAAATTATTTTGACGATAAGCTCTCTTTAGTGATTTTCACAAAACCCATAGCCGTTCTCTACTCCACACCACATGAGTTCTAAAGATATGGATGCTCACAAAATGAAGCTTGTCTTTGTATCCTTGAAAATAAATCTCGAGACCACATATCATACTGTCCAAGAGTTTCTTATCTTATCCTTGTATCATGGATAGATAATATTGATGTGGAGAATTTTTCTAGGGCAATCTTAAGCTCTTCACAAATGCGTAATTAAAGAAGTTAAGGGTAGATCAATTATCTATCATGACTTTGGCCCTTTTCCCTCTTATGAAAACATGGCATTTGACTAAGTCATGTGATCGGAATTGATTTTGGACCCATAAAGTTAGAAAAAGGACATTGATGCATGCAATCTTAATGTAGAACTTCCACCTTTTGCAAAAATTTACTATTTTCAATGTTTAGAGTATGGGCTATGTGGACGTTTTTCTCATGGGTGGATTTTTGATGCACCCTAGTAGTACATATTTTACTTAAATGTCCTTGATTTAAGAATGTGAAGCAAAGGTTTTGATTCTTTGCTTTCTCCCAAACTTCATGGTCAAGTCTTAGGCATGAAGGTTTAGGGGTCTTGATATCCTGTGTTTCAAAAGTGCTTAGTTTCCATTTATTTCTTTTAAAGTTTTTATTCTCCCACATAGGATGAAGTGTCTATTTCCTAGATTTAGGATGGTCTATGTAGATTTGTGCTAACTTTATTGCATCTTTTGATCTTATGAGAAATCTCTTCACTTCATGTTTAATCACCTTAACGAGGCCAAATAAAAACCTTACTTTTTGAAATCGACCAAGTTTTGGATTTTGAGAACTAATTCTCTATAATGCAAAATATATAAGGATAGGGGATGTCCTCATTGAAGGACCTTGTCCCACTCTTCTCAATTATGTTCATGCTTGTTTTCCTCCAGAAATAGCTTTTAAAGAATTCTTTAAACTTGTTTCAAGTTGCAAGAATCCTATGCAATTCCTTCAACCTCGTGCACCACTTGTAGGCTTTTGATCGAAGGGCCAATCATTTTTTTTATACTTGGTAAGATTAAAGAGTATTTTTTGAGTTCATGCAGTCTAGCTACTTCTCAAAAAAATTCAAGACTACATCTTGATTTTTATCTTTACCTTCTCCTAATAATTGAGGTGTTTTGAGTCTTTCAGGAAAGAAAGGCGCCTAGATCTTAAGAAGTTAGTATGGTCAAGATTTTTTTATCAAATCCGCATATTTATTTCTAAGTGACATATTACTTTGGATGAGTAATGGAACATCCAGGTCTTGACTCATCCATGGGTTCCTTGATAGAATCAACAAGGATTCCATTTGTGTAGGAAGAGGTTGAGTTGGACAGAGCATACTTAATATTTCCTCCATTTCCCTTTGACTTCATTTATGGAAGTGCTCCCATCTTGGATTTGATTTCTTTATGCATGAAAACATTGCTCATATATCATGCATTTTTACATTCAACTCAATATATATAATCTCATGTGCTTCTTGTATACCCTTCTCTTCTAAACCCTAATGTGTATTCCATTACACTTACCTCTTTTTGTGGAATATAATCACTTTCTGCTTACAAGCATCATTTAACATGTTTATAACATTAGACGAATCCCCCTCTATGAATGATAATGAACAAGAAAGAAAATCAATATCCATTCTTTATTCGAAAAGTGGAGAAAGATGTAATCCAAATGAATTACTTCCCTTATTCTTTTCCAAGCTTTATGTCTTGTTGGAGATCAACTTGGGCCACCTTCACACAAGCCGCAACTCCACAAGCATGTGCATGATCATTGTTGAAATGCAATAAATCAATATTTTCTCATCAAGCTTCATGAACATCCAAACCTCATTAAAGATGGATGTGCAA
The DNA here is from genome assembly GCA_020310875.1 of Ceratopteris richardii. Taxonomy (NCBI): domain Eukaryota; kingdom Viridiplantae; phylum Streptophyta; class Polypodiopsida; order Polypodiales; family Pteridaceae; genus Ceratopteris; species Ceratopteris richardii. The sequence goes on along the minus strand of CM035417.1, from coordinate 64,956,641 downwards.
AAATTCGCTCAAGGCCTTCTTTGGGACACTTCATGTGGCTTTCTTCACTCGCAAATGCTGAGGACATATTCTTGGATAACAGCTGGTTGGATGGAGTCACCAAATCCAAGAGTTGGTTTGATGAAACACATCTCTATGTGTGTAGACCTTGGGGAGGTGCATGTACACACTTGAAAATGGTTTACATAGAAAACATTTGTGTTCATTAAACACCAGAAAGGAATGCATATGGAGAATTTTTTGATCTATGAACTCCCACTACTTCTTCAAATGTAGGCTCCCTTGATTAGTAGAAAGTTTTCAAATTTTCATAGCAAGATGAAAGATGAAATGCAAAGAAGGATATCACTAAGTGCTATTCCACAAAAGATCACCTTTCAATGGTTTTTTTCCTTGTCATGTTTTTTTGGCATGTTTAAAACAACTCATTTTTCAAAAATAAAAAACAATGCACACAATAGCAGAGTTTGAGTTGCTTAAATTGATGATGTTCTAGGTAAGGACTAGACTCCAAGAGAGGTAGCAATTGGGAGATATCATTTTATGTAGAGTCCCAATTCTCCTTCAATTTCATATCAAATCCTTTGATAGTCCCTGTCATGAGTTTCCCAATTTGAGAACATCTCGGCGATCAGAATCCTTTTTTTAGCTCCTTTAGAGAGTGATGAATGAATTCACACTCCAAAATACCATAAGATTTGTCAAAGTAAATTTTGCATACTCCATGCCTTTCCGATATGAAACATTGTTTTCAAATTACATCTCCCCTTGATGAAGCCTCTGAGTTACATCAACTCAACATGGGAGATGGATTTGCTTCATCCATTGAAAAATTGGATCGAGGTAATTACTCAGCTTGGTCACTTATAATGGAAGCATATCATCAAGGGAGAAATCTCTATGGTTGCATTTCTGGAGATGTGATGATGCCAATCCTCAGAAGCGAAGGACAACCAACTCAAGAAGAACAAGAGATGTTAACTACATGGTGCTCAAAGGATGCTCTAGCTAGGTCTTACATTCTTAACTCAATCTTTGATTTTTTACTTCCACACATTAGGAGCTGCAAGACTTCACAAGAGACATGGAATGCCCTTGAAGCATTCTTCTCATCAAGCACCAGAGCTAGGAAGAACCAACTCTGGATGGAGTTTATCACACTTAAGAAGATGCCCAAGAAAAATGTGATAGATCTTGTTAAAAAAATGAAGGAATTAGTTGATAAATTTGGAGCATAGGAGAAGTAATTGAAGAAGAGCAGATAGTGAGAAAACTAATCAATGGAATCAAAGAAGATGATAAATGGAAACCTTTCAACATAGTAGAGGACCTATACATGGATATGTAGGTTCCTGACTTCAACACCCTCATGGGAAAATTGTTCACACATGAGGCAAAACGTATGAAGAATGGAGATAATGAAAAAGTAATTACTCATATGCCCTATATAGAGATAAGAACAAGAGTAAAGATAGCAAAAGCAAAGGTAAAAAAAATCTGATGATGAAGGTAGTACCTCTCAAGCAAACTTTGCAGGTAGAGGTAGACAAGTCAGGGGGAGATTCCAAAGCTTCTCTCCATGTGCCATATGTGGCCTAAATAATCATGCAACTAAGAATTGTTTTAGGAACCCTAGAAATTAGAGAGGAAGACGCTTCAGTAGAGGCTATGGAAGTGCAAGAGGTAGATCAAATAACTTCAATGGCTACAACAATAACAACTTCTACAATACAAATAATCAAGGAGCATATGGAGGAAGAAGAGACTACAACAATTACACTGAAGATCAAACACAAGAGGATCCACTTCTCTTGATGAACATGACCATGAAGCAAGGTAAAGCAGATGAGCATGTATTTTACATAGATTCTGGTTGTTCAAATCATGTAGTAGGGAAAGTGGCTCTACTCTCATAATTAGAGGATCTTACAAATAGACATGAGGTTCAAACAGGAGATGACACTAGACACTCAGTGGAAAAGATTGGACATGTTAAGACTCCAGATGGAAACATGAATCTACTCAGCAAGGTATTGTATGTACCTACCATAACAAAGAATCTCATAAGTGTTGGGAAAATTGTAGAGAAAGGATTGCAAGTAAGGTTCATAAGGAATGGACCCTTTGTTGAACATCCACAACTTCAAGATAATTTCAAAAGGAGAAAAGATAGGTAGACTCTTTACATTTGAACTCCAAGACACTAGAAATATAGCTCTCTTCAATTGTGGAAATTAGACCCTATTAGAATTAGAAATGTGGCACAAAAAATTCGCTCATATAGGTGACAAGAATTTGAAGAAAATGTGTAGGGATCAAAGTGTGATTGGCCTACCAAATATCTCCAAGCAACACATGATATATAAGTATAGTGCTTGTCAGCTTGGGAAATCACATAGACAACCCTTCATGAAGAAAGGATACATTCATGGTGACTTGTTGGAGCTAGTCCACACAGATGTTTGGGGACCTAGCAAGGAGCCATCAATTTCAGGATCTAGGTACTATGTATCCTTTATTGATGATTGTAGTAGATGGACCATCCTATACTTTATGAAGCATAAGGATGAAGTCTTCTTATGTTTCAAGAAGTATCTTGCTCTTATTGAAAATCAAACATGTAAAACACTAAAGAGGCTAAGGTCAGATGGAGGGGGAGAATATTTCTACCATGAATTTGATGCCTATCTCCAAGAGAGGGGTATCTAAAGAGAGATCACAACTCGGTATACTCCAGAGCAAAATGGAGTGGCAGAGAGAAGGACTAGGACCATTGTTGAAGCTACAAGGTCTATGCTTAATGAGAAAAAATTACCAAATTAGTTCTGGGAAGAGGCTGTATCTATAGCCACCTATCTCATCAATAGATTCCAAGAAATATGGGTTTTATTGTTAGTAGAGATGTTGTCTTTGGTGAGAACATCTCTTGGTTTGAAGATGATTGCAAGAAAGTCAAGCTACCTTATGCCCTAAAAGAGGACTTCCCAACATTGCAAAAGGGGAATGAGCACATGCATGAAGACTCAAGTGATTCTGATGATCATAAAAAAACACCAAGAAGAAATATCAATGCTTAGAACAACAAAGGTAAAACAAATATATAGCAATTGAGAGATGTTGTACAATCTTCTCAACAAAGAATAAGGAGATCTACTATGCGAAAAAAGGAAGCCAGAAAGGTATGGATTTGACACTTCTCTAGTTAGTAAGCACTCAATTTATATTGGTAAGCATATCAACTCAGAAGAACCATCAACATTTGAAGAAGCTAAGAAGATATCAAACTGGAGAGAAGAAATGGAAGAAGAGATAGAAGCTCTTTAAGAGAATCAGACTTGGGAATTGGTTCCCAACAAGCTTTCCATGAAGATTATTGGATCTAAATGGATCTACAAGGTAAAGAAGAACTTAGATGGATCAATAAAAAAATGTAAAAGCAAGGCTTATGGCTAAAGGGTTTGCTGAAACCCAAGGTATAGATTATAAAGAAAATTTCTCTCCTTTGGCAAAGATGCCTACAATTAGAGTACTCATGAGTGTAGCTACCTCAAAAAATTGGAACATCTATGAGATGGATGTAAAAAATGCATTTATGAATGGTTGGATTTTAGAGGAGGTGTACATGACACAACCTCCTCGATTTGTAGATGAATCACATCATGAATATGTGTGTAAAATCAAGAAATCTCTATATGGATTGAAGCAAGCTCCTAGAGCTTTGAATCATAGATTAGTTACTTTCTTGCAGGACAAACTATTTCAACTAAGCAAAGCATATCCTTCACTTTTCATTACGAAATGTGAATCTGAAATAATAAAAGTATGTTTCTATGTAGATGATATAATCCTTATAGGTTATGATTCTGATGGAATTAGAAATATCAACACACAAATGAAGGAGGAGTTTAAGATAAGTGATCTTGGATTGCTCATTTTCTTCCTTGGATTGCAACTAGTCTACATATATGAAGGGATGTTCATTTCATAAAGGAAGTATATAAATGATAAGCTTGTAGAATTAAAAATGCAAGAACCTAAAGTTGCAGATACTCCCATGGAGGCCAACCACAAATTAAGTGCTCATGAACAAGAAGATATGACAAGCTATCAAAGCCTAGTTGGGAGTTTAAACTATGCTACTCTAACTAGGGTTGATATTTGCTATAGAGTAAGTGTGCTTAGTCAATTCATGCACACCCCTAGGAAACCTCACATGGATGCTTCAAAGAGGATATTGAAAGGAACAATAAATGAAGGTTTATATTACCCCTACTCATCTGATTTGAATGCAAAACTATTCATGGATGCACGTTGGGTGGGTTCCAAGGATGATAGAAGAAGCACATCAGGATATCTCTCATTTGTAGGTACAAAGCTCGTATCTTGGTCTTCAAGAAGCAACCTACAATTGCTCTTTTCTCAATTGAAGCTAAATATTGAGGGTTAGCAAATGCAACACAAGAGGCTATGTGGATCAAGACCCTATACACAAATCTAGGGTTGGACTTTGGTACTCATTACATATTTGCAAATAATATGAATTCACTTCATCTAGCTGCTAATCCTATCTTTCATGCCAAGAACAAACAGGTAGAGGTCCATTATCATTTTTTTAAGGAAAAGATTGTGAGTAAGGAGATACAACTCTCCTATGTATCTACTCATATGCAATGTGCAAATATGATGACCAAATCATTGGATGAAAGCAAATTAAAGAGGTTTAGATCTACGATTGGCATGCAAGAGATACCAAAAGGTTGAAAAATCAAGCATTTTAGGCTTGAGAAGAGCTGTTGGTACATTTCGCAAGCCTAGGTACTTGACAAAGACTTCTCACATATTCATTTGTATCACTTATGCAGTGCATATGAATACTTCGTGTAAAGGTCATGGACTAGCTCATTGGATAAAAGTAAATGGAAATGAGTTGAAGGAATCTCGTGATATTAGGAGCCATGAACCATGACTATTTGGTAGTTGGAATTAGATCAATCAACACCTAAAGTGTAGGAACACTTTTAGGTGAGGGAAATTCAAATTTCAAAACTTCTCTATGTGTATAAATAGAGGCAACTTTTTGTGAGGGGATATGACAGGGAAGAGAGATCCATTGAGCCTCATAGTTGAGCATACATTGAGCTCACATACGTATGAGTAAGTCCACTACATCTTCTTTGTATCTTCATTTTCACATACAATTTTAGACATTTGTTCATGATAATCTCTATCTACTATTCTCTACTCCAACCTCTTCATTCCAATGATTTTGTTTGATTGAGTTCTCTGTGTGTAATTGATCATTTGAGTTATTTTAACTTGGTCTATAAAGAGTGAACAATCTAGTTGCGACATGTCAATTTTCACTACATATGGTTCATTAGATCTTGAGTTGTGAATCATTCAAGCTACCTATGTCTGCACATTATCTTCCTCTTGAAAAGTCGGGGTTACAACCCTAAGTTCTTAAACTCATTCCTTAGAGCATACTCACTCTAAATTAGTGAAATGACTTGGAATAGTTAGCTAACATTATCAATTAGATGTGTACTAAAGGTCTCTAGTCAATTGTTATTAGAGAATGAGAACTAAATATTTTTTTAAGAGGTTCAAATCCAAAAATAGCAAGTTTTTTATAGAGTCACTATGTGCAAGTTATTTGTTTTGGCACAAACATTTGACAATGATGCACATAGTGGGTCTAAATGCATATCTAGGAAGCTAAAGGTGTCTACTAAGGTGCCTTTAAGTAACATTGGCAGGTGTAGAGCAGGATTATTGCAACACCACCTCATCTCTGGATTGTATCCAACCACCTGCTCACATGCTTGTACTCCTTATTCTTTGTCTTCTTCCTCTCTATCTTGTCTTTCCTCTTCCTACGATCAGGTTTTTGATTGCTCCTCTACCCTATGTTTTCATTCTTGCAACCGCAGTGTCTATTAATCTATTTCGTACTCTGTTTTAGATCCGATGTCTACATCTATCAAGGGAATGTTGCAAAGGAAATGCTCAATCCTATAAGTACCTGGAATTAAAAATCAATGGGCAAGGGTGGGGCCAATGGTTGTGCTCTAGAAGCTCCATTTATGCTCTGTTCGGGAATGTGGATTATAAAAGGCTGCATAGCTCTTTCCCCACTTGGTGAGATGTATCAATTCATGATTGTACCTCCTCATTATGCCCATGGAAGTGTTCCTCTCATCCTCTTTGGTTGAGGTGTTGATGCTATTAAACTCTCAAACAATTGAAGCCTTGAACAAGTTAGGGCTCTATCGATGGATACATCATAAGAGAGACACTTGTAGATAATTCATGTTATGACACAACATTCATTCAATACATGCTTGTGTAGCCATCTTGCATTCACTGCATAAAGCTATTCTATAATTCAATGAGGTAGGTTAATCCACAGTCTAGTGATTTTTGCCAAATACATGCTAAACCATATCCTCTTGTGAGGCTGGGTGAAATGATCTTTCCTTGGGAAGGCGAAGTGCTACATACACATTCTAAGTGGCACTAATTAATGTTGGAAGAGATGGTGGATAGTCTTCAGAGATGAATTGGTGTTGCTTAAACCTGATTAACACTAGCCAAGAACAATTTTTGGAGAGTGTAGTGGGCCTCTTTAGCTTGCTAATGATCATAAATAATCACTTATTTTGTTTGGAACATGATCCACTAATCAAAGGATCAAAACAGATAGATAGGAATTTAATCCAAGTTCATAGACTTGCTATTTTAGTCTCTACACCTGTTCAGTATTTTGAACAGTGCTCTGAGCATAATAGCAATTAGTCTAATTCCTTTTGATCACGTCTAATTAACTTAGATAGATACCAGTCATGAGTGATTTCAACAAAAAGATGAACTACAGGCAAGTATGATGTTTAGAAAATCATAGGACTTGCTCGATATTTTCGGGGTGCATCAGTCAATTGACTAGACTCGAGTAATAAAGTGATAATATCTCACTACTCAGAGAAGCAATGATAATGAGATTTTGTAGCTATAAAGTGGATAGTATATTGAATCTATGATGCTTTAAACCACGATAAATGATCAATCATAAATTGAGAACAAGCTTTGAGAAAAAATGAGTACAGGGTCGATTAATACACACATCACCCTTACTATGATAATAGAAGCTCCCTTTGTTCAACACAGTGCCCCTTCAAAGGAACAAAAAGAATGTCATAGAATGGGCACAAAGGAGAAATGGATTAACGAATCACAGACCAATACAATCACACTTCAACTTCACAATGAGAGCCAACGTGATACAAATTATGCATGTATTGCCTTCCAAGTAAGAAGAAACGTATTATGCATCACTCTAATGGTCGTAACAATCAGAAGTTCAACATCATTATAATAGATTCCAAAAGAATATTGCTTAATGCTTATAAGCACAACAGAGCACAAAAAAATGACCACTAAATAGAGTAAAAATTACCAAAATGCAGGGTGGGAGCAAGGGAAAAGGGGATAAAAGGATGGACAAAGTGATAAAAAAAATAGGTGGGAGGGTGGGAAAATGGGCAATCTTGCTACCCACAATGCTCTATGAGCATGATTTTGATGGCCAAAAGATCCTCTCTATGAGAAGGAAGCAAAACCATCACCATTTAAGCACCACCGCCGCCAAAATGACCACCAAATGCACTACCAAGATCTCCACCTAGCACTATGATACCATGTAGAGAGTACACACGTGGAAGCAAAATGAAAAGAAGAGTGTACTCACAAAAGAAAGAGTGTGCGAGACTCAAAATGAGTAGACCATGAAATGGGTAAACTCATGTGGATTAGAAATGAGCTTGCCAAGAGTATGGAGTAGGCTCCTCAAGCTTCTAACCAAGTACAAATGGGGGGAGAGGCCCTCCTTATATAGATTTGGGAGGGGCTCTCCAAGGTACATCTCATGTGGGATAATTTTCCTGAAAGGAGAATGAATACAACTAGTAGAAGCAAATGGCAAGGTACCCAAATACAAAGATGATAATATAAAATGGAAATATAATGGAAATGGAATGGAAATAGAGTGGATCAAAGATAAAAAAGGGAGATGCACTTTCATATCTCAACATAAAGCAGGTGGAAATTTCACAATTTCCAATTTTCTTTATGTTCCATACATAAAGAATAATTTGCTCTCTATCTCTACTTTCTTGTTCGATGGTTATAAAGTAATTTTTAAGAAAGATTCATGCTAGATCCTCTCACCTGATGAGGAACATTGTCTAATTCAAGGTGAAAACACAGGCATGTTTGTACTGTCCAAAATAAGTCATGCTAATGTTGCAAGGTCTACTACACCTATAGAGAACATGAAGTTATGGCATGCTAGATTTGGTCATATCAGTTACACAGCTCTCAAGCATATCAAAGTTGAAGGTATGGTGGAGAGTTTGCCTATCTTTGCTCTACCAGATGATGTAGAGTCATGTGAAGGATGTCTTGAAGGAAAGCTTCATAAAAATCCTTTCAAGAAGCATGGATATATCACAGCCAAAAGGAAGCTGCAAATCATACATTCAGATGTGAATGGTCTGAGGAGAACACATTCTATTCAAGATTTCAGGTACTTTGTTATGTTCATTGTTGATTTCTCAAGATATTCGTGGATTTACGGTCTTAAGTTGAAGTCAGAGGTCTTTCCTACTTTCAAGAAGTTTTTAGCTATGGTTGAAAATGAAAGTGATAGAGGAGGAGAGTAAATGTCTAAAGACTTTAAGTCTTTTCATGAAGACAAAGGTATCTCTAATCAACTCACTATTGCTTACATGCCATAATAGAATGGTGTTGTAAAGAGACAGAATAGGATACTTGTTGAGATAATGCATAGTATGATGTCATCCAAAAGGCTTTGTCCCAAGTTTTGGTTTGATGCACTGGATACAACTAATCACATTCTGAATAGGTCTTCCACAAAAGCTTTAAAGATTATTACACCTTATGAAACTTATTATGAGAAGAAACCCAATGTGAGTTACTTCAAAGTTTTTGGTTCCCGAGCTAATGTTCACATTGAGAAGAAGGATCGTGGTAAGCTTGATGTAAAAGCCATTAAAGTTGTCTTTATTAGTTATGCAATTGAAAGCAAAGGATATAGATTCTATGTTACAGATATAAATCCTACTCTAACGCAATGCATATATTGCAAAAAGTCAAATTTATGATAAGATGGAAGAAATTCCATATTTCATAAAGGCAAGTGTGAATGGTCTGATGAGAACACATTCTATTCAAGATTTCAGGTACTTTGTTATGTTCATTGTTGATTTCTCAAGATATTCGTGGATTTACGGTCTTAAATTGAAGTCAGAGGTCTTTCCTACTTTCAAGAAGTTTTTAGCTATGGTTGAAAATGAAAGTGATAGAGGAGGAGAGTAAATGTCTAAAGACTTTAAGTCTTTTCATGAAGACAAAGGTATCTCTAATCAACTCACTATTGCTTACATGCCATAATAGAATGGTGTTGTAAAGAGACCGAATAGGATACTTGTTGAGATAATGCATAGTATGATGTCATCCAAAAGGCTTTGTCCCAAGTTTTGGTTTGATGCACTGGATACAACTAATCACATTCTGAATAGGTCTTCCACAAAAGCTTTAAAGGTTATTACACCTTATGAAACTTATTATGAGAAGAAACCCAATGTGAGTTACTTCAAAGTTTTTGGTTCTCGAGCTTATGTTCACATTGAGAAGAAGGATCGTGGTAAGCTTGATGTAAAAGCCATTAAAGTTGTCTTTATTAGTTATGCAATTGAAAGCAAAGGATATAGATTCTATGTTACAGATATAAATCCTACTCTAACGCAATGCATATATAGCAAAAAGTCAAATTTATGATAAGATGGAAGAAATTCCATATTTCATAAAGGCAAGTGTGAATGGTCTGATGAGAACACATTCTATTCAAGATTTCAGGTACTTTGTTATGTTCATTGTTGATTTCTCAAGATATTCGTGGATTTACGGTCTTAAATTGAAGTCAGAGGTCTTTCCTACTTTCAAGAAGTTTTTAGCTATGGTTGAAAATGAAAGTGATAGAGGAGGAGAGTAAATGTCTAAAGACTTTAAGTCTTTTCATGAAGACAAAGGTATCTCTGATCAACTCACTATTGCTTACATGCCAGAATAGAATGGTGTTGTAAAGAGACAAAATAGGATACTTGTTGAGATAATGCATAGTATGATGTCAACCAAAAGGCTTTCTCCCAAGTTTTGGTTTGATGCAGTGGACATAGCTAATCACATTCTGAATAGGTCTTCCACAAAAGCTTTAAAGGTTATTACACCTTATGAAACTTATTATGAGAAGAAACCCAATGTGAGTTACTTCAAAGTTTTTGGTTCCTGAGCTTATGTTCACATTGAGAAAAAGGATCGTGGTAAGCTTGATGTAAAAGACATTAAAGTTGTCTTTATTAGTTATGCAATTGAAGGATACTTGTTGAGATAATGCATAGTAAGATGTCATCCAAAAGGCTTTCTCCCAAGTTTTGGTTTGATGCAGTGGATAGAGCTAATCACATTCTGAATAGGTCTTCCACAAAAGCTTTAAAGGTTATTACACCTTATGAAACTTATTATGAGAAGAAACCCAATGTGAGTTACTTCAAAGTTTTTGGTTCCCGAGCTTATGTTCACATTGAGAAGAAGGATCGTGGTAAGCTTGATGTAAAAGCCATTAAATTTGTCTTTATTAGTTATGCAATTGAAAGCAAAGGATATAGATTCTATGTTACAGATATAGGTGACATCCTACTCTCACGCAATGCATATATTGCAAAAAGTCAAATTTATGATAAGATGGAAGAAATTCCATATTTCATAAAGGCAAGTGTGAATGGTCTGATGAGAACACATTCTATTCAAGATTTCAAGTACTTTGTTATGTTCATTGTTTATTTCTCAAGATATTCGTGGATTTACGGTCTTAAATTGAAGTCAGAGGTCTTTCCTACTTTCAAGAAGTTTTTAGCTATGGTTGAAAATGAAAGTGATAGAGGAGGAGAGTAAATGTCTAAAGACTTTAAGTCTTTTCATGAAGACAAAGGTATCTCTGATCAACTCACTATTGCTTACATGCCAGAATAGAATGGTGTTGTAAAGAGACAAAATAGGATACTTGTTGAGATAATGCATAGTATGATGTCATCCAAAAGGCTTTCTCCCAAGTTTTGGTTTGATGTAGTGGATACAACTAATCACATTCTGAATAGGTCTTCCACAAAAGCTTTAAAAGTTATTACACCTTATGAAACTTATTATGAGAAGAAACCCAATGTGAGTTACTTCAAAGTTTTTGGTTCCCGAGCTTATGTTCACATTGAGAAGAAGGATCATGGTAAGCTTGATGTAAAAGCCATTAAAGTTGTCTCTATTAATTATGCAATTGAAAGCAAAGGATATAGATTCTATGTTACAGATATAGGTGACATCCTACTCTCACGCAATGCATATATTGCAAAAAGTCAAATTTATGATAAGATGGAAGAAATTCCATATTTCATAAAGGCAAGTGACTATGCATTTTCTAGAAGGAATTTTGATGCTTACATTTAGCCATATAACGGGGTGATGAACCTACTCAGAACCTTAGAGATACAGGTGAAGAGAGAATTTCATTACCTACATCAGTACCTAGTCCATCATAAGTACCTCTTAAATTTCCAACTTATGAAGTTGGAGAAGGTTCTAGAGGTCCAGGAGAAAGAGATACTGAAGAACGAGAAGAGATTCCGCCACTTTTCATGAATATGCCAAAGTGGTTATATCAAACTTGGAAGGACACTGGTATACATGAATACACTGGAAGAAACAGAAGTCTGACCAAGAGACAACAAGGAGACCAAGTAAATTATGCAAAACATTTTGAGACTCATAATGTTTTAGTTCTTACTTCAGTTGAGAATGAACCAGCTAGTGTTCAAGATGCACTACAAAGTGATATGATTATCACAAGTCCCAGGATTGAGTTTAAGTACAGAGATGAGTGTATCTAAATAACACAATAGAAGTACATTGAGAAATTATGGAAAAGGTTTTAGATTATAGATTCTAAGCCTATGTAGAAACCTATAGATGTCAATGTGTTATTACAATCAGAAGTTGATTCAGAACTAGTTGATGCTACATTATATAGTCAAGTAGTTAATTGCTTGATATATCTATGCAGTAATACACGTCAAGACATTCAGTTTTTTGTTTCTCAAGTATACAAGTTCATACACAATTAGCTCAATATTTAGTGGCAATCAATTAAGAGATATTTGCAGATATTAGAAGTTTTGCAGGTTATTGAACCTTGTACCATTTTGACATTGAAGGGGGGATTGTTGGAAAACAATGTCAAAAGTTCTTGCATATGTTTTTTAAGTTTTATCTTCCATAAGAAAAAGAAGATGGGGTGTTGGATATAACATCGGCCTCTCATTGTGGTGGTTCAAGTTCAAATCCCACACGCATAGTGCAATAGAATAGATATTTTTTTGGCAAATTTAGTAAAAAATCTAGAGCTTTTTTTGTGATGGCGGCAAGTTTTTTTGAAAAACACCTAGGAATTGTAGCAACAACTCCGATAGCTTTTCATAAGATTAGGATTGTAGATTTTTAGTTTTTGCTTTTGTTTTATGTTATGATTTTCAAGAATAGTGACATACTAAATAAGGAGACCATACTCATTATTCAAATCATCACTCAAGGATCATCTCAAGGAGCTTAAGTGCTCAACATAAGGAGAAGGTCTTCTTGGAGAGAGAGTGTTCACACACTCTTGAGGAGGTGATCACTAGGAGGACATCTTGGAGGAGAAGTTTTCACACTCTTAGAGGCATTATGGTCTACATCTTGGTGATTATCTAGAGGGGATTCTGCCACCTTACCATCAACATCCATTGTTGATTTACTATGAGTAGTAAGTCTATTTCCATTCTTACTTGATAGGTCACCCGTTTCAGATTTAGGTTAATCCAAATTTGGGTTTGCTATAAAATAGTTATAAATTGTTTGTATTCTCCATATTCTCTCTCTCTCTCTCACACACACACACCCACACTCTACATACCTCTTAGGCACACAATCTCTTGTATATAGTTCCTATTTCTACCTAGATACAACTATTGTCAATTTGTATCATATACACACATTGTAATCTGACATCCATATATAGATAGTGTAGGTGAGCCTCATGGGTTACTGTTACATTTGAAATCTTGTCTATTCTCTCTCTATCTCTCACTCATCTAGTTTTGAGTCTTAAGGTGCATATGTTAAGGTTCATCTGTTGGAAGATCCTATAAACCTATGATTTTATTGTTATTGTGGCCCACTACCACTTCCAACATATGGTATCCAGACCTTAGAATACCAACACCTTCCCTGGAACATCAGGATCCTTGTATTCATGTATAATTACTCCATCTACTTCACTAGGCTTGTTAAGTTTAAACCTCCAAAATGTTCTATCTCTTTGTTATCAAAGATTTCTATACTCCTCTTATCGTGAGGAATCCAATCTCGATTTATGATTCTAGATAGGATTGACTTGCCTCTATGCATTCTAGGCTCTTTTGTTGGGTTTTCTTGATCAAAGTCTCATATTTTTTATTCACTCATATGTCCTATTAGGTAAGCTTTACTTCAACTTTCTCTTTTCCTAGATTATAGGAAAAGATTCCAATCAATCTAAACAAATAAACCCCCCTAATTTTGAAGTCAAATTCATGAATAAAATGTGTGATCATATCCTCAAAAGTCTATACAAAGGCTCCAAAACATTTTTAAATAAATTAGAGTGATGATTTGAAGCATATCATTGCTTGGTGCCATTTCCATTCTTTGCTCCATCTTCCTTAGAATTAATCAACTTGTCGAGATTGTTGCTCTCTCTAAATGACTTCAAATCTAGTGCTTAAGCATTCATTAGGAAGTTATAATTATTTAGTTTATGTGAACACATTTTCAAAATATTTGGTTCATTAGTTTCAGAGAAAGTTAAGTTTTTCAGTCTTGAGGTCATTCTCTGCACATCCCTAAAAAATCAGGATGACACTAGTTCAGTGTTAAAGTGATTGCTCCTTCATTGGCTCATATAAATTAAGTATTTTATGAATTTTAGCAAAGCAACCCTATGTATGACACTCACTTAAGAGGAATTAATCCAATTACAACTATGCTGGCTGCTCTTAGTGTTCAAAGTCACACTTTCCATCCATTTTCAAAAGGTTTTTGTGAGCTAGTCAAGGTGCAAGTTATCTGTTTTGCCTCAACATGTTCTTGTTGATGTTTCAAAGTATCTATTGGGTTTAATTTCACTAACCACAAGCCTACAAGGTCTACTTCACATATCCAAAGAGCTAGTGCTGATCCTATGCTAGTTTGCTAGACCAACTTCACCACTTGACAATTCAACTTTCCAAGCCTCTCCAACCTTCTCCAACTTCTTTGAGTGGTATCAAAGCAACTTCAAGATGGGCGATCTCCTCAATCAAGTGGAATTGTAGAGAGAAGAAACAAGAAATTGGTTGGATCAGCTAAAACAATGCATGAAGAGAAGAGGTTGCCTCATTACCTATGGGTAGAGGCTATTTCAACTGCTGTGTAACTTGTCAATAGACTACTATCCAAATCACTTCAAGGTATGGCTCCTTATGAAGCATGGTATGGAAGAAAACCTAGTCTTGGAAATTGGAAGGTGTTTGGTTGTTTAGCTTATGTTCATGTACCATCACAAATAAGAGGTAAGCTAGATGAAAGGGAAACAAAGGGAGTGTTTATTGGGTATGATTCAACTCAAATGGGTTACATGTTCTATAATCCTTCAACCAAGAAATTCACTACAAGTAGAGATGTTGTGTTTGAAGAACATAAGTCTTGGTATAATGAAGAAAAACAAAAGGTAAATCTACCATATGATCTTGATTTTGATTCTCATCAATTAGGAAGCAAGCATGATACATAGGACCATGATCTAAGAAGTGATAGAGATGATGAACAATGATAGGAGAAGGATTACAAGCTATGGAAGTCGAGAGGCAAAGTAAAGGTGCAAGAGTGTGGAGAATGCTCCAAGAAAGCACCTAAAAGGTGAACAAGGGAGAAACGACAACCAGAAAAGTATGGATATGATTCCACATTTTTTACAAAGCATTCAATCGACTTGGAAAAGGAATCAATTTCAAAGGAACCCTCAACCTATGAAGAGGAAAAGGAAAACCCTTATTGGAAAAGGCCATGAAAGAAGAAATAGATGCATTGAAGGAGATGGACACTTTGGATCTGGTTCCAATGTCACCCAATCAAAAGATAATGTTTGCAGATGGGAATATAAAGTTAAAAGAAATTTAGATGGATTAGTTTGGAGGTACAAGGAAAGATTATTTGCCAAAGGATGCTCACCAACTTATGGTATAGACTATGAGGAAACATTCTCACTAGTTGCAAAGATGACTATAATCAGAACATTGATAAGTGTAATTGTTGCAAGAAATTTGAGGCTTCTCCAACTTGATGTAAAAAATGCATTCCTAAATGTTTGGATAAGTGAAGAGGTATACATGTCTAAACCACCAATTTTTGAACATCCTAATCATACATATTATGTTTGAAAACTTAAGAAAGCATTGTATGGATTGAAGCAAGATCCTAGAGCTTGGAATTACATGTTGGTTACATACCTTTAAGATCAAGGGTTCAAACCTAGCAACTCAGATCCTTCTCTATTCAACAAAAGGGATCACAATGATGTTATCTATCCATGTTTATATGTAGATGACATAATTATGAGAGGTGATGACCTGAATGGCACTCAAAGGATCAAGAAACACATGCAAGACGAGTTCAAAATTAGGGACTTCGGTGAGCTCACATATTTCTTAGGTATGCGAGTGATTTATACAAACAACAAGATGTATCTAACTTAGAGAAGATACATTCAAAAACTAGTTCTCAAATTTAGAATGGAGAACACAAAGCTTGCAAGTACACCTTTGGATTTGAACCATGAACTAGGTGTTTATAAAGGTGAGCAGATTGATGATCCTAAAGGGTATGAAAGCTTAGTTGGTAGTTTGATATGTGCTACTCACACAAGATGAGACATATCATGTGGTGTAGGAGTGCTTAGTCAGTTCATGCACTCACCTAGAAGGCCACACATGGATGCTACAAAGAGAGTACTCACAAAGGCACACTTAATGAAGGTATCTACTATCCTTACTATTCAAATTTGGATATCAAAATCTATTCAGATGCAATATGGGCAAGAGCAAACGATGATAGAAGAAGTATCTCTAGATACTTAGCATTTGTATGTTCAGAATTTGTGTCATGGAGGTCCAAGAAGCAACCAACAGTCACTTTATCTTCAAATGAAGTAGAATATAGAGGTCTAACTATTGCAACTCAAGAAGCAATATTGCTCAAGGAGTTATACTCAGATTTGGGACTTCTAAGTTCCAAACCTCACTTACTTGGAGATGATGTAAGTTCCATGCATCTAGATGCAAAGCCAATTTTTCATGCAAGGACAAAGCACATAGAAGCCCATTACCACTTTGTAAGAGAGAAGCTTATGGCAAAGGAAATTGACGTTTCATTTGTTCCTACTGAGAAGCAAATAGCAAACATGATGACAAAGAGATGATGGGATAAAGTTTTGTAGATACAAAGCTATGACAAGTATTCAGCCTATTAGAGAATGGTAAGCTTGCATTATGCTTGAGGTGGATATGATCTACATCAAATCCATCATTTCAATGATGCCACATATACTCCTTGAAGAGTTTTACTTGCATCATTTATTGTATTGAGGGCTTGATCATAGGATCACCTTTTTATGTAATTTCCAAAGTATTTATCTTTGTAAAAGTAAAGAGTAAAATGCCTAACATCTAGGATTAAAAAGTAGTTGAGATTGATTTTCAATCAATCAATCAGAAAGCAGCTATGAGTTCAACTTTACCTTTTCCTAGATTGTAGGAAAAGATTTCAATCAATCTAGAAAAACAAATCTACTTAATTTCAAATTTAACCTCATGAAGAAAAGGCATGGTCATATCCTAAAGATTCTATATAAATACTCCAAAGCCTTTGTACATAAATTAGAGTGATTATTTGAAGCAATACATATACTCTTTGATCATTGCTAGGTTCCACTTTTTTTCTCTACTCCCTCTTCCTCAGATGCAATCAACTTGACGAGATGGCTGCTCTCTCTATAGAGCTCAAAATCCAATGTTTAAGCATTCATTGGAGAGATATGACTATCTTGTTTATGTGTAAAAATTTTCAAGTCATTTGGTTTGTTAATTTCAAAGAACTAAAAGTTCTTTAGTCTCAGGGATTCTTTGCATATCCATGAAAAATCCGGATGACACCAGTTCATTGTTAAAGTGATTGCTCCTTCATTGGCTCATATAAATTAGTACTTTATGAATTTTAGAAAGCCAACCCTATGTATGAAACTTTCGTAAGGGGAATTTTTCCAATTGTAAGTGTGCTAGCTGCTCTCAGTGTTTGAAGTCATAATTTCCATCGAATTTTAGAAGGTTTTTGTGAGCTAGTCAAGGTGCAAGTTATCTGTTTTGCATCAACTTATTTTGTTCATGTTCAAAAGTATCTGTTGGGTTTTGTTGCACTAACCACAAGCCTACAAGGTCTGCCTTACATATCCAAAGAGTTGGGGCTGGTCTTATGCTAGCTTGTTGGAACAACTTCACCACTTGATAACTCAACTTTCCAAGCCTCTCCAAGCTTCTCCAACTTCTTTCAACTCGAGCTCTCATTGGTTATTTCTTGAGAAGTAGGAATAGGCTGATTACATGTAGTGGAGCAAGATTTTTCACTAACACTTAGGTTAGGTAGAAGGGTTGAATGAGTAGACAAGCGTTTTGGTTGGGTTTCACTTACATGTATACTTTGAATTGGGATGGCATTAGGTTTTTCCATGCATATAGTCTTTAGAGGTTGAATGAGTAGACAAGGGTTTTGGTTGGGTTTCACTTATATGTATAATTTGAATTGGGACATTAGGTTTTTCCATGCATATTGTCTTAAGAGGTTTCTTGTCTATGAGACTAAATACTTCTCTATGTCCTATCTTGGTTGATATGTATCCGTGCACAAGATATATTGTAATATCATATCCATAAACCCAATCTTGACTTAGAATCAGTTCTTGTAGGATATTTAAATAGTTACAAACCAAAAGTCTTTCCTACATTGTGTTATATCCTATGTGTAAGGACATAATTATTTCTCTTGGACACTCGATAATGATACTAATGTTGATTGGGATGGATGCTAAGAATATATGATGATTACAAGTGGACATGGAGTGATGCTAAGGAAGAAGTTCATTTCATGGATGGCAAAGAAGCAACCAAGAATTGCCCTATCTTTAATAGAAGCTCAATAGAGAGAATTTTATTTGTCAGCTCATGTAACTTAAAAAGCTTGTGGTTGATATAATTTTTCATGTAAACCAATTCTCAATCATGTGTTGCAACACGAGTAGTGTGCATCTATATCCTAACCCTGTTCCATGCTAAGAGGAAACATATAGAGGTACATTATCACTACACTAAAATTAAGGTGTTGGCTAAGGAGGTGCAAGTCCAACACATAAGTACCGAGGATTAGTGTGCTGATAGTTTCACCAAAGAATTGGAATCAACCAAGCTAATGAATAAAAAAAGGCATTGGAAGGATGGAACTTAGATGAAGATCTAACACTTGAAGCTTGAGGGGGAGTGCTGTAAATGAAGCCCTAACAGTAGGAGCATATGCATCACTTCACTTTTTGATACTTCAAGCATCATGATTTAAAGAGACAAGCACAAGGACTCATACATTCGAATTTCAACCCCCTCATATCTCTTAACTATTTACCTAGCACACTTTTGGTGTGATGATTCCTATTTTTTGGGAAACGATCACCCTCATTTAGGGAACATATTTGAAGTCATATAAACACACCATGTAATGGGAATTAGATAAGTCTCGCATGTGTTATCACTTGATGAGTTTGAATAAGATATTAGGTCCTTTGTTAAGTAAGCCCCCTACAGGCTTGAGTATTTTATTATCAATTTAGGTAGCCATATCTCACACTCTATTTCGACAATTAACGATGTTGAAAGCTGTGGAACGTATGCGAGATCCAATTTTGAGGCTTGACACATATTCACCTCTCATTATTTATCTCTTCATCATTTATGTATTTCTTTTAAGATCAAAAGGAATCTATGCCATGAAAATATAGAGAGTACACTCCTAAGCTTAAAGGGTAGTGTTAAAGTAAATGTTGAAAATGTGTTTGTGGCTTATATAAAAGCCAAGTTATGGTTAGAGTTATGCAATACTAAAAAAGGTGCAACCTTATCCATATTGAGTGATTTGGAGCACCGAAAGTCACCCAAGGAAATGGAAGGACAAAGGACATGAAGTGGAAGGTCAAGAGGTGAGAGAAGATGCAAAGGTAGGTGAAGAGGTAGAAACTCTCATGCATATATCTCTATATAAATACATCATTTGAACGTGATCATTTTTGTAGATGACAAGGATGGATATCAAAAGGATCCTCAATAGTGCACAACAATCTACATAGGTATTCCAATCGCACACCTTTTTGTACACAAGCACGTTGTGTAGGTGATACCTATCTACGTACTTATCCATTCAATGAATATGATATCTTTTTTGAAATCTTAATTCTCACACTTTTTCTGGTTAAAACATCTCCGTAGGATGATTATTGAGTAGTTATTGGGAATATTTCTTCTTAACCTCCATTGTATGCTTAACGTGAGTTGAAGTGCACAATTCTATTATCATTACATGGCTAAATATTGAAGCTTATATGTAAGCTTGTTGATATAATTATGTGCTTATGCATTGGAGATGCTTATGTAATACATGGTTGTGAAGTTTACACTTAAGATGTATGACAATTCTGGATAGTCGTGCTTAGGTTGAATATAAGTTTAATTTGGAGTTGATGATTGATGTCTAAAATGAAACAATGTATGCATATGCAGTAAAGGAGAATATATGCACATGTTTGATGTGTGGATGAGTAATAGGATATTTTATAAAGCCCATACAGGTTGAAAAAATTTCAAGTCTATGTAGCCATATTAATTGCATAAAGTGGGGTGAATATATGGTCAAATTATAGGTGGTTTGCATACATGATTATGTGAATTTGTTAGCCTGATATTTAAGCTTTAGAGTTTCATCATGTTCAGCCATATATGAGCTGAAGGAACATATGTTTTGATGCAATGAATATTGATGAAATGAAAGGCTGATATGTATAAAGTTTGTGGATGTATCTTGTTGTGGATAAAACCCATCGAGGTAAAGTTTTTAATGAAAATATAAGTGTGCTCATGTTGTGATAACTAAAATAATTTGTTTTTTTGAGTTCAAACACAACAACTGAACCTAATGCTCCTATTTTCACAAGACAAAGCAAAGTGGGCAAAGGTTGATGAATCAAGGACCCAAAGCTTGCAGCCAAAGAGAAGGAAGGAGCCCAAGCTAAAAGTTTGTCAAGCACTTGAAGTTTTGAAGGCTTGAACATTGGAACCAAACTGAAGGTGGCCAAAGCAAGGATGCCCATGAGAAGACTCTTGAAGATTTCAAAGGAGGTTAAAGCCTAGGATTGAGCTTCCCAGCAAAGGAGAAGTAGAACGATCCAAAGAAGGGCTACCATAAAGTGTTGAACAATCTTTGTATGAGACTAATACAAAGGCATGAAAATTGCAACTCAAGAACGAGCTGCATACATTGGAAAAGAAGAGTGTCGATAAGTGACTACACTCTAAAAATCAAAAGCATATGTGAGTCACTTGCATCTATTGCTGTGAATGTAGATGATGATGATAAGGTGGAAGTGTGCCTTCGTGGTTTAGGAGCTGCATATAAGCAGTTCAGAACTTCCATACAAACCAGGGAAAATATTCCGAATTTTGTTGATCTGGTATCTATGCTAATTATTGAAGAAAAGAATCTTGGTGAGGATTCAAACTCCCAAGGAAAGCCCAATTCTGAGTAGGTATTCTACTCTGGCAGAGGAAGAGGCAGAGATAGAGGTTTTGGAAGTGGAAGAGGAAACAGTAACCAAGACCAAGGTCAACAACAGAATCATGCAAGAGGAAGAGGACACTTTCGAGGCACGGGGAGCCAAAGAGGTCACAAAAATTTCCAAATAAATGATTTAGGTAATGATAGTAAAGGATGTTGGAATTGTGGTAAACCTGGACACTTTGAGCGTGATTGCAGGTTGAAGAATCAAAATAACAGAAGGAAGCAAAACAACTATGCATCCACAAGTGTAGATGATTCTGAGAAGCTGTTTATGGCTCAACATCACATGATGAATACGATGTCTGCTGGTGTTTCAAAATCGAATGATAATGTCTGGTATATTGATTCAGGTGCTTCAAATCACATGACCAGTCATGCAGAATGGTTTGGTAGTTTGCAGAAAATGCCAATTCCTGGATATGTTGAAACATGTGATGATACATCGCATCCTATTGAGCATACAGGAAACATAGCATTGTTTATGGAGGATGGGAAGGTAAAACATCTTGCTGATGTGTTGCATGTTCCAAATATAACAAAGAATCTGGTTTCTTTTGCACAAATGGTTGACGAGGGATTACAAGTCAGGTTCAATGTTGATGGATTATATGTAGAAGAGTACAGACAGGATGGACGATTGGTTGCCAAAGGAAACAAGGTGGGTAGGATGTTCACCTTAAATGTGAAGATTCGTGAAATGAATGCAGCCATGTTTGCAAAAGGTGCATGAGTTATTGCAGATATAGGGACATGGCACAAACGGATTGGACATGCAAACTTGCAAAGGGTGAAACTTATGCAGTCAAAGGAGATTGCCCATGGACTACCCAATTTCAAAGTTGCATAAATGCAAAAGGTATGTGCAACATGTCAATTTGGTAAAAAGTCAAGATCATCGTTTCCAAATGACAAGCATGTTAGTGAGAATGTGCTAGAAATAGTACATACGGATGTTTGGGGTCCTACAAAGACCACATCTATGGGCGGTTGCAGGTTTTATGTTACTTTCATTGATGGCCATACACGAAAAGTGTGGGTATATTTCATGAAAGAGAAGAGTGAGGTATTCACTCACTTCTAGAATTTTAAAGCTATGGTGGAAAAGCAGACAGGGAAGTAAATTGTCAAATGAGTTCAACAATTTTCTAAAAAATCATGGAATTCGGTGTCAGTTTTCATGCAGGTACACACCACAACAGAATGACGTTGTTGAATGCAAAAATAGACATATTGCAGAAATAGCAAGAGCCTTAAAAGCTAAGAAGAATATGCCTCATTGCTATTGGGTAGAAGCTGTGCATACTACTGTATACATCATGAACAGAACTCCGACTGCTACTGTACATCAAGTTACACCTGAAGAGAAGTTTACAGGTAAAAAGCCAAACTTATCACATTTGAAAGTTTTTGGCTGTATTGCATATGTACATGTCCCAGATGAATTGAGGACAAAGCTTGATCCAAAAGCAGAAAAGTGTGTCTTCATTGGATACTCCCTTGAGAAAAAGGGACCACTCACACGACAGGTAAAGGTGAGCGGAGATGTGGTATTTGATGAAATATCAAGCTTCTATGCAGATGCCAAAGAAGGACTGAGTCTTGAACCAAATGACAAAGAAAATGCTGAAAAATCAAGTGCAGAATCTCACGTTTTGAGTGGACCGGATGCATCACGAAGCAATAGTTCCAACTCAAATCCATGGAGTGAAAGATTACGTGGAAATTTCAGTCCAGCAAATTCATCAAATACATCCAAGAAAGGTAAAGAAAAGCTTTATGTTGTTCATAAAACATGTGCAGGTTTGGAAGACGTTGATGGAGATTCAAGCGGTTCAGAAAAGAGCCTTGATGAGGAACTTGGATTGCCCTCTATGAAGACTCCAGGAGTAAGAAAGGTACATGCAGATGATACAAGGAGAAGTGACCCAGGACCAAGAAGATATGGGAGGATGAGGAATTCAGTGCAACGATTGACATATGATAGTTACATGGCTCGTCATTATGCGTACATGACAAAAGTAATACAAGCTGATGCTAAAACGTCTTGCTTTGAAGATGCAATTGGAATTGCAGATTGGGAAAAAAGCTATGGATGAGGAGATGGCTGCACTTTATGGAAATGATAAATGGAAGCTGGGTCCATTGCCGCAAGGAAAGAAACCCATAGGTTGTAAATGGGTTTACAAGGTAAAGCATAATGCTGATGGTAGCATAAGCAGGTATAAAGCATGATTGGTAGCTAAAGGATATGCATAGACATATGGCATTGATTATGAGGAAACATTCAGCCCTGTAGCTAAAATGTCTACTGTTAGGACACTTGTTGCATTAGCTACAACAAAAGGATGGACTTTGCATCAGATGGATGTGAAGAATGCTTTCCTACATGGTGAGTTACAGGAAGAAGTATATATGGACCAACCACAAGGATATGAAGATTCAAAGCATCCAGAATATGTTTGGAGGTTGCAAAAGGCTTTGTATGGGCTGAAGCAGGCTCCGCGTGCATGGCATGCAAGGATTGCTAATTACTTAACCAGCATTGGGTTTTCTATATGTGATGCAGATCATTCACTATATGTAAGGAAGGCTAATCATGGCATCATGATTGTGTCCATTTATGTTGATGACTTGATTGTAGGTGGCGATAATGAAGAAAGCATCAAAGAGGTAAAGCAACTTCTTATGCAGGAATTTGACATGAAAGATCTTGGTGTGCTGCGCTATTTCTTGGCCATTGAGTTTATACATATAGAAACAGGTATATGGATGTTGCAAAGGAAATATGCCTTGAATATGCTGCAAAAGTATGGTATGGCTGGCTGTAAGCCAATTTCTATGCCATTAGATCACAATTTGAAGTTGGATACTACATCAAGTGAAGCATTGGAAAATGCTACTATGTATAGGAAAATCGTGGGAAGTCTTATATATCTTACAATTACAGGGCCTGGTTTAAGCTATACTATTGGACTTGAAAGTCCGTTTATGCAGGTTCCTAGGAAGCCACATTTGGATGCTCTGAGGCACATTCTACATTATGTGAGTGCTACTTTGGATTATGCATTGTTTTATGAAGCTGGTGTAGATTTGCAGGTTCATGGAGACATCGATGCAGATTGGGCTGGTAGTACTCCAGATAGAAGATCTACTAGTGGCTTTCTTTTCTCACTTGGAGGTGCATTTATTACATGGAGTAGTAAGAAGCAACCCATTGTTGCTTTGTCGAGTACAAAGGCTGAGTATAGAGGTGCTGCAATGGCAACATGTGAGGCATCATGGCTGGAGATGTTACTTGCAGATTTAGGTGTGGAATTGCAAAAGCCTATCACTATCTATTGTGATAATCTTAGCAGCATACAGTTAGCACGGAACCCTGTTTTCCATGCTAGAACAAAGTATATCGAGGTACATTATCACTTGGAGAAGTTGAAGAAGTTTCGGGAGATGCTTGGATTACAGGATATGGCGTTGAGCTTGAGGGGGAGTGTTGAGATATCAAGCTCAACATATGATGATCCAGGATGACACGTACCAGTTTTTTGTTTCTCTGACATGTATAGTGGTCACGCTGGTATATGTCAGGGATACTTCATTGAGCTTTATTAGATTTATCTACCGAGAGTGATGGCACATTTGTTTATTGCCAGCTCACTCATTCGCAGACATTAGGTTTTTCCTTATGTACTGATCTTTATATATTGCACTTGTTGTATTCTTGTTTTTAGGTCATTCTTGCACATTTATTTTATGTAATAGAAGAAGAAGAAGAAGAAGAAGAAGAAGAAGAAGATCATTCTTCCTTGCCTCAATCTGTGTGTGTGCTTCTCCTTGAGAGTGACAGTGTGTGTGTGAGCTCTCTTCCTATCTCCTTCCTCATGACAATTTGGAGCACCAAAAGGCACCCAAAAAAATGGAAGGACAAAAGACATGAAGTGAAAGGTCAAGAGGTGAGAGAAAATGCAAGGGTAGGTGAAGAGACACAAACTCCCATGCACATATCTCTATATATGAACATCATTTGAATGTGATAATTTATGGAGATGAATCAAGGATGGTGTAGAAGCATATGTTGACCATTCTTGTACCAATGGATATGAGAAGGATCCTCAATAGTGTGTGATCAATGCACATTGGTACTCCAATAGCATACCCTTCTGTACACAAGAACCTTGTGAATGTAATATCTCTCTATGTATGTATCCATTTAATGCATATGATATATTTTTGGAGAACTTATCTCTCATACTTGATTTGTTAAAAATATATTTCCTAGATGATTTTGCACTAGTTATGGGGAACATTTCTTGTGAACCTTAGGTTTGTGCTTAACCTGAGTTGATAGGTAGTCTATATTTAGATAGTTGATCTCCTGGTTATATGAACTCAAAATGGAGTGATCTTTAGCTTGGAAAAAAGCTACAAGTGTGTATTATGTCTAAACACAATGTCAATGCCATTCAATATTTATATTGTGACTCATTCATTAGGGGAAAAAATGAACCCTCCTTGGGACTTTTAGCTCAAGGAGTGACTAGTGATCCTCCAATGAGAATGAAGCAGTGGCTACAATCTAGTCCACTAATCTCCAAGGCTAGGGGTAGGGTTCTCGTGTTTTCTTGTGGTCAAAGATGATATTGAGGAGAAGAAACCACTAGTTCATGTTGAAATGTGGGTTGTGAGTATTCCATTTTGAATAGCAGCCTTTGTATTGACTTGAATCGAAAGGCTATCATTAAATCACAAATTAACTAGTCGCATGTGATCTCAACCATTGGGTGTAAGACACATCTAATGGATTTTGTTACATTCACGAAAAAAATTATGACATCAAATGCATGCTGTCGGATAGGCCTCACAATCCAATGCTTCACATTGTGTTTACAGAATTTTGTGCAGTCTGATTTGTAGCCATTGGATATAGGAAGCATCTAACAGCTATCGTTTCCCTCCCACATGGATGCATGATTGCTTTTTTTCGCTATATGCTAGACGTGTTTCTCATTCATCCTAACCATTGGCTTGTAACATTATCTAATGGCTATGAATCCATGAAATTGTATTATGTTGGATTAAGCACACATCGAACGGTCTGGAAACTCTCCTACAATGGAAGTATAAGGGTGTTTTGTCATTTTTTGCTAGAAGAACTCCCGGATTGCACAAGTTTTTTGTCCCCTTTTTGCTAGAGAGACTTCACCCAGGAAGCACTCAGGTGGACAAAGTTTGTCCATTGACTGAAATTTCTAAATAAAGGAGTTGTATAGCTCTGATTTTAGAGAAGGATTTCATCTTCATATGTCATGCTTTTTTTGTAAATTTTGGATTCTTAGAAAGATAATATAGTTTTCTAGTATTGGCTAAAAGCTATGGTATTAGCTCTACAAATCTTAATTGAAATCAAATCTAGAGTGAACAATGGTCTATGTGTGCCCATCTGGCAAATGCGTGAGTGGCCTCTCCTTGGATGCATTGGATGTCAGAGTATAAGAAATTAGTTTATGTGGTCTAGCTGCATTGGGAAGATTGCATAGTCTAGTTTGAGTGAGCAAAAGCTCTCGAGTTGGTTCCATAAGAACTAAGAGAAATGTTGATCTGAGTGCATAGTGGTATCTCTGAGTATACCTCTACGGCCATTCTTGCTCAAGCTGCATCAAGAAGTTTAGAATTCTCCAATCACTTTCCATTCAACGAATGAATGCCTTTTATTTGAGGAAGACCTCAATAGTGAATAGTTCCTAAGTCATCACTTCCCCAATCTTTGATTCTTCTTTTCATTATATGCAAATCTTCATTATCTTGTGTAAGATCTTTGTAAATGTCCTCTTATTTGATCCAATGCTAGGAATCATAGTTTTGTATCTACTTTGAAGTTAAATTCTTTTGACCTTAATGTTTGAGCTTTGAGAAAATCTTATGTTCTAGGAGAGGAACATATGATTGATGTGGAACTAGCTGTAGTCATTTTTTATAATTCCATGTACCCACTTCCAATCATGATTAAGGCACAAAATGAATCTTTAAGTGGCTCTAGAATACTCACATAGCGGAGTTTAGTTTCACCCGTAGATGGATAATATGAAAGGAGAGAAAGGAGCATATGGATTTCATGGTTTCCCTTATGCGATAAGCAAAAAATTGAAATTTGATGTTTATTTCTAAATAAGAGTTAGGCCATAGACTTTATCTAGTTGGACCATGCATTTAACATCCACTTGGAAGGCATTCATTTTGGAAAAATAAATCACATTAAGGTAGGAAATATATATTCCATATAATCTGGGGGATATCCCTTCTGTTAGACTCTATGATCAACAAGAAATTAAAGCAACTTGCCTCAAGATGAAGGTCCTTCTAATAAGACCTCGAACATGAGAGGAAATAGATGATGGTGGGGATGAGAAATTTTCTCACCACCATTGAATCTTTTGCCACATGGACTTGCAAATTCTTTTAGTAATTTGTCTCCTATCTAGTTTTATATGAAATTGTTTCCACCTATGATCCATGGAGATCTGAAATCATATTGGGATACACAAAAACTTAAAATTTTGATATACAAGGATAATGTTTTTCATTTTATTGAGGATTAGTTGAGGGGGAGGATGATTGAGAGTCTTCCAAGAGATCCTATCATGGTGTATCGTTGATCCTTATGTGATAAAAAGCGTTTCATAATAGTCCTAAAAAGCCCTAGTATCATTTTTCATCATTCCAAAGGAGCATGTTATTATCATCTACAAACATCTTGGAAACCACTTAAAGCTATCCATAGGATAATAGATGCCTCTAACAGAACCCTCAAGGACTTGATCCTTAGCCAAGAAATTAATATCAACATCCATAGAAATCATGAAAGAAAAAGGTGCAAGTGGGAAATTTTTCTACTAGAATATTTGATAAAAATGAGGCGGAGAGTTTCACATTAAATGATAAGGTGTTGATCTAGTTGTTTTGCACACTCCATGCAATCTCAAGTATCAAAAATCATTTCTAGAACCCTTGATGAACTCTTTTTGGTCTTTTTGGATCAATTTTTAGGGCCAAATGAGAATTCTATTGACCATGGCTTCAACAATAATCTTACAAGCCATATGAAGCATTCTAATTTCTCTCCAAATATCAATGATAAATTTATTATCTTTCTTACAAATTAGCTAAATGGACCAAACCTTAGTGATTCTTGCACAAGAGGGGATCCACACGTACTTCTTGAGAAATAAAGAATTCTTTGGTGAGACCATCAAGGCTTGGAATTTTTTCTTTAGCTAATAGAACCAATGACTTCAAGTAACTTTAAATGTAATAATAACATTCAAGAAAAAATTGGTTCGTGAACACTAGAAACACCAACCATACATCCCCCTTTTAAGTGGAATTATAGATGTAGTAATGCGTAAATCCTTAAACTGGCCCATAATGCAATCATGATTCTAAATCTTAGTGCTTCATTCACATCGTCCACCTTGGTTCTCATCAGAATGTACTCTTTGGTTTGATTATTCATAAGGAGTTTAGACATCTGTTTTGCTCACGTGCGAGTATTTATCACCCATTACTCCTTAAAGAACAATTGGAGGTGATGACAATTCAATTTCTCTTCACATCTAGGTTTACGTCTAGTTTTGAAGAGTCCTAATTAAGCTCAAATTTACATTTATTTATCTCTTTCTTAAGAGACATAAGTTTAGCATATAATTTCACAAATTCACCCCTTGTCTCTTGCCTATTCATTTGTACCTCACATTGGACATGAAAATAAAGAACAAAAAGTGCAATATGTGAATGGAACCAAGAAGCTTTGACACCCCTTCAAGGCTTGAAAGATGACACTAGAATGAGCTAATGACATGATAGGGCTGAGTTCTATGCAAAGAGCATTTCTTTTTGTTCCTAAGAGGCCATCCGACTATGGAGAAGTAGAATATCTATCTACGAAAACCCTAGCAAGGCCTTGTCCATGTTGAAGTTGGATGACGTGTAGAATTGATATTCTAGCAAACCTTGAAGTTGTAAGTAAACCTTCAGTAGATCTCACTAAAATTGAGGAGCAGAGATGGAGGAAATTTTAGGAAACATCATCATATGCCTCACTTATTTAGGAGCAGAGATGGAGGAAATTGAGGAGGATGAAGTGCTTTTGAAAGTGACAACCATTGAATAGTTCTACCTATTGAGACATGAATCCATATGGAGAGTCATTCATCACAAGTCCATAGCAATGAGCATTCCACCACCCCCTAGGGTGGCTCCTTGTAAACCATGTGTGGGTGGAGCAGACTTTCTTGAGTCTACTGATCAATTGTTCTTCTTCTATCTTTAGCTCTTGCAAGCATGAACAATGTAAGTTTGAATTGTTTTCTGTTCGTCATTGGTTACCATATATGGCCATGTTCATGTCTAGAAGCCGTGTGACATCGAAAAAGATAAACTTCAGGATTTTTTCTTTGGAGTGAAAACTGTTTTCCTCCTATTCTCCGCCTTCTTCTTCATACCCATCGTGGGAAGGTTGCTTCAAGATTGGTCAAGTTTCCATGTGAGACCAACTCCCAGGAAGGGGTTGAGACCAAAGATGGCTCTCTTTATCTTTTCATTTTCTTTCAATCCCCTCCCCCCCCCCCCCCCCCCTCTCCTTTCTTCTTAATAAAGGTATCTAGGAATGTCAAGTCCATGATAGAGCTTTTGATATTCAGATTACCTTTCTTAATGGCGGAACATTCATCTTGGGAGCTATTCAGATCTGATTACACCGAGTCTTCCACTTGATCGTATGCACCCGAATAATCCAAAGCATTATAGTAAAATATTCCTGGTCGGTGGTAAGTTGATAACCTTCACCATATCCGGGTTTCGTTTACTTTTCTCGCTTAATTATGTCCTTCGATTTTGTAGAAAAACGAAGGAAAAAAAACCTGCATGCAGTTTGCTTTTTTCAAACATGGATATGGTTTCTGAAGTTTCTGATTTCTTTAGAGCGTTTCGGCTGGAACATCGTGGAACAATACACGTGAAAGATGTCTAAAAAGCATGCATTGAGGTATGATTCCGTATGAACGCTGGGAATGCAGGGAGTAAAGCCGCAACGGCACAGTCACGCACCAGAATCATTTAACGCTGTTATAGATATGCAGGAAGGCAAGACAATGGTTCCAACTAAGTTGATGCTATATTTGTTCGCGAACCTGAAGAGTCGGAGAGTCTTTGTATTATATCAGTTAGTATGGACACTGGACAGAAAGGAAGACCATTTTTCAGAGGCTCATCTGTAAGATCAAGTTAGTCTCTTCTATCATAAAGCGACGGATTTCTGGTCTTGATTATTCGTTTTCCATGTTTTTCAAACATGGATATGGTTTCTGAAGTTTCTGAGTTCTTTAGAGCATTTCGGCTGGAACATCGTGCAACAATACACGTGATATATGTCAAAAAACATGCATAGACGTATGATTCCGTATGAACGCTGGGAATGCATGGAGTAAAGCCACAACGGTACAATCATGCACTTATATATAATGCAGGAAGGCAGATAATGGTTCCAACCTGGTTGATGTTATGTTATAGATATGCAGGAAGGCAGGTAATGGTTTCAACTCCTGAGAGGCTCATTTATAAAATCAAGTTAGTCCCTTCTATCATAAAGCGGCGCTCTTGTTTATTCGTTTTCCTTGTTTTTCTCGGGAACATCGATGAGATTGATTTGATGTCGATGGCTCTTTAAAAAGCTTCGAGTCTGATTTGATAAATATTAACGACTGCATAATGGCAGTGATGATAGAAACACTATGAATATGCAGTTATAATTGCCACCAACTCTTTATAGGAGAGGAAACTGCCAAGAGCAACTTAGCAAGGCCTAGAGCCGCATAGAGGATAGATATGAAGAATCAGAAAAACCGCTTCTCCGACAACTAGTTGTCAAATCAAATTGTGTGTTTGCATTGTTGAATGGATGAATTATGCTTTCATTACTAACTTCAAGGACGATTTATTGATACGAATTGTATGGCAGCCTTGACCACAATGACTGTGGGTCTGCAACTAGGATTATCGCTCATCTTATGACATGATTGGCCATCTTCGAGCAGACTCCTATCGCTGGGTATGAGAAGGAAGAATTATCCTCTAAACCATGTATGGCTCCGCGTTCTACATGCAAATACGTTTTAACAATAACTACGTGAATATTGACTTTGAATAGTAGAATGGTCTTTCGTTATCTGCTATCAGGAATTTCTGAGTAACTCTGAATGAGAAGATAAACCCTAATGAGTAAAGATTATGCAGTTCTCATTTTTATGATCCACCTTGTGTCGTTCTTATTAGTGAATTCGCATAAGTTGACTCAGAAACGGAAACGTGAAGAATATGAAGATGATATCTTAACTTCACGGTTGCTGGGCAAAATGTTATTTACGAGATTGTTTGAATAAAACAAGACCAAGCCTTCCAGTTTCAACAAAAACCTTCCGGTGTGCGTTTCTGATTAATACGGTTGATTCATGGATAACCGTATACCAGTGCTACGTGCGCAGTTTTTGCGGGTACTTTTCGTTAGTTGATTAGTCGATTAATATAGAAATTTTGGTTTCATCTATGTTTTCTATCCTCCAGAGCTATCAACACACGATGTTGAAATCGTGATATTGTGGATTCATGGTCCATCAGAAGTTTCTGTTTATGCCCTTTACGGGTTTCGTTGGTCGTTAGGCTTCATTGACATGACGACGGTGGAAAGGAGAAAAGAAAAATGTGAAAAAGTTGAGCATCCTCTACCCCGATTCACATGAGGTGATGGTACTATGTGATAGTTTATGAGATGACACATTATTTATGTTAAGCTTATCCTTCTGCCTTCTGCCTCCTCCGAATCACGGTGAACTCCTTTTCTTTTCTCTGTGCATTCTCAGTGCTCACAACTTCAGCTCAAGGACAGGTCGACAGCTCCATAGCGCTAAACATGAACCTGAAAGCACCAACCTTTCTCATTACCTTCCCCTATCCTTTATAAAACATTTCGGAAAAAGTTCTGCTCATACAACAGTTCCTGCTTGTGCAGCATCATCCCCAAGTCGTGACCTAGCAAGAAGATATATAGAGACTAATGCAAGCAGTATTCTTCTCGGCAACTACAACAGTCTGCATGATCCCATAGGACATGCTGCGTATCCGATCCGTCTCGTTGCAGAACATTTTATATAGCATCAAGATTGTTTTACGCCGCTACTTGCGTCTGATCTATGACATATATACAAGATTCAATGCTATGGATTATCATTTCTAATGACTTCTGGGTCAACCAATACATGCATATGGACTCGAAACGTATTTGGGAGAAGATGCCATCTATACATCGATTTTTGAAAATCAAGGAGCATATTTACAATTGTTCAGATTTGGAAAAACGCGTTTTAGGTGCGAAAGGTACCGATCTGAAGCTGGTTGCGTTACGGAACCTCATATGCAACTTGAGAGAATGCATCTGAGAAGAGACAGTGAATGTCACGAAGATACATCATCTCTTTATTAAGCCACGTGCTCTAATAGCATCAAGGAATACATGGATCAGGGAAAGATTAAACAAGACTCCCCCAGTTTTGGGATGTGACATCATACACACAAACAACCACATATATGATATTCTGTTTTCCTTTTCGGCATGTTAGAGAATATTTATCCTTTTTATTCGGATCATTACATGTGTTTCGGGCCTTTCTGATCATTGCTATTTTTAATTTATGCTATGGTGGAGGAACACAATGCAATCGATGTTCTGCACTTTCTGTTCAATAAAGAAGTGGTGAACACCATTCTTTATAGCTCATCGACTAGATTGACATATCAAGTTCTGGCTTCGAACTTATCTACATGTAGAACCGCCCTTGGTTTGTGTGTAAAGATTAAACAATCAAGATTCCTGTATGATGAATTGTATCTACCAAAAAGTTCTCAATTCGCTCTGATGAACTTTATCTACGAAGGAGTCCTTAATGTGCTCATCATCTTTGTTGGAGTTGGAAGGAAGAGGGCCGCATACCGTTCTTCAGTATCAACTCTTCGATCAGATTGGCGTACCATGTTCTGGGTTCCAAATTATCTATATGTGGAGTCGCCCTTGGTTTGTGCGGAAAGATTAAACAATCAAGTTCCTGTCTGATGAATTCATGTTTCTGCCGAAAAATTCTCAATTCGCTCTGATGAATTGTATCTACCAAGAAATTCTTAATTTGTGCTTTACTGTCTTCCTCAGAGTTAGAAAGAAGAGGGGCGCATACCGTTCTTCATAATCTTTCCCGGAGTCTGACGAACGAGAGCATCCAAGCCTTATGATCTTTTTCAACTGCACACGGGAGACATATGTGAGGTAGTCCTCCAATTCGCTCTCCGTAGTAGGTATATTCCTCGAGTTCATTATTCGAAGATTGATTCCTCAAATATATTTATAGACGTGAAAAGAAAAATAAAACACGAATGCAAAATCTTATCTATACCAATAATACTAGCTAAATTACAAAAAAGTAGAAAATAAAGAATGCTGAAAAAATTTGCACGACCACGATAATTTTCAGAATGAATTCAGCCAGTGAATTCTCATTCCTAAGATGACTCGAGAAGTGATTACAAGATAAGTAATCCATACGCCGAGAAGGCTATATAATGTTGATTGACCTTCACAAAACAATGGAATCCCAGTCATACACAGCTTTAGGTAGTTGAGTATGTGGGCCAATAAGCCTTGAAGTACTTTAATGCCACCAATGAGCCACTTGCAATCCACATTGTGAGCTCATGATGGACCTTTGAAAAACCAATGAGTCCATAATGATCCAATAGAATACTTCAATGTGGAGAATTGAAGAATCTTTGAAAAATTAATTTGCAATCTGTTCGTACACCTGTTTTGTTGAAAGGTGGTCGTAGGCCTTCACAAACCAATGATCATTCAACTTGTGGTACTTTCATATGATTAGAACACCTGATACCATGAAAACTGCATAGTCGATCATGATTGCACCAAGCTTTTGTTAGTAAATTCCTCTTAAATATATTTCTACTCATGAAACACTATAAGAACATGTGTAAGGCTTCGATACTTTTTTCTTTGAATTGAAGTTGGATGCCTCTTCGAGGGTCGCAACTCAACCTATAAAATACACGAACATAAAATTCATATGTCTTTGCATAGTTCACCCTTTGCATGTCTTATACCCCTTTGGGTAGTTGTATCTCATTATCAAGTCGATTGACTTCAGTCTAGATTTTCAATAAGTCCTCTCATCCCCCCATGTGGTGAGATGTAAAGGAAGCGCCTTTGGGGGATATTCGGGCCTTTGGGCTATCCAATTCAAACCAAGGCCTTTGAACTACCATATTTAAACTAATTTTAGGGCCATCCCTCCTTAGTATCTAGGTTAGTGGTCCTTTGAGCTCCTTCTTGTAGTCGTTTCTAGGGATCTAACCCCTAGGTTGTCGGATTTGGGGGGCCCTATCGGTGCTATGCTTGCCATTCATTGTACTTTCCAATTAACCAAGCTTAATTGGAAGACTAGATCTCAATGATCAAACTTTCTTTTAGAAAGTAATTTCTCTCGCCAAAATGATCAACTCTGAGTGGAAGAAAGATGTTTTTGCATAGTCCATTAGGCAATTTAATGTGATCATCTAACTGACTACCTTTACGTGAAAGCTAGATATGCTTACATTGTACAGATATGCTATCATCAAATCCACTTCCTTCAAGTAGCATCCAAATAGGATCCACAAGTAGAAAACCAAGTGGCCTCCAAGGGAATCCATGTGAGGAATTGTTAATAATCCTTCATGCCACAAATCATTTCGTATTCAACTCACATGGCTTTGGGAATTATTGCCTTTGCGAGTGTATACAAGCCACATACAAATGCACATTAGAGGTTTATACCTTTCAGTAGCTCCTTCAGCTTCATCAAGGGTGCAAACACAAATATGCACCTAAATGGTACCTCTTAAGTAGTTATGCACCGTCAGGTAGATATATGCCTCACGAATCAATGAAAACCCAAATTGCATGCTAAAAAAGTCTTATCACTCACATGGTCCAAGAGGTCACGAAATAACTGGCATGTCGGTTGGAGACCATTAACGTCCAAGCTGATAGAATATAGATTCTTGAAAATCGGTTGAAGACCATTAACGTCCAAGCTGATAGAATATAGATTCTTGGAAAGAAAGAAGAAGTGGTGAGTTGGTAAAACACCTTAGATTACACGTTGGAATCTTAGTCGTGCTAAGTTTGAATATCTGATTCTTTGGGA
This sequence comes from Ceratopteris richardii, assembly GCA_020310875.1. Lineage (NCBI taxonomy): Eukaryota > Viridiplantae > Streptophyta > Polypodiopsida > Polypodiales > Pteridaceae > Ceratopteris > Ceratopteris richardii. The sequence goes on along the minus strand of CM035417.1, from coordinate 64,921,245 downwards.
CATGAGTGCCATTATTGAGCCAATTTCCTATACATAGAACCTACATGGGCCTTATAATCTTCGAGTCCACAAGATTCCAAGGGGATCCACATGGCATGTTGGTGATTGACCATCGGGCCACAAACTCATAGGCGTTAGAAGAATAATCTCTATTAGTAGTTTGCCATTTGGGTAGCTCCTTGGACCCCCTACCAAAAGCGAATTTCATTAGACAATTAGGGTAATTTAGCCCTCTTATAAAGCATCATCATGGACAAAAGAAAAACCGAAGAGGTGTTCAAGCTGTTCACTTTTTATTCTTTGGATCTTTGATAGTTGAAGCTTAAGCACATAGAATGAAACCATACGTTGACATGCCATATCACTCTATGCTTACATGTTATATATTTAAGTGGGAAAAAGTGTTTCAAAAACATGCGTAATCCATCATAGTTAATGAATATTTGTATATATCATTTGGTTCGTTGTTATGTAATTGTTAGCAGCAAAGGAGGACTTAGCTGACAAGGCAACCTCATAAAAAAAGGTTAGCAAGAGAGGCAAGGCTTAGACATAGGATTGAATAGACAAAGCTATCAACGTAGATCCGAAAATGAATAGGCCTAACCAAATTTTCAACAAACAATGATTTTGATCTCTACATTTCATTGTAAATACCTATTTTTAGTAGATCTAACTCCATTTTGTGCAACTTGAGGAGTCCTCATGCTTGAGGAGTCTTAAAGAGCCTATGTTTCAAATTTCATAATTTTTGAAGCTCCTTTGAGCCTTCAAACTAGCTTAGGAAACTTGTTTTTAAGTAGGCCAGACACTAGGTCTCAACTAGTCCAAAAGCTAGTAAAAAACTAGAAATGGAGCTAGAGAGCTCATTTTTGAGGTTGGCTAGTTGGGCTTTCCTTTGATCATTTTATACTTTATTTGAGTTTGTAATCAGAAGATTCCATTATTCTACCTTGTGTGCGCAAGTGTGTGTGTGTATCTCCTCATGCTTCTCAATCTCACACTTGTGCATTCCTCTCACTCATTGTCATCATACCATCATCATGTCTCCATGGATTGACATTTATGAGATAGATCTCCTCCACATTGGTACTTCCACTATGCTAGAGTGACACCAAATTTGGCACCATTGCTATGGAGCGCAATTCAAGGATGGGTATGTGATGATATGTAGTTTTGACATTGGGAATCGTAGGTAAGTAGCTAAATTCTCTAATTTCATTAATTTTTTCATCTCCATCACCATCTCTACCACCTCCACTCTCCATCCCCTTACATCTCCTTCATCACCAAAATTTTAGCTTTTTTATCATATTCCCATCTTCCATTTCATCTCCCTGATTTAGCCACTTGTGAGAGAGAGCTATTCTGCTTGCCATTTTTGTGTGTTTCTAAGATTTTTTTATAGGAATCCACTCCATTATCAACTATAGTAGCATTATTAGGTATGATAAAACTCTACATATTGTAGCTTGATATGAGGACCTTTGTCTATCGTGATAGAGAGAAAAATTTGGCATTTGCATTTCCATCATAGGCACAATAGACAACACCTCATGAGCATTCCAAAACACTAATCATAGTAAAAAATATCATTTTTGTAGTCTATCATGATAGACACCATCCATCGCAACAGATAGAGAGGTATGATAGACTCTGTCTAACGCATTGTCTATTATGATAGACAAACCCCCGTGATAGACCTCGTCTATCATGATAGCCACTATCAATCATGATAGAGCAAAATCCACAAAAGAAGATAGATGATGTATGATAGATGATGGATACCGTGTATAAGAATAGAAACCATCTATTGTGATAGAGAGGACCCATGATAGAGGCCATCTATCATGATAAACATTGTTTATTGCGATAGATAGTGACCACAACAGATGATAGATGACAGGTAGCATCTATTGTGACACTATCTATTGTGACAGAGGGACATCCACCATAGACACTATCTATGGCAACACACAATGTCTATCACAACAAACACTATCTCTCATGATAGATAGGCTTTTCTATCACTTTCACTATTTGTTAAATTTTGCGCAAATTGAGATTAAATTTTGGGATCTTTATGGACTTTGGATCTATCTATGTGGAAAAGCAAATTACTAGTGTAGAGCAAGCTTGGGAATGTGAGCCTTATGCATCTAAACTACTTCAAGTGTGCATGAATCAAGTTTGGAAGATATAGGAACCTCCTTAGTGAAACCTTTTTGGCTTAGGCTAAGTGCGCTAAGAACATTTATTAATTAGAGTTATGATAGAAATCAATCAAGTAAAAGAAACCCAAATTTTTCAAATTCAAGGATAGATAAAGCACAATTATGGAGAACCCTAAAGGCAAAGAAATTAATCAATTGATCAAGCAACATCAAACTTAAAGCATTCTTGAAGATTCACATACACATAGGATCTTACATAACAAAGAAATTCAAAATAACAAGTAATTGATACAAAAGAACATTACAACATGTTTGTACTCTAACAATGGGTAAATTAATTAGGTTCATATGAAACTTAGGTCACCTAGATACATAGGAATAGTGGATACACAAAGCATCAGATCTTCTAAGGTTAGTGTCAACCATACTACCAGGTCGTGGGCACATTTGTTAAGTGCTTATGGAAGATCTACAAATTAAAAAGCATATGCTGACACTTTTTGACATTGTTTTGCAACAATCCCCCCTTCAATGTCAAAATGGTACAAGGTTTAATAACCTTCAAAATTTCTGATACCTGCAAATATCTCTTATTTGATTTCCACTAAATCTTGAGATAATTGTGTATGAACTTGTATACCTGAGAAACATCAAATTGAATGTCCAGACATGTATTACATAGATAGATCAAGCAACCGACTACTTGACTATATAATGTAGCATCAACTAGTTCTGAATCATCTTCTGATTCTAATAACACATGGACATCTATAGGTGTCTGCATAGGCTTAGAATCTATCATCTGAAACCTTTTCAATAATTTCTCAATGTACTTCTATTGTGTTATGTAGATACACTCATCTCTATACTTGAACTCAATCCTAGGACTTGTGATAATCATATCACTTTGTAGTGCATCTTGAACACTAGCTTGTTCATTCTCAACTGAAGTAAGAGCTTAAACATTATCAGTCTCAAAATGTTTTGCATAATTTACTTGGTCTCCTTGTTGTCTCCTGGTCTAACTTCTAGCTCTTCCAATGTATTCGTGTATACCACTGTCCTTCCAAGTTTGATATAACCACTTTGGCATATTCCTGAAAAGTGGTGGAATCTCTTTTCATTCTTTTGTATTTCGTTCTCTTGGAACTCTGGAACCTTCTCCAACTTCATAAGTCGGAACTTCAATAGGTACTTATGATGGACTAGGTACTGATGTAGGTAGTGAAATTCTCTCTTCACCTCTATCTCTTAGGTTCTGAGTAGGTTCATCACACCCTTATACGGCTGAATGTAAGCATCCAAATTCCTTCTAAAAAATGCATAGTCATTTGCCTTTATGAAATATGGAATTTCTTTCATCTTATCATAAATTTGACTTTCTGCAATATATGCATTGCATGAGAGTAGGATATCACCTATATCGGGAACATAGAATCTATATCCTTTGCTTTCAATTGGATAACCAATAAAGACAACTTTAATGGTTTTTACATCAAGCTTACTAGGATCCTTGTTCTCAATGTGAACATAAGCTGGGGAACCAAAAACTTTGAAGTAACTCACATTGGGTTTCTTCTCATAATAAGCTTCAAAGAATGAAAATGCTCCGCAGTTACCAGAAAGGAATCGGACTGCAAAACAATTAAGAGCATATGAGGAATGGAATCAACGAGCACGAAAGGTAATGTATTGACTATCTGTTAGCATACAGGATAGCATGATTGGACACATACAAGATGCCAAGACTCCAAAAGAGGCTTGGAACAGTTTGGTCACTTTGTACGAGACCAATACAAAGGCACGAAAATTGCAACTCAAGAACGAGCTGCATACATTGGAGAAAAAGAGCATGTCGGTAAGTGACTACACTCTAAAAATCAAAAGCATATGTGAGTCACTTGCATCTATTGGCGTGAATGTAGATGATGATGATAAGGTGGAAGTGTGCCTTCGTGGTTTAGGAGCTGCATATAAGCAGTTCAGAACTTCTATACAGACCAGGGAAAATATTCCAAATTTTGCTGATTTGGTCTCTATGCTGATCATTGAAGAAAAGAATCTTGGTGAGGATTCAAACTCCCAAGGAAAGCCCAGTTTTGAACAGGTATTCTACTCTGGTAGAGAAAGAGGCAGAGGTAGAGGTTTTGGAAGTGGAAGAGGAAACAGTAACCAAGACCAAGGTCAACAACAGAATCATGCAGGAGGAAGAGGACAGTTTCGAGGCAGGAGGAGCCAAAGAGGTCACATAAATTTCCAAAGAAATGATTCAGGTAATGATAGTAAAGGATGTTGGAATTGTGGTAAATCTGGACACTTTGAACGTGATTGCAGGTTAAAGAATCAAAATAGCAGAAGGCAGCAAAACAACTATGCATCCACAAGTGCAGATGATTCTCAAAAGCTGTTTATGGTTCAACATCACATGATGAATACGATGTCTGCTGGTGTTTCAAAATCGAATGATAATGTTTGGTATGTTGATTCATGTGCTTCAAATCACATGACTAGTCATGCAGAATGGTTTAGTAGTTTGCAGAAAATGCCAGTTCCTGGATATGTTGAAACAGGTGATGACACATCGCATCCTATTGAGCATACAGGAAACATAGCATTGTATATGGAGGACGGAAAGGTAAAACATCTCGCTGATGTGCTGCATGTTCCAAATATAACAAAGAATCTGGTTTCTGTTGGACAAATGCTTGACTAGGGATTACAAGTCAGGTTCAATGCTGATGGATTATATGTAGAAGAGTACAAGCAAGATGGACGATTGGTTGCCAAAGGAAACAAAGTGGGTAGGATGTTCACCTTAAATGTGAAGATTCCTGAAATGAATGCAGCCATGTTTGCGAAAGGTGCAGGAGTTATTGCAGATATAGAGATATGGCACAAACGGATTGGACATGCAAACTTGAAAGTTTGAAATTGATGCAGTCAAAGGAGATTGTCCATGGACTACCAAATTTCAAAGTTGTAGAAATGCAAAAGGTATGTGCAGCACGTCAATTTGGTAAACAATCAAGAGCATCATTTCCACATGACAAGCATGTTAGTGAGAATGTACTAGAAGTAGTACATACAGATGTTTGGGGTCCAGCAAAGACCACATCTATGGGCGGTTGCAGGTTTTATGTTACTTTCATTGATGACCATACATGCAAAGTATGGGTATATTTCATAAAAGAGAAGAGCAAGGTGTTTACTCACTTCCAGAATTTCAAAGTTATAGTGGAAAAGCAGATAGGGAAGTACATTCAAACATTAAGATCTGATGGAGAGGTGAATACATGTCAAATGAGTTCAGCAGTTTTCTAAAAAATCATGGAATTCGGCGTCAGTTTTCATGCAGGTACACACCACAACAGAATGGTGTTGCTGGACGCAAAAATAGACATATTGCAGAAATAGCAAGAGCCTTGATGGCTAAGAAGAATATGCCTCATTGTTATTGGGCAGAAGTTGTGCATACTGCTGTATACATCATGAACAAAACTCCGACTGCTGTTGTACATCAAGTTACACCTGAAGAGAAGTTTACAGGTAAAAAGCCAAACTTATCACATCTGAAAGTTTTTGGCTGTATTGCATATGTACATGTTCCAGATGAGTTGAGGATGAAGCTTGATCCGAAAGCAGAAAAATGTGTCTTCATTGGATATTCCCTTGAGCAAAAGGGGTACAAATGTTATAACCCACTCACACGACAGGTGAAGGTGAGCAGAGATGTGGTATTTGATGAAATGTCAAGCTTCTTTGCAGATGCCAAATAAGGACTGAATCTTGAACCAAGTGACAAAGAAAATGCTGAAAAATCTAGTGCAGAATCTCAAGTTTTGAGTGGACCGGATGCATCACCAAGCAATAGTTCCAACTCAAATCCATGGACTGGAAGATTGCGTGGAAATTTCAGTCCAGCAAATTCGTCAAATACATCCAAGAAAGGTAAAGAAAAGCTTTATGCTGGTAGTAAAACAGATGCAGGTTTTGAAGACGTTGATGGAGATTCAAGCGGTTCAGAAAAGAGTCTTGATGAGGAACTTGGATTGCCCTTTGTGAAGACTCAGGAGTAAGAAGGGCACATGCAGATGATACAAGAAGAAGTGACCCAGGACGAAGAAGATCTGGGAGGATGCGTAATTCAGTGCAACGATTGACATATGATAGTTACATGGCTCGCCATTGTGCCTACATGACAAAGGTAATACAAGATGCTGAACCTTCTTGTTTTGAAGATGCAATTGGTAATGCAGATTGGGAAAAATCTATGGATGAGGAGATGACTGCACTTTATGGAAATGATACATGGAAGCTGGTTCCATCGCTGCAAGGAAAGAAATCCATAGGCTACAAATGGGTTTACAAGGTAAAGCATAATGTTGATGGTAGCATAAGCAGGTATAAAGCACGATTGGTAGCTAAAGGTTATGCACAGACATATGGCATTGATTATGAGGAAACATTCAGCCCTGTAGCTAAAATCCCTACTGTCAGAACACTTGTTGCATTAGCTACAGCAAAAGGATGGACTTTGCATCAGATGGATGTGAAGAATGCTTTCCTACATGGTGAGTTACAAGAAGAAGTATATATGGACCAGCCACAAGGATATGAAGATTCAAAGCATCCAGAATATGTTTGCAGGTTGCAAAAGGCTTTGTATGGGCTGAAGCAGGCTCCGCGTGCATGGCATGCAAGGATTGCTGATTACTTAACCAGCATTGGGTTTTCTATGTGTGATGCAGATCACTCACTATATGCAAGGAAGGCTGATGATGGCATCACTATTGTGGCTATTTATGTTGATGATTTGATTGTAGGTGGTGATAATGAAGAAAGCATCAAAGAGGTAAAGAAACTTCTTATGCAGGAATTCGACATGAAAGATCTTGGTGTGCTGCGCTATTTCTTGGGCATTGAGTTTATACATACAGAAACAGGTATATGGATGTCGCAAAGGCAATCTGCCTTGAATATGCTGCAAAAGTATGTGGAAAATGCTACTATGTACAAGAAAATTATGGGAAGTCTTATATATCTTACAATTACAAGGCCTGATTTAAGCTACACTGTTGGATTTGAAAGTCAGTTTATGCAGGTTCCCAGGAAGCCACATTTGGATGCTCTGAGGCGCACTCTACGTTATGTGAGTGCTACTTTGGATTATGCATTGTTTTATGAAGCTGGTGTAGATTTGCAGGTTCATGGATACACCAATGCAGATTGGGTTGGTAGTACTCCAGATAGAAGATCTACTAGTGGCTTTCTTTTCTCACTTGGAGGTGTAGCTATTACATGAGCAGTAAGAAGCAACCCACTGTTGCTTTGTCGAGTACAGAGGCTGAGTATAGAGGTGCTGCAATGGCAGCATGTGAGGCATCATGGCTGGAGATGTTACTTGTAGATTTAGGTGTGGAAGTGCAAAAGCCTATCACTATCTATTGTGATAATCTTAGCAGCATACATTTAGCACGGAACCCTGTTTTCCATGCTAGAACAAAGCATATCGAGGTACATTATCACTTCATCAGAGAGAAGGTATTAGCAGGTGATATTGATCTTGTTTATGTGAGAAGAGATGAGCAGGTTGCTGATATTTTCACCAAAGCACTTGGAGCTGAGAAGTTGAAGAAGTTTTGGAAGATGCTTGGATTACAGGATATGGCATTGAGCTTGAGGGGGAGTGTTGAGATATCAAGCTCAACATGTGATGATCCAGGATGACACGTACCAGTTTTTCGTTTCTCTGACATGTATAGTGGTCACGTCGGTATATGTCAGGGATACTTCATTGAGCTTTATTAGATTTATCTACCGAGAGTGATGGCACATTTGTTTCTTGCCAGCTCACTCATTCGCAGACATTAGGTTTTTCCTTATGTACTGGTCTTTATATATTGCACTGGTTGTATTCTTGTTTTTAGGTCATTCTTGTACATTCCTTTTATGTAATAGAAGAAGGAGAAGAAGATCATTCTTCCTTGTCTCAATCTGTGTGTGTGCTTCTCCTTGAGAGTGAGAGTGTGTGTGTGAGCTCTCTTCCTTATCTCCTTCCTCGTGACACATTAATCATTGCACAAAATTCCACATCCTCTTATATCTTCTTGGTCATGGCTCACTTCTCCTTGTATCACATGCATGTGCATTTCTTACTCGTGAAGGATAAGCCTCCTAGATGTTAAAAAATAAAGAAGCAAGGTCATATAAATTTTGCAAAAAGGATTTTCTTCAAATAAAAGGTAAATACAAAAATGAAAAATGGAAGCATTTACTTCAACAAGTAGTGGAGGTCAAAAGTGAATCAGTCAAAAGAGAATCAATCAAAAAATTAAACTGAACGAGAAGAGTGGCTAGTCAAACTAGTGGAGGAGTTATGGAGAAGAGCTCGTGAAGTCATCTTGAGAGCTCGTGGTCACTTGGCTATAAAAGAGGCAAGGGATCACACTCAAGTATAGAGGAAGAAGATGATGAAGTGCCCTTGTAGGTAGGCCATGTAGTTCTAGTCATTTTGTTTTCTATAGCCTCATAGACTATGTCTAACTGCTCACCATTTCTAGGTAGCTTGATTGTGATAGTCATCACTTGTAGTGCATGTATCCATTTTTAGAGTTTAAATGTGTAATTACTCTATCTAAACCAATGTATTATATTCATCTTGCTCTTCGAGTTATTAAGTTTTTAGTGAAGACCATTTTTTAGCCTAATTGGGTGGATAGGCAGCCTATTTTGATGCAAAGAGTTGACAAACCAAAGTACTCCACATTGAGTGTTTGATAGCTTATTTGAAAGCTACTAGTGTCTATTCTGAGGGAGCAAAGCCAGAAGTTCATTGCATTCTTCAATTGATACTAGTTTTCATTCTAAGGTTCAGATGTAGGTAAAAGTCTTGATCTTGAGAACGTCTCTACACTTTTCGCTAAGCATAGGAGAGGAATTCTCCAAAAGTTGGTATCAAACTTCAATAATAGATCATTAGAGCTTGAAAGAGGCAAAACATTTTAACTGAGTTAAAGCAAAGGAGATGCTACAAATCAAGGGGGAGCTTAGTATAGGCAAGAAAGAGCACCAGAACATAATTGAGGTAACCATCAAACTTTGAAGTCTTCAATGGATGATTTAGGAAAACAAGTTGAGAAGATAGATAAAGATAATTTATAGTCTTGCAGGTATAGAATGAAAAATTACCTTAAATGTAAAGGATTATTGAGTCTAGTTATCGGAGATGATCCCGAACTAGTGGCCCTTCAAGATTCCAATATTACTGAGCACAAAGGATACAATTCGTAAATTGGGAAGAGAGGAATCAAAGGGTGATGTTCCTCATTTCAGAAGTTATTTCTAACACTATGATTGGTCGTGTGCAAAGCCTAGAGATAGCCAAGGAAGTTTGGGAAGAATTAGAGAAGGTGTATGCTACCGCAACAAGGTGTCGGAAGATGCAACTCTAGAACGAGCTCAACAACAGGAAGAAAATCTCAAACAAAGCATTAGTGAGTGTATGTTGTTGATATATTTAGGTAGTGATGTGTGTGAACACTCTAGGACTGCCGGGGCACTTTTTTCCCTCTTTAGGAGGTTTTTTTCCCCCGGCTTGTATATACGCCTATTGCCCTAATGGGCTACTTATCTTTGTACATTCTCTAGTAATACATTCAGTCTTGTGTGTTGTGCTCCAAGCTTCTTCTTCTTCCTTGTGCTGTTCGCGTGCTTCCGCAGACGTCTAACTCCAACAATTGGTATCAGAGCAGGTCGTCGCTTCTTCTAGGGCGCCGTCGACACTCCTCCGTTTGCAGTCTCAGATTCGCACGAAATTTGGTGAGCATACTCAGGGTGTTTCCGAGATCAAAACAGCTTTGCTGTGTGGTGCCAAAATCGCGATCTGAGCTCGTTTCGGCCTCCGAACGCACTATCGTAGCGCTTGTGCAGGCTATTTCGTCCTTTTGTGCCAAAGGTATATACCAGTTTCTGTTCGCCAGTTTAAGCGTCTCGAAGTCTGCTACAGGTCTAGCAGAACTCGTTTGGGCAGTTCCGTTCAACTTTTTTAGATACAGTCAATTTTCTGCATCAAGGTATTTTAGTCACCGGCCATGGCTGAAAGCAGTGATGTATTCCGTATGTTGGCTGTTGAGGATAAGTTGGATGGTACCAACTACCCATTATGGGCTTATATGATGCGACATGTACTGGTTGCAAAAGGATTGTGGAACATTGTGCAGGGTGTTGAAAGACGTCCTGTTACACTTGTAACGACAGGTACTACAAATACAGGTGTTGGAGCTGATGAAGATGGTTGTCGAAGATGATATTCCGCAGATTCCTATTCGTGCTGTTGTTTCTGTTGCACCTACTGCAGAGCAGATTCGTTGGGATGGCAGAGATGCCTAGGCACATGCATTGATAGCTTTGTCTGTCAAACGTGCCATTATTCCTCACATTCGCTCTTGCAGAACAGCAAAGGATGCTTGGGATACACTTACCACTTTGTACCAGGCTAGGAATGAGGCTCGTGTTGCTTACCTCCGAAAACAGTTGGAGAGTGAGCACATGAATGAAGGTGATTCTATGGACAGTTTTCTTACAAAGATCAAAGACCTGAAGGAACAATTGATTTCTGCTGATGAGGTTATACCAGATAGCTCACTTGTGCAGACCGTTCTGAATGGTCTTCCTGATTCATATCAGAGTTTTGCCTCTACACTTCGGTTGATGATGAAAGGCAATCCGAATGCCTTGTCATTTGAGGAATTAGTCTCTATTCTATTGCAGGAAGATCAGTCCAGGCAGAACAGGTCCATTATGCGTGTTGCAGATCAAGCTTTCCTGGCTAGTCAGAAGGGCAAAGGAAAATGGAGCTCTTCTACTAGTAAGCAGAAATCTGCAAATGCTGCACATTCAAAGAACCAAGACAAAGATGAGAAAAAATCAGAAAAGCAGAAATTGTTCTGTAAGTAGTGTAAAGGCAATGATCATATCATAAAGAACTGTCCAAAACTGGCTGCTAAAGAGGCAAAGAAGAAAGAGGCTGGAATGGTTGTTGCAGAGGCCTCTACACCAAAAACAGAGTCTGCAAATCTTGTGCAGGAAGAAGAATGGGCGTTTACTACTGTCTGCAGTTTTGACCCATCTTCTCCTGATCAGTGCATGTCTGCAGTAGACTCAGATGTTTGGTACTTTGGCAGTGGGGCGACCAAACATATTACCTCGCAGCGTAGTTTCTTCTCTTCACTCGAGCCTGCCCCTACAGGGAATACTGTCACATGCGCCAATAACTCCTCTTATCCTGTTATGGGAGTTGGTAAGATCATTCTGACTACTGCTGATGGTAGTTCTTTCACTTTGTCAGATGCTTTATTTGTGCCAGGGATCAAAAAGAATCTGTTATCAGTTTCTGCATTAGCCAAGATTGGCTTGGTTGTGAAATTTGTTGATGACAGGTGTACAGTCCATGATCTCTCAAATGGCGATGTGATTATTGCTTCTGGCATTTTATGTCGTGGGCTGTATAAGCTCATAGACTATGAAAGATCTATGAATGATTCGGCATGTGCAGTTCATGATGCTCAGGCTATGTCAGATGCAAAGCTTTGGCATGCACGCTTTGGTCATCTGAATTTTGCTAGTTTGTTACGCCTGCAAAAATCTAAAATGGTGTCCTCTTTGCCCAAACTTGAGGCACCTGGAAAACATGTTTGTGAAGGCTGTATTTTGGGAAAAATGCAGCGTTCTTCCTTTCCAAAAGATGGTTCAGTTCGGGCTACGCAGAAATTGCAGCTTGTACATAGTGATGTCTGTGGTCCTATGCAGACACCCTCTTTTGGAAATTACCTTTACTTCGTGACTTTCATTGATGATTTTTCCACGCATGCATGGGTATATCCACTCAAAGCAAAGTCCGAAGTGTTCATGTGCTTCAAACAGTTTTTGGTTTTGGCTGAAAATCTGTCAGCATGTAAAATGGGCACCCTCCGTTCTGATCGAGGGGGGGAATATATGTCTTTAGATTTTAATGCATTTCTGGCTGAACGTCGGATAAAACACCAGTGTACAGTGCCGTATACACCTCAACAGAATGGAGTTGCTGAACGGAAGAACAAGTCTCTCATGGAGATGGCGAGGTGTATGGTCAAGAGTCAGGCTTTACCTCATAGTTTCTGGCTTGAGGTTGTCATGTGTGCAGCATATGTACTGAACAGGTGTCCCACTAAAGCGTTGCAGTCTATCACTCCATATGAGGCTTGGCATGACCGCAAGCCATCTGTTGCTCATCTGCGTGTTTTTGGTTGTTTGGCATATGCATTAGTGCCTGAACAACATCGCAGAAAATTGGATGATAAGGTAGTAAAATGTATTTTTGTTGGGTACAGTTCTGAAAGTAAAGGCTATCGTCTGTATCATCCACAGACTAAACGCATTCTGGTTAGTCGTGATGTTGTCTTTGTGGAAGATGCTATTCAGCCATTGCATTCATGTACTAAGGAGACATCTGTTAGCTCCAAAGACATGTATGATACTTTGATGCCTCTTTTTACAGGTGGACAATCTAGTGCTGGTCCTAATGAGGCAACTTCTCAGCCTTTGTAGGTTTCATATGATGATGCAGATCATTCCATTTCTGATGCAGATTTACATGATGCACTTGCTGATGAGAGAGCTGATATTGAGAAGGCAAAAACTATGCCAAAATGGCTGGTGCAGACTTTGCGTGACAGCAAATTAGATGCACCTTTGTCATATCGTACTTGTTCAGGCTCTCATAGTGCCTCCTTTGCATCAGATTGCTATGCTATGGCTGCATCTAGTCTCTGTGATGAGAATGAGCCTGTTTCTTTTGATGAAGCACAAAATTCAGAAAATTGGATAGCTGCTATGCAATCTGAATATGATGTTATAATGAAGAATGGTACATGGTCTTTATGTGACTTGCCTCCTGGTAAGAAGGCCATTGGCACTAAGTGGGTATACAAGCTGAAGCGTAAACCTGATGGTACAGTTGACAGGTATAAGGCTAGGCTTGTTGCAAAGGGTTATGCGCAGGAAAGAGGCATTGATTTTGATGAGACCTTTGCACCTACATGCCGTATGACTACCGTTCGGAGCATTTGTGGACTTGCAGCCCATCATGGTTGGAATGTACATCAGTTGGACATTAAAACAACATTTCTGAATGGTGACTTGCATGAAGAAGTGTATGTTTTTCAGCCCCGTGGCTTTGTGCAGAAAGGGCATGAAAACTAGGTGTGCAGGTTAAAGAAGGCGTTATATGGTTTAAAGCAAGCACCACGTGCTTGGTATGAGAAGATACATGCCTATCTGATTGCACATGGTTTTGAGAACAGTCCAACTGAAAGCACCTTATATGTTAAGCGTGCTAATGATGTGCTTCTGATCATTGTTGTCTATGTTGATGACATGCTGCTCACTGGTCCTATTGAGACACATATTGCTGATTTTAAGGCTGATTTGCATGCCTCATTTGAGATGTCTGATTTGGGGCATTTGCATCACTATTTGGGCATTCAGTTTATGCACGTTGATGGTGGAATGGCTTTGTGTCAAACAAAATATATTGACACATTATTGCAGCGTTTTGGCCTTGAAGACTGTAAGCCTATTGCCACTCCTATGGAGACAGGTTTATGATTGATTCTTCATGATGCTAGAGATGCATTTGATGCTGTTCTCTATCAGCAGGCTGTTGGATGCTTGATTTACTTATGCATTACTCGGCCAGATATTCAGTTTGCTGTCTCACAGATGAGCAGGTTTATGCATTGCCCAAGAGTCACGCATTGGAAAGCGGTTAAGCGCATCTTTCGCTACTTGAGTGGTACTCGGCTACTTGGGTTGTTTTATCCCAAGGGGGGATCACTACCGCCAGATTTGCATGCTTTTTCTGACTCAGATTGGGCTGGTTGCTATGACACTCGTGTGTCCACTAGTGGTTTTTGCTTCATGCTTGGTAGCTCATGTATATCTTGGTTGAGCAAGAAGCAGCCTACTGTGGCTCAGACGCCTTATGGCTGATTTGGGTGTTGGCCAGTCTTCTGCCACCTCCATCTTCACTGACAGTCACAGCGCATTGGCAGTTGCGAGGAACCCTGTGTTCCATGCTCGCACTAAGCACATTGAGGTGCATTATCACTATGTCAGGGAGAGGTTCTCTGCTGGGGAGATCAGCTTGGCATATGTGCCCACGCAGGAGAACATTGCAGACCTTTTCACGAAGGCTCTGCTTAGGGAGAAGTTTGAAGCTTTCCGCAAAGCTTTGGGCTTACTTCCTTTTGTGGAGTGATTTCCACATAGCTTGGCACTTCCTTATACATGAGTGCCAGCTCCTTGTTCACCGCATCACTCCCAGGGGGGATTTGTTGATATATTTAGGTAGTGATGTGTATGAACACTCTAGGACTGCCAGGGCACTTTTTTCCCTCTTTAGGAGGTTTTTTTCCCCCGGCTTGTATATACGCCTATTGCCCTAATGGGCTACTTATCTTTGTACATTCTCTAGTAATACATTCAGTCTTGTGTGTTGTGCTCCAAGATTCTTCTTCTTCCTTGTGCTATTCGCGTGCTTCCGCAGACGTCTAACTCCAACATATGTTAAGGATCAAGGAGCTTCGAGATCCTTCATAGCTAGGAGGTTGTGCCATGTACACCTCCTCTGAAATCTAGCCCTTTAGAAAAGCATTTTTTACATCTAATTGGTACATATTCCAATTCCTTGATGTAGCCACACTTACCAATACCTTGATGGTTGGCATTTTGGCCACAGATGAAAAAGTCTCTTCATAATCAACTCCTTGGGTTTGTGAAGAAACCTTAGCCACAAGTCTAGCTTTATACCTGTTTATTGATCCATCTGAATTTCTCTTGATTTTATAAATCCATCTAGAACCAATTACCTTCATAGACTCCTTCTTTGGCACTAGCTCCCAAGTGTCATTCTCCTTGAGTGCTTCCATTTCTTCATCCATAGCTTCCTTCCATTCTGCCTTGATATTTTCCTCTTCATATGATGAAGGCCCTTCAAGTGGTAAGTCTTTAGCAAGATAAATGGAATGCTTGGTAACTAAAGAAGTATCATACCCACATCTGATTGGCTTCTTGCTCTCCCTTTGTGATCTTCTGATTGCTTCGTTGGATGATTCAGGTATGTCCTCCAACTTCTTCATCTTGAATTTTCCTTTTAATTTCCATGCCTTGAATTCTTCTAGGTTGATGATGTCCTCATCATCTGATTTGATGTCTTCAATCTGATTTGCCTCTTCCTTGGTGAGGCTTGGAAACACCTCTTCCAAGTCATAAGGCAACTTAACTTTCTTGCATTCACTATCAAACCAAGAATCATTCTCATCAAACACAACATCTCTACTGACCATAAAACCTTTGTTGGATGGATTGTAGAATTTGTATCCTTTCTTATTTAAATTATACCCTATGAAGATGCACTTCTCTGCCTTATGGTCTAGCTTACCTCTAATTTGAGATGGGATATGCACATATGCAACATATCCAAAGATCTTGTAATGATCAAGTGATGGCCTTCTACCATGCCATGCTTCATATGGGTTCATCCCATCAAGTGATTTGGATGGCAACCTGTTAACAAGATAAGTGGCAGTAGATACACTCTCTGCCCATAAATACTTTGGTAATTTTTTCTCATTTAGCATTGACCTAGCTGTTTCAACAATTAGCCTATTTCTCCTTTCTGCCACCCCATTTTGCTCAGGGGTATACCTTGTTGTAATTTCCCTTTTGATTCCTCTATCGTGAAAGAATGCATCAAATTCATTTGAGAAATATTCACCTCCTCCATCTGACCTTAGTCTCTTTAGGTTTCTTCCTATTTGGTTTTCCACAAGTGCAAGATACTTCTTAAAGCAATTGAACACTTCATCTTTGTGCTTCATAAATATAAGATGGTCCACCTACTGAAGTCATCAATGATAGATACATAATACCTTGATCCAAAAATTAAAGGGTCCTTACTTGGTCCGGACACATCTGTGTGGACAAGCTCCAAGTAATCCTCATGCATGTAGTCTTTCTTTGAGAAGGGTAACCTCTGAGATTTTCCCAACTCACAAGCACCACATTTATAGATCATGTGTTGCTTGGATACATTAGGTATCCCAAGCACACATTGATCTCTACATATTTGTTTTATGGTTCTCTCACCAATATGCCCTAATTGTTTATGCCAAATTTCAAGCTCTGATAATGTTTGATCTTTGTAATTATAAAGTGCAATATTCCTTATATCTTCAAGTTCAAATGTAAATAATCTACATGTCTTTTCTCCTTTGGCAATTCTCTTGAATCCATGTTGGGGGTCCTCCACAAGTGCTCCATATTTGTTGTACCTAACCTACAAACCCTTTTCCACAATCTGTTCAACACTCATCAAGTTCTTGGTAATTATTGGTACATATAGAACCCTACTCAACATATTTCTATTCCCATCAGAGGTTTTAACATTTCCTACCTTTGACCATTGAATGCTTGCTATCATCACGTGTTTGCACTTGGTGCTTTTTGTTAGGTTCCTCAAGGTCAGAGAGAAGATCTACATTGCTTGCCACATGATTTGAACATCCTGAGTCAATGTAGAAGAGATGGTCATCATTCATACCTTGCTTTGAAGTCATATCCATAATCACAAGGGAATCCTCCTAATCCTCTGTGTAATTGTTGTAGTCTTTCCTTGATTTGTAGCCTCCTTGGTAGTTGTTATAGTTGTTGTTGTAATTATTGTTGTAACCTTTATGATGGTTGAACCTTCCTCTTGATTGTGTGTAGCCACCTCTTTGGAAACCTCTACCTCTCCGATTCTTGAACTTCCCATAACACTCATCTATGGTGTGATTTAATAAACCACAGATATTACATGGGGAAGAGTTGAAAGGTCTCCCCCCTTACCTTCTCTGCCCCTACCTCTTGAGTTCGTACCTCTACCTGCATAATTGTCTTGAGAAGTAGCACCTTCATCTTCACTCTTTTTATTTTTCCCTTTCCCTTTCGACGCCTTTATCTGTGTATAGGGAAGAAAAGTTGTTACCTCTTGATGAATCTCCATTTTTTTTTGAGCTTGGCTTCATGGGTAAAGAGTTGCCCCATGAGTGTGGTAAGATTGGAATCTGCATGTCCATGTACAAGTCCATAGTTGTGATGAAGCTTTCTCATTTGTCATCTGCCTTGATAACATTGATTACTTGTCTCACAATTTTCTCCTCTTCAATCTCCTCTCCTATGCTTGCCAATTGGTTAGCCACATCCTTGACTTTGTTCACATATTTTGAAATACTTTGCTTGGGGTTCTTCCTTTGAGTGGTAAACTCAATCCACAATTGGTTCTTCCTAGCCCTTGTGTTGGAAGAGAAGTATGAAGACAATGTATCCCAAGTCTCTTGGGATGTCTTACAGTTGCTAATGTGTGGAAGAAGAAAATCAGAAATAGAGTTAAGTAAGTATGACCTTGCTAATGCATCATTGGCACACCATGAGTTGCGTCTTTCAAGCTCTTCTCTTGTAGGTTTTTCTTTGCTTCTGAAAATGGGCATTTCCTCATCTCCTAAAATGTATCCATATAGACTCCTTCCTTGCAAGTATGTCTTCATCCTCAAGGACCATGCTTGGTAGTTGTTCCTATCCAATCTATCAATAAAAGAAGGAAAACCATCTCCCATTTTACCTCAAATTGCTCTGATACCATTTTTGGGAGGATGGATGGACACCTCAAGAAATGAGTTGGTACTCTTAATCCTTGCTTTGTACTAGCCCTATTTTACTTCAGACCAAGTAGAAGCTTACCCCCGACTTTTTAGGAACTCTGGAGAGAATGACTAGTGACCACTTCGAGACAATTTCTCCCAATTGGCTAAATGAAACTTCTTCAAACTTTAATAGCTTGTGGACTTTGAGATTGTTCCAATGAGCTATAGAACATTGAAAATTGTGGAGAGATCATTGCGATATGAGCAAGACATGTTGACTGTTTTGAGTGACAATAACAAAGATGAATGTAGATGTAATCATAAATGTAACATATTATATAACAATGTTGTACATGATCATTGGCATTAATAGAATGCCCAATGATGGTGACAGGAGTAGGCTATAGTGTGATCCTATCAATTACATCAAATTATCAACTCTAAGCTCAGTAATGTGGGCACAATCACTGCAAGATTACAACCATATATATAGATGCTTTGCCTCCAAATTTGAATTCAAATTCAAACTTAACGTTTCCTAAATGTTCTCCTCTAAGTTAGGAGATATTCCACCAAAGATAATTTGTAGCTTTATCTCTCCAAACTCCACGATTTTGTAGGCTTTACAAGATTCTTCCAAGTCATTATTACTTCTACAAAAGTTTAATGGTAAAAACCATAAGCACTACTTCATGTGGATTTGCACATAACTTCTTCCAATGGCTAGCCAAGTGTGAAGGCTTGGCATTTGCACCAAAACATGAGAGCGGCATCAAAAAGCATTCATGAAAGTAAAAGTTGGTCACTTTTTGTTGAGCCCATATAAGTCATGTTGGTCAAAGTCAATTGCAGTCAAAGTCAAAAGGTCAAAGTCAATTGGTCAAAGTCAACTAGTCAAAGTCAACAAGGTCAAGGTCAAAGTCAACAGGTGCAATGTCAAAGTGCTAAAATGCAGGTGTCAAAGTGCACAGGTAGTGCACAATTAATTGTCCACAAAGGGTAAATTGGAGAAAGTGAGTTGCAGGTTGCAGAGGTATTTTCTCTAATTTCCCTAAGGTTCAAAGTGTGTTTTAAAGTGTTTTGGAAGTTTCAGGTGAACCCCCCCTTAGGTGCAAAAGTGAAGACTTAAAAGGAAATGTGAAGGTATGTGAAGCGGCAACGTACGCACAGGTGAAAGTATGGCCCCCCCATTAAAATTTTGGGTTTTAGTCTAAAGTCACTACAGGACAAAACAGTGAGTCGTTGGCTGCCACTTGTGAAGACAATCTTGGGACATCCAAGTGAGCACCAAGATACCATTGCAGTTAGGAGCGTACATGATCGACACACTAAAATCAAGGCAAGGTCTATTCTTGGACCAATCTTAGAGTAAGCAAGAGAAGCATAGTCTAAGGGAAGCAAGAGAGAGAAGTGTAAGAGTCACCAGATGCGACGCAGAAAAGTGGAAGTGCAAGGTGCATGGAGTGTGACTAAGGATTTGCGCAGAGAGTCCTAAGCTATACTTCCCCAAGGATCTCAAGGTCTCATTGCAGTGTGCGCGTGCCGACAGAAGGTATTCACTCCTCCCCCTTTGTGGAAGCTTGGTGCAAGGTGTGCACAAGGATAAGCTTGAAGCAGGTGGAGGTCTGGTGCAGAGGAGGCCGATGGCAAGAAGACTTTGGGATATTGGGTATTTTGTAATTGAGCACTCTGTGTGATTGTGCACAGAAGTATTGGCTTGTATTTTGCTTCAAACATTGTAATTGTCTTACTGTAATCAATCGGCAGAAGCTTCCAAGGTGTATTTCCTCTTCTGGTCCTTTCATTTTCTCCTACAAACCCTCAAACTCCTTCTTGTCTAAGAATCCCCCAACAAAATTTGGCACGCCGGATGGGACCTCCAAGGAGATTTGAGCTTAGGAGAAACCAAGTGCAAAGCATACAAGAGATCAAGTGTCGACAGAACCACAGTGCTACTTCATCAAACAAAAGGTAAATATTCTTATCAAGTGTCTCATATTCAGTGGGCTATGAGCTGCTCATGACCGCAACCCGGTTCCAAACATTGAGGGTCACCTGCAAGCAAACAAGAAGGAAGGTTGTTAGAAGGTCCTCCAGTCCACTATCGTCAACATCATCAGTCAAGAGCATGGCGGGTCAGGTAGACTTGGAAACTTTACTCTCTGGACTAAATATAAAGTTTCCTTCTTTCAAAGGCCTAGCTCAGGAGGATCCGGATGAACACATTAGAAGGTTTTTGGCACTATGTAAGACTAGAGGCCTAATGGGTAGGGAGGATGCCTTTTTTATTCTCTTCCCTGCCATATTAGAGGGATTAGCTGATAAGTGGTTCAGCCAGTTTGCTGAAAACCATTTTACCACTTGGGATGTGATGAAAGATGCATTTAAAAATCAGTTTCAACATGGCAACACTGTGGAGATTATCATAGAAGAGCTAGAAAATTTAAGATTAGGTCCAGGATTAAAGTTCCCAGAGTTTGTGACTCGGGCCAAAGCACTAATGGCTAAATTGCCAGATCCACCACATGATTTTTTTGTTAAGAAATGGTTGGCTAAGCCCCTACCAGTGGCCACCCAATGCAAAATAAAGGAATTAGTGTTACCTACAGCCTCCATAGAGGAGTTCATCAGCACAGCCACACGCTTGGAGCAGATAAGGTACCAGTATGGAGAAACTTCTTCCCAACCAACATATGGTACAAAAATGGAGGATCCAGTGATACAGCTAAGGAAAGAGCTGGAGGGCTTAAAAAGAAATAAGCCCTACAAAGAGGAGGAGAATGTTGTTGCTTCGTTGAGAAGGGAGATTGAAGAACTAAAGCCCCAAAAGGAGGAGGAGGCCTAGGCAGAGGAATTGGCTAAGCCGCGACAGGAGTTGTAGGAGCTCAAAGGAGGTGGCATCAAGAGTGGACTTTGGTGTTCCATGTGCAGCAAGCAAGGTCACATAGTAAGTGAATGTCCTCTGTTAAGTGTGACTTGTCAATTATGCAGGAAAGTTGGCCATGAGGCCCATGAATGCCAATCAAGAGGAATGCCTGCAACGACATATTGGACATAAGGAGGACCCCCAACACCAGCAAATGTGATGGCTGCTGCAGCAAATCAAGGTAACAACTATAATCCTAGACAGAGGAATAACTTTGGAAATGGGCCTAGGAGGCCAATCATCTATTTCAGATGTGGAGAATGCAGGAACTATCAAAGTAGGTGCACCCTACCAGAAAATGCCCCTCCTTGCAGGAACTGCCCTGATGCAAGAGACCATTATACAAATTGTTGTCCTAAGAATCAAGCCTCTTCATCCGGGCCTCATATTCAAATGATTTCGGTGCACAAAGAAGAAGTGTGTGATCTGGTCAATGAGCCATCACTATCTACCAGGGTGGTGCAATTAGGAGAAGTAGAATCTTTGACTGTGCAGACAAGAAGCAAGGGGAAGGGTCAAGCAGACATAATACAAGGGTCAAGATTAAGGAATGGAATCAAAACAGAGAACCATCTGAAGATAAAGTCACCACAGGTGCAGATACAAGTCAAAAAGGAGATCTCATATGCACCAGTCATGCCATTGGGCATGCCTTCAAGAGGGCTCATGAGGAGTTTGATAAGTCAACTGGAGCCCATGCTCTCAAGGAATCAGAGGCTTCAAAACTACTCAAGTCCATGAAAAAGGAGGTTAGTATTTTTGATTTAATAAAGATGGATGGGAAATTCAGGTCAGAGTTATTGCAGATAATTGATGAAGCTTCCACTATAAGTTTGGTGGCAAAGACTGCTGTTTTACATAAAGGAAAAATTGTAGGGGAAGCACCCCTTACAGATTATAAAAGTCCTCGGCTGACAGTATCTATCCAAGGTCATGAATTTCAAGGAGTTATTGTGGATGGTGGTTCTGGCATTAACTTGATGCCTGAACATACAATGGAAAAGATTGGACTCCACCCTTCAAGGCCTGCAAATTTCACTGTAACTTTGGCAGATCAGAGCAAAGTAAGGCCCTTGGGAGTGATCCCAAAAGTTCCACTTGAAGTACAAGGTAATCTATTCATTTTGGATTTTGTGGTTTTAAGATTGCCCTAAGTTGAAGGAGGATTTCCCCTCTTAATTGGACGACCATGGCTGAGGCATGCAAGTGTCATTCATGATTGGGGCAAGGACACTATGTGGGTACAAAAGAAAGGGCAAGAGCTGACATAGATTCATTTAGAAGAGGGCCCATATAATCAAGGAAACACTAGCATGATGCAAACAGTTGGTATATGCATGGAAACAGAATCGGAGGATCAACCCCAAATAGATTTTGAGGAAGAAGAGGATATTCTAAATTGGCTCGAAGCAGGCAACTCTTCCTCTTGTTTTGGAATTTTTCTTAATAATTCTTGCATGACTGAAGGTTATGGTGAAGATAAGGAGAAAGTCCAAGTTGATGGATTGGGAGAGCCCATCACAGACCACGAAAGGGGCAGGAAGACACCCCTCAAATACAACTTGGAGGAGGATATGACAACCACAGATAAGGAGGTTACTAAAGCTAAAGGCAAGGTAAAAAATTCTAGTGAAGAGTGTTCTTTCCCAATTCAAGAAATTCCTGCAGGATGGATGCAGGACAAGGAGGAACACATTGAAGTCCAAAATACACCTACTTATGAAGCAATGCACGAAAAGCTAGTAGAAGAAGACAAGGTAGAAGATGAGCACGGAGATAATATGGTAGAGAGAAATCATGTCCAAGAAATACAATTAGGCACTCAAGACAATAATCGGCCAGTTTTGGTGGCCACTTGGTTGTGGAGCCACCCAGGGCTCCTTGAAAAGGTAAAGTCATTCTTGACCCATTATACAGACGTTTTTGCCTGGCATTATAAAGACTTAGAAGGAGTGCCTGCAAGTTATGGAGAGCACAGAATCCCTCTGATTCATGGAGCCAAACCCATAAGAGGGAAGAGTTATAGACTTAATCCAAAATATGCTGAAGCTGTCTATGTGGAAATACAGAAGATGGAGGATGCAGGAATCATCATTCCTGTAGAACACTCAGAGTGGCTCTCACCTATGGTTATAGTACCAAAGAAGAATACTAATAAAATCAGAATTTGTGTTGACTTTAGAGCACTCAACAAGGTGACCATTCCAGATGGGTTCCCAATGCCTTTTGCAGAGCAGGTCATTGAAGAAGTGGATGGGCATGCATTATATAGCTTTGTGGATGGATTTAGTGGCTATAATCAAATATCAATACACCCAGAGGATCGTGAAAAGACTCCTTTTATCACACCATAAGGAACATATGTGTATGTAAAAATGCCATTTGGGCTCAGAAATGCTCCAGCCACCTTTAACAGAACGGTCAATCTCATTTTTGGCCCCCTATTGCTGGAATCACTTAGAATCTTCATGGATGACTTCTCTTCGTTTTCAGGTTCTCACAAAGAAACTCCTCTAGATTGTTTGGACCATCACTTGAGGCAGCTGCAGAATGTTTTCAAGAGATGCGGAGAGACTAAGCTAAAGCTCAATCCAAACAAATGTCATTTCCTTGTGACAGAAGGAACTCTCTTAGGACATGTGGTGTCGGCTAAAGGTATGGCCCTAGATCCTGATAAAATCATTTCTATATTAAAGTTGCCTAAACCTAAATCTCCTAAAGAGATTCAGAGTTTCTTGGGGCATACTGGATACCATAGAAGGTTTATAAAAATGTATGCAGAGATAGCCAGACCACTGGCTAGACTGGAAGTACCTTTTAAATGGGAAGAAGAGGAGGAAAAAGCATATCAAACATTACGGTCAAGGTTAGTGTCTGCTCCTATTTTGATCACACCTGAGTGGTCAAAAATCTTTCATATACATGTAGATGCCAGTGCCTATGCAGTGGGGGCAATTTTGACCCAACCCAGTGAAAAATTTAAAGTGGACAGACCAATTCAATATGCCAGTAGAATCTTGACCAAGGTTGAAAGGAATTACAGTACTACAGAAAGGGAAGCCCTAGCAATGGTTTTTGCTGTCCAAAAATTCCGTCATTACTTACTGGGAGTAAAATTTATTATTATAACAGATCACCAACCACTAAAATACTTGCTCAACAAACCACAAGCCACTGGTAGAATATGGAGGTGGTTATTATTGTTCCAAGAGTTTGATTTTTATGTAGTCCACAGACCAGGTAAAGACAATGTTATGGCGGATCACCTATCCAGAATCAATATGATGAATCAAGCTAATGGAATCAATGATGATTTTCTAGATGCCCATCTGTTCGCTGTACAAGCTCAAGGTTGGTATTATGATATCAAAAATTTCATTAAAACTGGTTTGTATCCAGAAAAAGCTAATGCTGTGCAAAGGAAGAGACTACTAATCAAGAGTAGACCATATACCTTCATTGAAGATAAATTATATAGACAGGGCAAGGATGACAGGTTTAGGAAGTGTTTGGAAGAAGAAGAAGTGAGGGAAGTCCTTCACTCTGCACATGAAGGAACAAGTGGTGGGCACCTTCCAGGGCATATTATGAGTCAGAGGATACTGGATGCTGGTTTATGGTGGCCTACACTATTTAAGGATGCAGATGAATGGGGAAAGGTATGTGACGTTTGCCAGAGGTGTGGACCTAAGCCAACAAAGCAGAGGCATAGCCCCTTGATTGTTTCCACTTCCTGGCAACCATTTGAGAAGTGGGGGCTCGATTTTGTAGGGCCCATCTACCCTCCCGTGATTCCAAAAAGAGAGAAATATCTCTTGATAGCTAGAGATTATGCAACAAAGTGGGCTGAAGCTATTGCCTCCCCCGACTGCACTGCCCAAATTGTTGCTGATTTCATTTACAGTAGCATCATTTGCAGGTTTGGATGCCCACTTGAAATTTGTACAGATCAAGGTACCCATTTTGTCAATAAGGTCCTGCAGGAAATTTTCAACAGGTATAGAATTCTACATAAGACCTCTTGTGCTTACTATCCAAGAGCCAATGGACAGGCTGAATCGACAAATAAGGTTTTAATCTCAATGTTAAGAAAGGAGTGTATGTTACAACCCACTTCCTAGGGCATTGCTTATCAAGGTACCCTATGAGCATACAGGTTAGCCTACAAAGAGGCAACGGGATACTCTCCAATCCAACTGGTTTATGGCATATTGCCCATTGAGCCCTTTGAATTTTTACATGGATCACCTAAGATAGCATTCATGCAGGGCAAGAAGGATTGTGATGTCTCTCAGAGGCTCGGAGCACTACATAAAGTGGAGGAGATTCTTCTACTAGCAACAAAACAATTGATAGAGACTCAGATGAAGAGGAAGGAGGCACATGATTGACATCTGTGGAACAACAACATTGAAGCAGGCATGTTAGTTCTTCTCCATAGACCTCATCTTCATACACAACTGAGAGGAAAATGGCTTCCACATTGGGAAGGACCTTACAGAGTCAAAACAATGCTAAATTGGGGTGTTGTGGAGTTAGAGACGCTGAAAGGAGAGGCCTTGCCACTGGTCAACATATCCAGGCTCAAGGCCTATCATCAACACACTTGAAGAAGTATGGATCACCTGGACCTGCAAAATCTGTCCAGGTTGTACATAGCTTTCTCATCTCATTTTGCTCAGTTTTAATAGTTTTCTTTATCAATTTCATTCTTGTTCCTGGTGTTTTTAGCAAACCTAGAAGGCATTTCATAACCTCTGCAAAAGTAACACTTTTGGGTATTTTTGGAAATTTTTCTAGCAATTTTAGCATTTTTCTAGCATTTTTTATCCCTTTCATATGTCATTTTCTTACCAAATAGGAGGAATAAAAGGAGGCTCTCTGTGGTTTGATGAAAGAAATTGGGCTTAGCCCTGTTGAAAATTTAATGAGAAATTTTTCAGAATTTTTTGGCCATTTTTTGGCTTTTTTTTGGATTTTTCCTTCATTTTTCTCTATTTTTGGGTTATTTTTCAAAAAAAAACAAAAGCCCCCCAGGGCGTTTTTTTGTTTTTTGCCACAAAAAAAAAAAATTCCCCCGCTCTGACCCCCCCCCTCGGTTCTGACAGCCCCCCTCCCCCCCCGAAAAAAAAAATTATTTTTTATTTTTTCTCTTTTATTTTTTATTTTTTATTTTTTATTTTTTCGTTTATTTTCTTATTTTTTATTATTTTATTTATTTATTATTTTTAATTTTTTATTTTATTATTTTAAGTTTTATTTTATTTTCTTATTCTGTTATTTATTTTTCTTTTTATTTTTTCTGCATAGGCGTTTGCATTTCAAAAAAAAAACAAAAAAAATTATATATATATATATATATATATATATATATATATATATATATATATATATATATATATATATATATATATATATATATATATATATATATATATATATATATATATATATATATATATATATATATATATATATATATATAATTTATATATATATATATTTTTACTTTTTTTGGCTCAAAGCTTTTGGCTTGGGATTGTGCCTCCGTTGGCCGTTTTTTATAAAACTGGAGTCATTTTCATGTTTTTTGGCACCTCTGGACTCAGTTTTTTACTTTATTTTTCCAAATTCCCACTTTTTCTCTGACTTTTGGTCCAAACCCTCATGTTTTGCGCACAATTACCACATGTTTTTATCTCATTCCATTAGCCACATTGTCTATTATCCCCTCCTCTCACCCTATGTTTCAATATTTACCATATGCTCTCTCTGTAGCTCTCATGTTTGATCATTTTTCCCCCCTCCAGCCCCATCATCCTTCTCCCTATCCCTCCCTTTACACACCTGCCCAGCCACATCCTTAACCCTCCCGAACCTATCCCTATCAGCTTCATCAGCCCTTCCTTCCCCATCCTTTCTACCCTCCCATTGCAACCCTTTGCTTTTCCATGGCAAAATCCAATTTTTGGTTGTTCTCTGGTGCTTGTTCTATTCTGCTTTTGGTGGACTTGGTTGCTGCTCCGATGTACTATTCAAGTTTTTGCAGCTCTATTTTCATGGTGTTTGTTATGCTCAAAGTTTTGGCTATAGCTCTCCGGGACGGAGAGCACATTAGGTGGTGGGCAACTGTTGAGCCCATATAAGTCATGTTGGTCAAAGTCAATTACAGTCAAAGTCAAAAGGTCAAAGTCAACTAGTTAAAGTCAACTGGTAAAAGTCAACAAGGTCAAGATCAAAGTCAACACGTGCAAAGTCAAAGTGCTAAAATGCAGGTGTCAAAGTGCATAGGTAGTGCACAATTAATTGTCCACAAAGGGTAAATTGGAGAAAGTGAGTTGCAGGTTGCAGAGGTATTTTCTCTAGTTTCCCCAAGGTTCAAAGTGTGTTTTAAAGTGTTTTGGAAGGTTCAGGTGAACCCCCCCTTACGTGCAAAAGTGAAGACTTAAAAGGAAATGTGAAGGTATGTGAAGCGGCAACGTACGCACAGGTGAAAGTATGGCCCCCCCCCATTAAAATTTTGGGTTTTAGTCTAAAGTCACTACAGGACAAAACAGTGAGTCGTTGGCTGCCACTTGTGAAGACAATCTTGGGACATCAAAGTGAGCACCAAGATACCATTGCAGTTAGGAGCGTACGTGATCGACACACTAAAATCAAGGCAAGGTCTATTCTTGGACCAATCTTAGAGTAAACAAGAGAAGCATAGTCTAAGGGAAGCAAGAGAGAGAAGTGCAAGAGTAACCAGAGTGCGACGCAAAAAGTGGAAGTGCAAGGTGCATGGAGTGTGACTAAGGATTTGTGCAGAGAGTGCTAAGCTATACTTCCCCAAGGATCTCAAGGTCTCATTGCAGTGTGCGCATGCCGACAGAAGGTATTCACTCCTCCCCCTTTGTGGAAGCTTGGTGCAAGGTGTGCACAAGGATAAGCTTGAAGCAGGTGGAGGTCTGGTGCAGAGGAGGCGCATGGCAAGAAGACTTTGGGATATTGGGTATTTTGTAATTGAGCACTCTGTGTGATTGTGCACAGAAGTATTGGCTTGTATTTTGCTTCAAACATTGTAATTGTCTTACTGTAATCAATCGGCAGAAGCTTCCAAGGTGTATTTCCTCTTCTGGTCCTTTCATTTTCTCCTACAAACCCTCAAACTCCTTCTTGTCTAAGAATCCCCCAACACTTTTCTAGAAAGCCTTTGCTTTCAATATTAGAAGTTGCGGTCTACAATGACCCTTATTCTAACGACTACTTTTCTAACTATTTCTAATAGTAGAACCTTCTACATGGGTTTATTTACAAACTAAATTATAAGTCAGATTATTGATGTCCGCCCTAAAGTCGAATTATTGATGTCTGCCCTTTCATGCCCTCACAAACCTTCAGCTACTATATCAAAAGCACCAAAACACATTAATACATTAATAAATTAACACTCCAACAATGCCTTGTTCAACACAGTCCATAGTTTATAACAACAGCCATAGCCAAATGTTATATGCAAGTCAAGATACTCAAGAGGAGGCTTGAGAGAAAGAGGAAGTATCCACAACACAAATTACAACCAACTCAACTCGAGGGACAACAAGGAAAGCTCAAATGGCAACACCCATGGAAGAGGTCAAGGAAGAAATAGAGGAAGTGGTCAAGGTTCATACAATCCTCATAAACGAATAACATGTCATCATTGTGGTAAAGTAGGACATTATGCAAAAGATTGTTGGCAAAAGAATGGAAGGTCGAATGGAGAAATTCAAAAGGGCCAAAATAACTATGTGAGTACATCAAGTGAAGGAGACAAGAAAACCATGCTTGCCATGAGGCATGAGTACAATTGCCAGAGAAGTGATGACCAAAAATGGTTTATAAATTCAGGTTGCAGCAATCATATGATGTGTCAAGGAGATTTATTCACCAATCTATAAGCTCCAAGTGGAAAAAGATGTGTGGAAACCACTAATGAAACTCAACACACAATTGGGCATGTTGTAGAAATCAAGCTAGGAGACAAGAAGGCATTGATTGATGGTCTTTATGTTCCTACTATTGCAAATAATTTTATTTCAATAGGACAAATGGTAGAGAAAGGATATCATGTTATCTTCAATGCAAAAGGTTTCTTTATAAAGAATCCAAAAGAAGGATTCAAGGTCGTTCCTCTAGGAAGGAAGGAAGGTAGGACGTTCACTTTGGACATTCAACAACTAGATGGAAAGGTGATGTATATTCAATTTGGAAAGAAGAGGATTGTTGAAATCGATTTGTGACATAAAATTTTGGGCATATCAACATTCCCAAGCTCAAGGACATGAGCAACCATGAAGTGGTATGTTAGTCGTTAAACTTCCGACTTCAGACTCCGAACACTGTCAAGTTCAAACGTCCCTAATCATTCCTAACCTTAAGTTACCTCTTAATCACGTGGGTTCTTGGGAGTGGTAGGGGTCTGTTAGACAGAGGCCCTGTATTATTTTCCCAACTCATTACACAAAATGTTTCTAGCGTCTTAGCTCAGCGCGCAACTCTGAACAACTGATGATTGTTCAGTGTATTTGACTTAGAATTCCCGACTAATCCTACTATAGTGATCTGAGCAGTAGTCCGGTGACTTGTATCTAATAGAATAATCTACTACAGTAACGAAGATCATCTAATACGTGCTTCTTCAGAGCAAACAGTTATGCCAAACACACATATATACCCTGAAGTTATGCAACTCATCGTATGCCAACCTCAAGCAACAACCTTTCTGACAACGATTCAACTCGTCATAGACTTAACAATGTCCTATTCGCACTTCATTCATTACAGATGCTAGTCTTCCTGTGATCGGAATTAACAATGAACATAGACTACTGCATCGAACTTGGCACTTACAGAAATTGCGAGCACGTGAACAGTTCAGGGCTTCTATTCACAACTTCTCGTTCAGCATACAATCTGACAACAACACACTGTAACTTAATAACACTCAGAGACACACTCAACCGTTACCGAACAGATTCGTAACTCAAGATTACTAATTCGTAACTATGCACTATGGTGCGAATAAACGACTAGACGGAGCAGGAGACAGAATAGAACAGAACAGAGTAGAGTACACACTTCAACAGTACGCTTACAATTCCTCAAAAAACTGGCTCTCTGCCACTCTTTTTTCATTTCCTTATATAGAAGACTTTTTACAAGGGTGCGCGAATCTTTAGTTACCTGTGCGTTTCCCGAAAGGTTCTTTTACATTTAAGACGCCTGTCCTAGTACATTTGTCCTTGTTCGGCGGCCGTCTAACACTGGCATGCACGATGGACTCGAACCCGCAGGTTCCTATGGTTCTGCTACAAGTCCTTCTAAATACATATTTTGGGCGAGCCTAAATGTTCGGGTGATTTTCTTTTTAATGGTTTCTATCATCTGAACTAAAGTATTGGGTTCTAATAACTGAGCGTCGGTTCTAATGGAGCTAATGGCTATGGCTTGGGTTAACAAAATTTCGGTCTGGGTCTGTAAGAAGGCCTCTTTTAAATAGAATTCGTTGGATAATGCAGTGTCCCGGGATGTCTTCATTTCGGTGACTTTCTGCTGCATATCCGTGACTCGATCCTTCTGATTTCGCAGTTGGTTGTCTAATCGCTCGAGTTGCTGGTTCTGAAATTCAATCGTTTTGGAATATGCATCTCGTTCTCTTCGAGCATTTGCCAGATCTTTTTGGTATTTTGCTTCCCTGGTTAATTGGTGTCTCAGCATTCTGTTCACCTCATCCAAACATTCCTGAGCTCTGCGTAGTTTGTCTTTGACTTGTTCTGTTTCTCTCTGTTGGTCTTGATGCTTCTGGATGGTTTCCTGCAATTGGGCCTTCGTTTCTTCGACCAATTCTTCTAGGGATGAGCTGATGTCTTCTTTTTCTTGGAGTGCAGTCTTCAATTCCCAGATTTCTTCGTGTGCTGCGTGTAATAGCTGTTCTTTGGTGGCAAGCTGCTCCAGTGCTGCATCCCTTTGCTGTATCACGGCCTGGTGTGCCGAAAATTGTGCTTGGAGATCTGCTAATTGTGTCTGTAATTGATGATTCTCCGCTTTTACGGCGTCGACTTCTTCTTGGAGAGGGCTGATGTCGGCTTCCAGGAGGTCGACTTTATGCTGTAGGTCTTGCCGAATGGTATTTGCGACCTCACTAATCTGTACTGGAAGTTGTTGTGAAAAGGTGATGAGCATTTGGCCCATGGCTGCCAGCTCGGAAAAGACCGGAATGGCGGGAAGGAGAAGGGGGTGTTGCGGTTGTGCGGAGGTTTGGGTTTGGATTTGGGGGGATGTCGGGGGTGAATAGTTGAGGGAAGAAGAAGAGGATTCAGAAATGGGTGGGGGGGAGGGTTGACTGGTGGGGATTGACGACCAGGGGATGCAGTGTGAGTACCCTGATTGGCAGGTTGGTGTTCACCTGTAGTATGGGCGGTGGTGGATTCTACGGCCTTCAGTAAGGTATCGAGGGCGCTGTCTGCCACTTGTTGTTCGTCTTCTCGTCGTTCTGATGCTTCTTCGGTGGAGACTAGTTCTGTTTCTGTGTGATTCTGCTGGTCATGGTGATCCGCCGATGATTCGTTGTGGATGGAAGTGGCTGTGTCGTGGAAGGTCTCTTCTTGTTCTTCGTTTTGGGTGTCCTGATCCTTTCCGGCGGATCCTTGTGCTTCGCTTTCTGAGGAGCTGATCCGAATTCGCTTATTGCGGAAGAGCTGGTTGATCTCCTCATCTTCTTCTTCCTCGTCGTCGAGGGGTTGGACTGAGTCTTCGTGCCTAAGTACGGGACCTTGGGGTGGTGGTTGTGCGGCAAGGATGGCGGGGAAGAGGAATGATATGATATGGGGAAGGCAAGAGCGCGGGGTGGTTCCCTTTTGGAGTTGCTTCACTATAGCTACACATTCTTTATGAATTCTAAGGAAAAAGTATGATGCGAAGTTCACGGGTTCTTGGGTAGCTAAATCTAAAGCGGAATAGAATGGGTGTGAGATGCCATAGGTGCGCTTCTGAAGGTTGAGTATGGCGACTAAGAATTGCAGGGCGGATCGTTCGGGTTCGGGGCGGCAGAGAATGGCGTATTCGTTGGACGAAGAGCGGGGGAATAGTTCGGTCATGCGGGCGGTGGGAATACTAGGGCCATTTTCACGGCCTTGCGGGTTGAGGCGATAGGCTTCAGCGAAGGCTTGGAAGGTGATGACTGTTCGCGAAGGGAGCGAGAGGAAGGCCCATTGGCGTTCGGTGGCGAGGAACTGAGCAATGGCAGTGATGATTTGCGCGAAGAAGGGATGGGCTTCCTTTGAGTGCCAAGGCAACTCAGCGAAGTTGGCCAACCCTCTGCAACGCAGGTATTCACCTACCTCGGTAGGGATACCCTCGCGGAAGGTAGCATAGTTGGCTATCGCTTCCATGGCGTTTTCTGAGACAGACTATGAACACAGATGCAGAATGCACGAGTGCTCAGAATACTAACATACAACACAATAGCATTTTTTTTTTGGCGTTGTCGACAGAGTTAAGTAGGAACACATGGTGGGGAGGAAAAGGGGGTTGGGTATCATTGTGCAGTGCGGGAATGCTGCTTGTTTTCATGCAGGCGTGCGTACTCAAGTGACGGGTAAGGGGGCGGCTGGTCACCTAAAGATTGTACAAAACACGGCTATTTATAAAAAGGGAGAAAAAAAAGAGAAAAAGACTAAACAAAACGCGGTCCATCGCCAAAAAAAATTAATGCGGGCTAGTGGCGTGATGATATGGCCACAGCTTCGACCCATTGATTACTTTTGGGAGTGGAATTCCGGTCAACGTAGTCAACCGAAAAGTTGCCGGACCGATTTGTTCTGAGATCTTAAAAGGGCCGAACCATCGTAGTTTGAACTTTCCTGCTGTTCTATCCGACTTTGCGTTGTACAAGAGTACGAGATGACCTACCGAAAAGATTGGAGTTTTCAAATATCGATCGTGTGTCTTGGCTTGCCTTAGTTGTACTTCGCACATGGTTAAAAAGCTGAGCCATCGGTGCTCATCAAGTTCTCTGAGTGCGTCCATTCGGGCTGTTAGCGAATCTTCCGGTAGTATCTTCTGAGTCATTGCTACACGCAGACTTGGGATGACTACTTCCATGGGTGCTATTGCTTCTAAGCCATAAGCTAGTTTGAAAGGTGTCAAGCCTGTCGTTACTTTATATGTAGTTCTGTATGCCCATAATACTGCAGGTAGTAGTTGATCCCATCTTTCCGGTGCTTCCATTATCAATTTTCGGAGGATATTCAATAGTGATTTGTTTGTACTTTCAGCCAAACCATTGGCACGAGGGTAATATGGAGAGCTGCGTTTGTGTATCACCTGGAATGATTGGGTGGGTACCTTCATTAATTGATTTACGAAGTGAGTACCTTGATCTGTCACCAATTCGAGTGGTAAGCCAAATCGTGGGAAGACATCATTTAGCAGACATTTTGCTACTGCAACCGCTGTAGCAGACCGTAAAGCCCAAGCTTCTACCCATCTCGTTGCGTAGTCTGTACAGGTTAGTATGTATCTGTTGTTACTGAAGACTGTTGGAGGTGTAATTGGACCGATAAAATCTAATCCCCATTTCTGAAATGGTTCGAGTGGCATAATAGGCTGCAAGGGAAAGAAGTGTTGTTGCAGTGGTTGTCCAGACCTTTGACAGTTATCGCAGTGTTTGACAAATTGGGCCACATCTCTGTGCATAGTTGGCCACCAGAGACCTCCTTGCAGAATTTTCCGGTGAGTCAAATCTGTGGCAAAGTGACCACCAGTAGGGGTCGAGTGAGCCACCGTGATGACTGAGTTAATTTCATGTGGAGGAACACATCGAAGTAAGATTCCGATGTGATCTACATAATATAGCTCTCCAGCAACTAACCGGAATTGGCGGCTAAAGACTGCAATTTTCCTTCGTACTGCCTTGGCTGTCTCGGACGGAAAGCATCCTTCGGTGAGAAAAGTTAAAATCTGATCATAATATGTAGATGGTGCTTGTAATTCGGCAGTCTCATCGGTCAGTGGCTCAGAACTATAGATCGCTGGAGTCGTGTCATCTATGCCTATCGGAGCTTCACCGGAATCTAGACGAGATAAGAAATCTGCTAAGGCATGTGCATTTTCAGGTCGGTGAATGACTTCATAGTCGAATTCTTGCAAGAGTAGCACCCATCGTGCTAATCGTCTGCCTAAATGTTGCTGTCTTACTAGATAGACGAGGGCAGCATGATCCACATGAAAGGTGAATTTCCGGCCTAGTAGATAATGTCTGAACTTTTTGATGGAGTACCTAGACATTCTCTTTCGGTGGTAGAATAGTTCCTTTCTGCAGGTGCAAGCCTTCTGCTGGCATAATAGACAGGGCGAAACCACTTATGTGTTTGCTGCATCAGAATACTGCCGATCGCAATATCTGAAGCGTCGACAAAAACATGGAGCGGATTGTCCCAGTCCGGTGGTTGTAAGATTGGTGCCTGCGTCAATAAATACTTGAGTCGATCAAATGTGTTTTGGCATTCTTGAGTCCATTTGAACTGTCGGGGAGTTTTGGTGATTAGTCTGTTCAGTGGTACAGCCAGATGAGCAAGCCACCGTAAGTGTCTGCCATGCCACCATACTTGACCCATGAAACGTATTACTTCTTTCGGAGTAGCGGGTACTGGGGCTTCTAAAATTGTCGAAATCTTATCTGGGTCTACTCGGATACCTTGAGCAATACAATATGACCAAGTAGTTTGCCACATGAAACGGCAAACACAGATTTGCTTGGGTTGAGGCAGAGTCTGTAGTCTTGGCACTTTTGAAAACAGCATCATAGATGAAGCAAATGGGCCATCATCTTCCCAAAAATCGAGAAGTCATCGAGATATACTTGCATAAACGAAGTGAGATAAGGAGAGAAAATCTCTTGCATACATCGCTGAAAGGTGCTTGGTGCATTTCTTAATCCAAACCACATTACCGTACAAGCAAAGACACCCCAATTGGTAATGAAGGCAGTTTTTGGTATATCCCTCTTCAGCCATTCTAACCTGATTGTAACCACTGTATCCGTCTAAGAATGAATACATTTCGTGACCTGCTACCCTATCAAGCATGGTATCCAGAAAGGGGATCAGGAAAGGATCTGGTATGGTTGCTGCATTTAATTTCCGGTAGTCTACACAGATTCGCAGTTGCTTATTTTTCTTTGGCACAATCACAATTGGTGAGATCCATTCAGCATGTTCTACTGGTACGATGAATCCGACCTTTAATAATCTATCAAGTTCGGCTTTTACCTGTGATGCATAATTGGATTCATCCGGTAGCTGGGCTGCTTATTCGGTTTAGCTTCAGGCTTCAACATGACTCTGTGTTGATAGATGCGCGGATCTAATCCTTTCATATCTTTGTAATCCCATGCAAAGACGTCTGAGAATTCGCGAAGTAGTCGAATCAAATCAGCTTTAAATGTTTCCAGTAAGTTTTGCCTTATTTTTACAGGTCGTGGATGATCTTCGTCTCCTAGATTATACGTGGTCAATTGGTCTTCGGGGACATAAAACTGTTGCGGTTTCTCTGTATCGTCTATTGACTTGAACAGCGATTGTAATTCATCGTCATCTGTTGAGACAGTATCTTCCTGCTTAGTTTTTTCAGTGATCGGTACCATTGTACAAACTGAAGTGCTCCAGTCCTCTATCACGGACTGTAGATCAACAGTCCCTAAGGTTATTAAATCAGCGTTATTCTTCAGAAATTCCTCTTCTTCATCATCTGATAATCCATCTAACATGTGGATTGGTTCAGCAAAATATGGTCTGGCGTGAAGTTCGCAAGGTTGTATAGCATCTAATTTTACCACATATCTACAGTTGGCATCTTTGAACGTGAGCTCTTGTGCAGACCAGTCCTGTATTACCTTCGCATGCTTCAGCCAAGGTCGATCGAACAGAAGGTTGTAATCCAAAGTGGATTCCGGTAGATCTAGTATAACAAAGTTCATTTTGAAGGTCGTACCTTGTAAAGTAATGGGTACATTTCGCACAAGTCCTACGGGATGGACTCTAGATTGATCTGCCATTCTGACAAAAAATTGAACTGGTTCGATTTTCGTCCATCCTAACCTATTGCATAAGGCTTTAGTCGCAATGTTAACACCAGAACCTCCATCAATCAATGCCTGCGTAATTTTATGATTCTTATACCATACTGTAATCAAGGGAACTGAATGATCAACCGTAGAATCAGGTTCCGGTTGCACTACTGTTGTTGCCGGAATACAAGAAGGTACCGGACTGAACTGTTGTTGGAACTGTTGTTGAATTCCAGGTACCAATTCTAGTAGTTGGCCTAGCGGCAGGGTGATAGATGCCTTGGATAAAATTTCCCAGGCCTGTTGAGATTGGTTGTCCTGTTCCTTTGAACTTGAGGTCTCTGCCAATGCCGAAGTATCTGTTGTCATGTCTACTGCTGATGATGGCTCCACTGTTGCTTCCTTTTGTTGTGTTCCTTCCTTTGTCGATGAAGCCCGGGTCATCGGAATAGGTTCTGGAAACACTGGTGGTTCTGTTGCGGTCCAGTGACTAGCCTTATTATACATCCTATGTTGTTCTCGTATCCCAGGTTCGAATATTTCTGCTGCAGACTGTAGTTGTTTACCGGATCGGGTCTGGACTGTAGCAGTCTGTGTTTGTACTGGTGTAATTTGTACCATGTTGGCCATTGGGTTTTGCCGCTCCTTCTTCCTTTCATCATACTCAGCTGCATCTTTGCAAAATCTTCTAATGTGTCCGAATTCACCACAAAAATGACAGCGTGGTGGTGGTAAATTGGGATTTTCCGATGGTGGTCCGTTCTGCCACCGGTTTGCATTATAGTTGTTGTTCCTCTATCCTCGGTAGTTCCGATATCCTTGTGGTTGATTGTTTTTCAGTTGTGAAGGTACATAGTGATTCGCTGGCTGTCCATGTTCTTGAATAACAGCATTGACTCTTGCTGTTCCCTATATTCTGGCATTATAGACACAGTTTCCGGTGGTGTGTCCGGCAGTGTTGCAGATAGCGCAGAACGTTTGATTTAGTGCACAAGTGGCACTAGTATGACCTGAATTTTTGCATGTGACACAGTATACTTGTCTGGTTATATCTTCAGCCGTATTTTTGTTTGTTTTTAACCACTCCAGATCTTCTGTAAATCCACCGACTTTGGATTCCAGTTGTAGAGCCATGGCAATGACTGCATCCAGCGTCATAGCTCCGACACATCTTATGATCATGATCTGCTTTAGTTGTGGGGTTGATCCATTGATGAACCACTGAGTGATGACATCATCAAGTAAGTTAGCGTGGGCCTATGGTATCTGTCGTAAGTGTGTCCTAAAGAGTGTAGCATACTCCTGGACAGTCTGATTTGCTTTCTGTCGGTTGTTCTGTAAATAATCAAAGATTTCGGCGGGATTCTTCTTTAGCCTGAATCGTTGCAGAAAAGCATCTCGTACTGCATCATAGGTACCGAAATGATTAATGTCATATTCCGTAAGCCATCTGGCTGCTTCATTGACCAGTGTAGACTAGAAAACAATGGCCTTATATGCTTGATCCGGTGGATGGTTAAGAACTGCATAACTAATCTCGAAAGTGCGTACGTGAGCATCCGGATCATCTCCTGGAATCCTCCGAATTTCGTGTATGTCACTCCTGTTGGAGGCGGCCTTGGCTGACATAACTGTTGTTGCTGTTGTTGTCCGTTCATTGTGAGTGTATTAGACATGTCTTCTGTATCTTGAGGTTGATTGGTTGAACTATCGGAACTTGTATCGCCGGATGGCGTGCCTTTCGGTGTGTTGTTTTTGCTTAGGATGCTTCGGATCTCTGCTTCGAACAGCTTTCCTTCCTTCTGGATGTCCAATATTCGAAATCTCTCTTCCAAGCACGCTGGTTGGGCTGAGGATTCCGCAAAAAATGCTAAGCCTTGGCCGACAGTTGGTGTTTCTATCACCGGAATATCACCGGAATGAACTGAAATTGTGCCAGAATGCAGTGTTTTTCCGCTTTTACCGATTTCTTTTCCTAGAGTATTTCTGATCGTGGATAACTCTGAATCTTTATCCAAGATTGTTAAACTGGTTTCCAACGGCGTCTTGGTCGATTCTGGAATTACTATATCTTCGATAGGCTGGGTCGAAGTAGCACCAGAATGTACCAAAGGTGTTGATCGTTCCACCGGAATATGACCGAAATTAATTTTAACGTCCTTAACTTGCTTGACCACTGGGTCAGACCGCGTTATACCTTCTTCTCCTAGGGTTGTCTTTAGCACTTTTCGTGTTCCAGTCTTATGGTTCCTAGGATACGTTCCGCCAGACCGAGTAACCGGCATGTATCATTGCGCAGTAACACTATCTGAGCAGTTGGCAACAATCTGGCTCTGTTGCTACCGTCAGTCAATCGAACAATAAACGTGATGTTTGATTATGACAAACTGTTGGCACTCTAATGCCACTTTTCGACAGATGGCACCAAATGTTAGTCGTTAAACTTCCGACTTCAGACTCCGAACACTGTCAAGTTCAAACGTCCCTAATCATTCCTAACCTTAAGTTACCTCTTAATCACGTGGGTTCTTGGGAGTGGTAGGGGTCTGTTAGACAGAGGCCCTGTACTATTTTCCCAACTCATTACACAATCATAATTACTTTCTAGCGTCTTAGCTTAGCGCGCAACTCTGAACAACTGATGATTGTTCAGTGTATTTGACTTAGAATTCCCGACTAATCCTGCTATAGTGATCTGAGCAGTAGTCCGGTGACTTGTATCTAATAGAATAATCTACTACAGTAACGAAGATCATCTAATACGTGCTTCTTCAGAGAAAACAGTTATGCCAAACACATATATATACCCTAAAGTTATGCAACTCATCGTATGCCAGCCTCAAGCAACAACCTTTCTGACAACGATTCAACTCGTCATAGACTTAACAATGTCCTATTCGCACTTCATTCATTACAGATGCTAGTCTTCCTGTGATCGGAATTAACAATGAACATAGACTACTGCATCGAACTTGGCACTTACAGAAATTGCGAACACGTGAACAGTTCGGGGCTTCTATTCACAACTTCTCGTTCAGCATACAAACTGACAACAACACACTGTAACTTAATAACACTCAGAGACACACTCAACCGTTACCGAACAGATTCGTAACTCAAGATTACTAATTCGTAACTATGCACTATGGTGCGAATAAATGACTAGACGGAGCAGGAGACAAAACAGAACAGAACAGAGTAGAGTACACACTTCAACAGTACGCTTACAATTCCTCAAAAAACTGGCTCTCTGCCACTCTTTTTTCATTTCCTTATATAGAAGATTTTTTACAAGGGTGCGCGAATCTTTAGTTACCTGCGCGTTTCCCGAAAGGTTCTTTTACATTTAAGACGCCTGTCCTAGTACATTTGTCCTTGTTCGGCGGCCGTCTAACAGGTAAGAGGTCTTTCAAGATTCAATGATGCTGGACTGCAAAAGTTTTGTGAAGCATGCCAACTAGGAAAGAAAACTCGACAACCATTCGAGAAGAGAAACTATGTGGCAAGGAATGTCCATGACTTGATACACACGGATGTATGGGGGTCGACACAACAACCATCAATTGCTCGTTTTTTTTTTTATCAATTTGGTTGATGATCATTCAAG
Organism: Ceratopteris richardii; assembly: GCA_020310875.1. Classification (NCBI taxonomy): domain Eukaryota; kingdom Viridiplantae; phylum Streptophyta; class Polypodiopsida; order Polypodiales; family Pteridaceae; genus Ceratopteris; species Ceratopteris richardii. The sequence continues at coordinate 64,881,731 of CM035417.1, read as the reverse complement.
AAAAGTATGGATGTTCTGCATAAAACAAAAATCAGATGTGTTCTCTATGTTCAAGAGATTTAAAGCGCAAGTAGAAAAGGAAACACGACGGTACATAAAGACCATCTGATGGAGGAGGAGAAATATTTCTCCAAAGAATTTTCAGATTTTCTTTATGAAAATGGCATCAAACAATAATTTACATATAGGTACATGCCTCAGCAAAATGGAATTGCTAAAAGGAAAATAGACATATCACAGAAGTCACAAGATGCATGCTCAATGAGATGAAGGTGCCATTGAATTATTGGGTTGAAACAGCTAGTATGTCTATTTATTTGATGAACAAGTGCACAACAACTGGAGTTCATAATTTAAATCCTAAGGAGATTTCTTCCAATAAGAAACATGATCTTATACATTTTAAAGTTTTTGGATGCATTTGTTAGTTCACATTCCTCAAGAACTAAGGACAAAGATGGAGCCAAAGTAGGAAAAAATTATTTTTATTGGATATTCATCAGATCCAAAAGGATATAGGTGCTACAATCTAGTGAAAAATGAGCTAAGAGTCTTAGGAGATGTGGTATTTGATGAGCTAAGACCATGGTTTGGAGACAACAAGAAAGAGAAGATTCTTAAAGAAGATTATGAAGATGATGAAGAAGCTATCCAAGAAGAATTTCAACAAACAAGCACTCAAATGTCAGGTCCAAAAGCTTCTACATCACATGAAGAAAGCTCAACATGGAAAGGGAGACTAAGGATTCATTCCTCATCACCAACATCAGGTTATGGAAGATTTGAAGTTGAAAGTGCTGCCCAAAATAGTGATTCAAATGCAAGTGAAGAAGAGTATGAAGAGGTGATTATTCTAAAGGTAAAGTTGAATCGGTTAAAGGAGATCCTTAAGGGCAATGTATCAAATTCAAAGGCTGAGCTATGATATTTTTATTGCAAATCATTTTGCATATATGACATAGGTGGTTAAACACAAAGAATTCGATGCATATGAAGCATGTACAAAAAAAATGGAAGCAAGCTATGCAAGAAGAGATAAAAGCTCTCAAGGAAAATCACACATGGCAGCTAGTTCCAAAGGCTGAAGGTATAAAGATTGTTCCAAATAAATGGGCATTTAAAGTAAAGAGAAATGTTGATGGTTCTCTAGCTAGGCATAAAGCTAGACTAGTAGCAAAAGGATTCAAGCAAACTCATGGCATTGACTATGAAGAGACTTTCAGCCCAGTTGTAAAGATGGGAACAATTCCTCGACTCAGAAAACAATGCATGATCCAAAGTAGCACTCACATAATGTAGAGTATGCCTCAAAGCATCTAAATGAGGTTTCTTGGGAGCACACATAACTTCATTTTCAAGTCCAACTATTTAGCTCAGATCAAGCTTTGTAATTGTGAGATATATCAAAGTTCCCAAAATTTTTCTATCCATAGTAGCATTTTCTTATGGTTCACCTGATGTAGCATCAGATTTCAAATTTTGATCTAATGGCATAGATATTGGCTTACAATCAGCCATACCATGCTTTTGTAGCATACTCAAGGCATATTGCATTGCAACATCCATATGCCTGCTTTTGTATGTATAAACTCAATGCCCAAAAAATAGCACAGCACACCTAGATCTTTCGTGTCAAATTCTTGCATAAGGAGTTGCTTTACCTCTTTAATGCTTTCTTCATTGTTACCTCCTGCAATCAAGTCATCAACATAAATAGCCACAATCATGATGCCATCATCACCATTCCTTGCATAATGAATGATATGCATCACACATAGAAAATCCAACGGTGGTTTAAGTAATCAGCAATCCTTACATGCCAAGCAAGAGGGGCTTGTTTAAGCCCATACAAAGCATTTTGCAACCTAGAAACATATTTTGGGTGCTTTGAATCTTCATATCCTTGTGATTGGTCCATATATAGTTCTTCCTTTAACTCACCATATAAGAAAGCATTCTTCACATCCATCTGATGCAAAGTCCATCCTTTTGTTGTAGCTTATGCCACAAATGTTATGAGAGTAGACAATTCAGCTACAAGGCTGAAGATTTCCTCATAATTAATGTCATCTATTTGTGCATATCCTTTTGCTATCAATCATGCTTCAAAACTACTTATGCTACCATCAACATTGTGCTTTACCTTGTAAACCCACTTGCAGCCTATGGGTTTCTTTCTTTATAGCAATGGAACCAACTTCCCGGCATGTTTCATTTCCATAAAGTGCAGCCATCTCCTCATCCATTGCTTTCTCCCAATCTCCATTTCCAATTGCATCTTCAGAACAAGAAGTTTCAACATCTTGTATTACCTTGGTCATGCATGCACAATGACGAGCCATGTAATTATCATACATCAATCATTGCAATAAATTTTGCATCCTCCTAGATCTTCTTGGTCTTGGGTCACTTCTCCTTGTACCATCTGCATGTTCCTTTCTTACTCCTCGAGTCTTCACAAAGGCCAATCCAAGTTCCTCATCAAGGCTCCTTTTTGAAGCACTTGAATCTCTGTCAATGTCTTCAAAGCTTGTAGATGTTTTACTACTAGCATGAAGCTTTTCTTTAACTTTGTTTTATGTAGTTCATGAATTTTTTTTATCTCAATATTCCATGCAATCTTCCACTCCATCGATTTGATTTTGAACTATTGCTTGGTGATGCATCAAGTCCACTCAAGACTTGGGATTCTACACTTGATTTTTAAGCATTTCCCACTAAAGGCCAATATGGCCAAAGCAATCATGGGAGAAAAAATAAAGAATGATAAAGAATAGCTGAGTGTAAATATACAAACTATACCTCCCACCTGATGGGCATGTTACACAGTAGACAAGTGACTGTGTAAGATCATGAATCAAGTAACCCCCATCAAGTGACAACACTCTCGAAAGCTATCATATGGTAGAGCTTTAGTCAAAGCATTTGCAGCATTATCTCCAGTGTGAACCTTCTCAAAAATAATGCGCTCAGTGGCTAAGCAATCTCTTATGAAGTGATAGCTCACCTTAATGTGTTTGGTCTTTGCATGATAGACCAAACTCTTAGCCAAAGCAATGGCAGTTTGACTGTCACTGAGCAAACAAGGTACATGCTGAGGTAAACCCATATCACAAGCAAGATGAGAGAGCCACAATGTTTCCTTACATGCCTCACTTGCTGCAACATACTTTGCTTCTGTGGTGGAAATAGTTTTACATTCTTGAAGATGAGATCTCCAAGACATAGCACCTCCAAAAAAATGAAAAATGTACCTTGATGTAGACTTACAATTGTCTACACAACCAGCATAGTCAAAATCTGTCTAACCAATAATGGATGCTTTCCCTCTACCTAAGCATAGACACTTATCCTTAGTGCCACTCAGATATCTTAAAATCATCTTGACAGCTTCCCAATGTTTCTTGCCAGGATTATACATATATCTGCTCACAACGCCCACTACAAATGCAATGTCTGGTCTTGTAGCTACATAGCATACATTGGACTACCAACAACAGATTGATAGGAAATTTTGGTCATGAATTCCTTTTCCACATCTAATTTGGGGCAATCATCCTTGCTCAATTTCACATATGTGGGTAAAGGTGTACTCAATGCCTTTCCACCCTGCATATTGAACCTGTGAAGTACTTTGGATATGTACTCACTTTGAGACAAGTATATGCATCTTTTACTCCTATCACGAGTAATGTGCATGCCAAGAATATGTTTGGCATCCCCCGAATTCTTCATATCAAATGTCTGACTCAACTTCTTTTTGAGAATCAACAAATCATAAGAGGACTTCCTAGAAATCAACATATAATCGACATAAAGTATCAAGCATCTCAAGTTGCCATGTGAGCATCTCTTTGTGTAGAGAAAATGATCCTCATTGCCTCGAGAATAGCCTTGAGACTTCATAAATGCATCAAACTTTTGGTACCATTGTCAAGGGGACTGTTTAAGTCCATACAAGCTCTTCTTGAGCTTACAAACTAGAATTTCCTTGCCTGGAACTACATAACCCTCTAGTTGTTCCATATAGATCTCATCTCTAAGATCTCCATGCAAGAAATTAGTTTTCACATCCATTTGGGCTAGCTCTAAGTCCTCCATTGCAACGAACCAAGCAACATGCACAGGGTAGTCATCTTGACCACTTGAGAGAAGATTTCCTCGAAATCAACACCATCTTGTTGCGTAAAACCCTTTGCAACAAGTCATGCTTTATACTTTGGAGAAGCACTATCTAATGTGAATTTCAGCTTCTATACCCATTTACATGGTAAAGCTTTCCTACCATTTGGCAAAGGTACTAAATCCCAAGTACCATTCTTGTGAATAGAATCCAACTCACTCTTCATCGCGTGCTCCCACTTGACTTGATCCTCTCTTTGCATAGCCTCTTTGTAGCAAGAAGGCTCATTGGCATCTATTAGCATAACAAAATCTAAACTTGGAACATATCTATCAGTTGGATGTGAGGCACGTGTAGAGCATCTCAATGGTTGCTGAACGAGAACATGGGCAGATTGATCTGATCAGACATTCTCTTGAACGTCCCTATGTGCCATATTTTTATGCATGCTAACTAGAGGAATAGTATCCTCAAACACCACTCTTCTCAATTAAACCTCCTTAATGGGTTGTTTATTCATCTTAGAATCATTGAAAATGACATCACTACAAATAATCACTGACTGTGTTTCAGGATCCCATAAGCAATATCCAAATTGTCCTTCTCGGCCATATCCAAGACAAATGCATTTCTTTGACTTATGGTCCAACTTTTTTCTAAGACACTTGGGTATATGAACATATGCTTCACACCCAAAAACTTGAAGATGATCATAATATGGTTGCTTACCTATCCATAACTCTTGTGCCACTTTCAGACCTTTGGCAGAACTAGGTGAAAGGTTAATCACATGAAGTGTAGTCAATATTGCTTCCACCCAAAAGCCTTGTGAGAGGTTTGCGTGATGCAACATCGAGGCTACTCTATTTGAAGAGTTCTATTCATTCTTTTAGCTACAACATTTTGCACTGGGGTATAAGGAGCTATAAACTCTCTACAAAACCCTCTAGACTAGCAGAAAAGGCTGAATTCATATGAGCTATACTCACCCCCATTATCTGAACGTAAAGCCTTAAGCTTAGTTCCTTTGTTAGTCTCAACTGAAGCAAGCCATTTTTTGATAGTAGGGAATACCTCATCCTTCGATTTGATAAGATATACCTAGACTTTCTAGTAGCATCATCTATGAAAGTGACAAAGTAAAGAGAACCATGTGAAGACCTAGTGGGCATAGGACCACACACATCTGTATGAACGAGATCTAAAGGCTGAATTGAAGAGTCAATGTGCATTCTATGCACATTTTTTGTTTGATTTCCATATTGACAATGCTTACAAATTGAAAAATCAGAGAAAGATAACATAGGTAAGTAGCCAGAACAAGAAATCCACTACAAGATATATGGCCCAAACAACCATGCTAAATACAAGCCATATGTTGTTTCGTAACAGCTAACACATGTTCTTTTTGTGATACAAATAAAGGATAAAGTGATCCAAATTTTCTTCCTTTTGCAATAACTATATTGCCCTTTGATATACGAAAGGACTGAGCATAGAAGACCACCTTGTAACCAAGGTCATCAAGTTGACCAACTGACATCAAACTGCATGATAATTGAGGTACATGGCATACATTATGCATAGAAAATTTTGAACCATCAATGAACTGCACAACCACATCTCCAATCCCCACAATGTCACACTGGTAAGAGTCACGAAGTCTCACGGTACCAAGAGACTTTGCTGCATAGTTAGAGAACTATTCTCTGTGTGGTGTCACATGGAAAGAAGCACCAGAATCTAGGAGCCATGTGTCGAAAAGAGAATCAGTCATAAGAGCCTCAGTTGACACAATACTATCAAGTGCCAACACATCAGCATCATCAAAAATAGCATTAATTTCTTCAATCTTCATAGTCGAAGTAGATGGTGTAGGTAACTGTTTAACATACCCATCAACATTCTATGCTTTACCTTTAGCATTCTTTAATGCGCAATAGTCTTTCTTCATATGCCCTTTTTTATGACAATAATGGCATTCGATATCCCTCTTCCTTGATTTACTTCTACTCTTATTCCGTTGACCATTCTTTTCCTTGTTCTTGCTCCTCCCACGTTGTTGATTCTTTCCTTGGTAAGAATCACAAACATTATATGCATCTCCACTCTAAGTGCCAACCATAGATTTTCTATGAATCTCCTCACTCAGAAGTGCTCCACATATATCATAATAGACAAGTTTACTGCCAGGTGCACTATTGCTAATAGCTATGGAAAACGTACCCCATGATGATGGCAGGGTGCATAACAGTAATACTGCTTTTATTTCATTATCCATATCCATGTTCGGAGCCTGTAACTGGGAGAATATAACATCAAACTCATTTAGATGAGCAGCCACACTATCTGTGTCCTTCATGCGAAGGTCATATAATTTTCTCATCAAATACACTTTATTTGATGCCATCTCTTTTTCATATGTATTGCATAACTTCTTCCAAAGTTCCTCTGTAGTTTCATAGTCTAATAATGTAAAGTAAACATTTTCCACCTGGTGCAACCAAATGGTAGACCTAGCCATTTCATCTTACTCATCCCAATCATCTTCATCCATGACAACAAGCTTCTTTGAAATCCCATTTACTGGCTTCCATTGCCTCCTTTGAATCAACACATCTTTAATCTGATTCTTCCATAGAGCAAAGTTTCTGCCATCAAATTTTTGGATCTCAAAATGGTCTTTGCCCTGCAAGTTATAACTCCTCCTCATAGAATTGTCCCTATAAAAAACAAACACTTAGGAAAACGTAGCAAGAGCCTTACTAGTATCCAGGTACATATCAAAATCAATATCAATAGCCATGTGATAGGGCACAAAAACCATACCAACCACACTATTGGGCTCAACCAAAACCTTTGCCAATGTTAGGTCAGTAATCGACACTCCATATCAATGTAATTTCAATTGAATATGTTGCGGTATAGGATAACTTAAGTAGAGAATTAGTGCCAACATTCCCTATGATCTGAGATAGTCACCTTAATGCTCAAAGCTTTGACTCTACCCATGTAGATAGCCCATTGCCTTACTACACAAAATTCCTTGAGCATAGTAAGATCTATTAATACAAAGCACTAGTGATGGAACCTAATTCAAGACCCGACTACTCAAATGTGATGTACATGAATCCAACCCTTGGCACCGATCAAGATAGGTGAGATCTCAAGTGCTTAGATGACCATGCTATAGATGCCAGTGAGTTCACTTCATACATGATTGTTTACTTGCAGCACCAAGGCAAACTCAACCCATAGTGATCAAAGGTTTTTGTCTTAATTGTGGAAAGGAGCATCTCCTCAAAGATTTTCCTTGAAATATAGCCAACATGCAACATATCAATTCAATCAATGTCATTGGCTTGATAGTAGAACCTAATAGAAGTGTGACTAATATCACCCATGTACAAGTAGTCACTAGAGCACAAGCTCTACAAAGGACACTAGACATAAAGCAAGAGAAAAAAAATCAGATGTTAGTGAGTTAGAGAGCAAAGATTAAAAGAGAATGAGATCTTGGAAAAATAGCTAGGAAAGGATTAAATGAGAATGCACTAGAAAATTGAGTGAATTAGAAGAGAACCTTAAATAGATGAAAACAAAAAATAGTTGAACTTGCATATCAAACTCCCTCTTAGACACCAACATAATTTAATCCACCTCATTAGATCCCACCATCCATCCCACCACAACCTAGAGCAGGATGAATCTTAGCAGACCCTCCTCCACAAGGCATGGACATGATGTTCAAGGCCTACTAGAATCAACTTCAAGAAGGGCTAAACATAGCAAGGTTGGATAAATCTTATCCCCAAGTGGACTAAAAGATTGAGAGGACCAAGCTTTGCGAAAAAATGGTAGAATTAGCTCAAATATGTTTGATGCCAGTCATCTTTTCAATCAAATAGACTCATTGAAATCAGAGTTATATTTCAAAGGACTTTGGAGAGATTAGAGGAGATGATGGCTAAACCCAAGATTGTAGCTACTCCAAAGGCCCATAATAGTGGAAAACAAAGGATAGTCTTACCACCAGAAATATCTTATGTTCCTAATTCTATAGATGAAGAAATTAATTCCTCTATAAACTAGTACTTGTAAGAGTTCTTGAGAAAGATACGAGAGGATAAATGAGCCAAGGATGAGAGGATCCTCCTCCTATCTAAGAAGTGGATGATCTTCATGATCAAATCCCTTAGGACATTACCTCTATCTATGGAGAGAACGGAGATATGCAATCTAGTGAAAGGCTAGATGTTGAATCCAATTCCTTACAAGAAATGCCACTCTTCATAGGTCACTAGGAATCTAAGTCTATTCAGATGAGAACTCCCACAACCATGGTAAGAAATGACAAATCAATTCTACCTAGGAACATTGAAGTAGTTAAGAACACTAAAGTGTAATGTTGTCTCACCTTAGAAGAACTACTAAAAGTCAAACCTAAGTTGTGCAAGCACATAGTAAACTTACTACCACAAGTTGCTACTTTCCATGCATATGCTTGAACTCATAAAAAGTTACGAGGATACCTATAAAAAAGATAGGAGATATGAACAAATGCAAGAAAGGAAATAAATATCTACCTATCACCTACCAGAGCTATACAACAAAGTTAATCCTAGATTCAACTGGACGAGTCACCATCGCTACCACTTCCCTATGGAAATGTTGGGGAAAACAAGCTCTAAGATGGAAAATAATGAAATTGCAAATGACAAATGGAAATATAGAGAAACCTCTAGGACTACTAGAATGGATAACTCTCACCACTTGTGGTGTACCGTTGAGCACATTTTTGCAATATGTGAGTTTGGAAAGAATCATGTCTATGAGATGATTTCATGTAGACCAATAATGAAGCAATTACAGAGAGTGCAAGATCGGGAAACCAATTCCTTGTACTTATAGCACTTAGTCATAACTACCCAAGTCAATCTCAAGGACTACTCTCATAGAGGTGTACCACCACTACAATGGAACACAATCCATAAATCGTTAGATGTGCCACAATCTTTGCATTGCATAGGATAAAATCCCTCATGGATGCACAAAGATATGCAGTTATGGATGTGTAAAGTTGCAACAGAAGAAGACAAGACCCTAGAACCTAGAAACTTAGGTGCTATTGAAAACCCTAGATCACTCCAAGACCGAGCCTATGCACCTCTGATATTCCCAAACAAAGAATTTGAAACCCATGGTTGGGTAGAGATTTTAGCAGCGAATGACATAGGTGTAATTGAGGAACAATGGACACCCCATTATGAAGAAGATGGTTATGAAATCTCGGTATTCATGATGGAACCTCTCATATTTGAACCTTTGATCAAGAAATGTGACCCTAGTATAGATGTACTAACAGTCGCAAGTGAAGATGATTGAGAATCCATCATAATGGAGCCCTTCTATGCTTCAAAAGAAGAGTACTTCTAACTGATAGAAGCTTGGACTTAAGAATAGAAAGAGCAAGAGTCTAAGGAAATGTTATCTATACAAGTAGACATCAAGGAAGAGAAGAAGAAATGGAAGAAAAATTCCCCACACAAGAAGAGAAATAATCCTTATTCAAGGCGCCAGACATAGTTAAAACTTTTTATAGCTATCAAGTGCTACTTTATTTAGTGAATGGACCTTACAATACTAGTAGATTAGTAAGATGGTTTCTTTTATTAATGGAATATGATTTCAAATTATTCATGAGGAAGGATAATACTCAAGTTAGGGCAGATCACATTTCTAAACTCACTTCAATAGAATCACCACAAGGTGTCTCAGACAAACTTCTGGATGCTTATTTGTTCAACTTGGAAGTATTCCCAAACTAGGCTAAAACACTTGTGCCTACGCTTACATTTGGACCTAAGAATCTAGTGGTTAGGATAGAGGACAAAGAAATTTTCAAGTCAGAAAGATATCATGTTCTCAGAAGTAGTGCAGAATAATCAATGAATCTTAGCTTTTTGTGTGGACAAGGAAGAGCATGATAAGTGGTTGCAATTAGCACATATAGGTGCACTAAGGAAACATCATTATAACATAAAACCCTACAAAATCTAAAACAATAAGGCATGTATTGGCCAAAAATGGATGCACAAGTCTAAAGGTGACTTAAGGATTTTCCAATTTGTATTAATAGACCACATGTTAAACATGCTAGTTTATATCACATGTCATTAATAATAGAGTGGAGTAGTTATTTAGTTTAGTTCCTAATGACAAAGACATTCCAGATAACTTTAGCATGAAGGAAGAATCTAGAGCAGGAGGCTCAAGGCTACACACTCATTGGAGATAATCTAGATAGGCATGGACGAGACAGATATTTGAGACTATATGTACATGAAAGTGATTACTTGATGATATTAGAAACTGCATACCAAGGTGTTGCAAGAGGACACTTTGGATCTAAAGATTATGTGACACATGCCACAAAATGCAATATCCAATTCACAAAGATTAGATGCCATTGAGACCCATGTGGGAGGATGTGAATTATCAAAGTGAGGAATAGACTTTCTAGGTTCTATTAATCCCTTAGCTAAGAGTTCACATGTAGAATATATCATAGTCTCAATAGATTATCTAACCAAATGGGTAGAAGTGAAAGCTATTAGGAATAATGACACACAAATGATAACTAAAGTTTTTTTTTGAGAACATATTCGCAAGATATAGATTGCCAATCGAACTAGTAAGGATCATGGAACCCATTTTCTGAATGAGGTCATTGAATATCTTTTACAAGATTTCATGGTCATTGAGAAGAAGTTTGCTCCTTATAACCCACATGCAAATGGACACTCCAAAAGCACAAACAAGATCTTGTGCACTATACCAAGCTCATAAACAAAAGACATTCGGATTGTAACAAAAAACTTCCTCATGTTGTTTGGTCATATCGAGTTGTCTAGAAAATAGTAGTCAACGCCACCCCCTTTCATATGGTTTTTGGAAAAAATATTGTGCTTCCCTTAGATTTCTTGATACCAACTCTCAAGGTTGCACAAGAGCATCAATGGATAGGCCACACGCTATCCTCCAAGATCATGGATTTAGAACCACTAGGTGAAACTAGAGTGAGAGTAGCAGTAGACATATATGTAGCTAAGAAGCCACAAAAAACTTACCCTAATGCATATGTGAAAGACAAACTCTTGAAATCTAGTGATTTAGTTTTGGCATACACATTGAATTAACATGCATGAAAATTAAAGAAATGTGGCTATGGACCCATGATTATCTATAGGATATCTACTAGTGGAGTTGTTCAAATAGCCACTTTCAAAGGAGATGTATTACCAAAGTACATCAATAGATGTCGAGTCAAGCTCTTCCAAGGGCCTTTGATAGAAGATATATTGAGACGGCTCAACATGGCTAAGAAATGCAAAGAAGAAGAGAAAAGAATACACAAAGAAGCAAAGACACAAGCCTTAGAATGCAGTATAAGGATGTATTTAAGAAGACAAGGCCAAGTAGTGATCCTCCCCACTCTAAAGCCCATCAATATCACATGGCTATGTGCTAGAATAATAGGAACCCATCTCATAGTATTATTGATCGATTACTATTTATTTTAGTTGATCTAGGACAAGGCACAACCCTCTAGAGAATTAGAGCCCTGATTGATTCAAGAGCAACCACTAGTGCAATATGCTATTCTGATTGTCAAGACATGGATTTACCAATGACTCCTATTCAGGATTACCTTCTAGGATTAGGAGGTGTGGAAACCTCTTGCATGGGTGAGCTCAAACTTCCAATCTCAATTCAAGATGTCCCTATGACAATCAAAGTGCTAGTATGCCATGATGAAGATCTCAGTGATTCTCTCATCTTGGGTCAAGACTGGATCGATGACCATGAAATGAACTTAAACCTAAGAAGACTTCTTGAGTTTCAGGCATACGAACAAAGTCTCACAATAGAATTAGAAATTAGTATGATCACTAATGTAGATCCCATAGAGGATCTTAGTTCTTCTAAGACTAATCTTGAAAAAAAAGATGTATGTGTCCCAAGAACTAACATGCCGAAGAATTTGACCTCTGAAGAACGAGGAACTTCCTTCTATTCTAAAGCCAAGCATGGTGGCAGTAGTTCACACCAAGAGGAATGCAAAGTAGTAGTAGCAGCAAAATTGTGGACCAAGAAGTTTGAAGGAGCCATGCAAATGCATACCACTAGCAGACATGAAACAGATTTTGGCGTGAAAGGGTGTGCAACATGTTTCCATCTTGCTATCAAAGGCACCATTTGAGAAGAAAATGAGAATGCTCAGGAGATGGATAGCAAAACAATGACAAACTCCATCTCAATTAGTACTCCATATTTAGGTAGCAAAGCAATCGATGAAGGCTAACCACAATAATGCACACATTTGGCTCCCTAAGACCTACATGAGAGCAAAAAACTCTTCTCCTAAGATCTTAGGTTCTAGGCTTTTGGAGTATATCCCAACACCACCATAAATATATACAAAATACTATTGTAAGTGAGTCACAACGTATAGCTTTTCATAGAACATGGAAATGGGTGCCTAAATAGTCCCATGAACAAGCTAAGTGATCATCAAGAACCAAGAACCAACCTAAAAGCCAATCTAGTAATGTTATAAGGGGGTTTAAGAAAGTCAAGCATTCTAATTTACCACTTGAACCAACCTTGTAACATACTTATAGACTATAACGAGCATGCGGAGTGAATTCATTGCCTGAGTATGCATCAAGGCTTCATAGTGACCCACATTCTCACTACACCACACATTCATCACTCACACAATCCGTAACACAACACACACAGATATAGGGCAAGATGTTTATAAAGTAAAGGAAAAACGGCCTCACCAAGTTTCATAGAGAATACTAATGTGCTCTTCTTATTATAGTATAGCTACAAGGAGCATTACTCATAGTAGTACACCATGGCTGAAGAAAGAACCAGTTCAAAACCCATAGACATCAAAAGCTTACTTATTGAGGAACCTCCTAGTTCAAGTCTAGCCTAGTTCCAACCTTAAAGGGTTATACGAGTTAAAGATTCCCCGTGAAGACAAACAAAATGGTTGAGTACACATTCACACTGGTTCAATGAGTTAGTTGGACCTCTTCATAGAGCTGCACATACAGAGGAATAGAAGTTTGAATTCAATAACATTTGGGGTAGATTCTACTATGTCTCTCAAGAATTTTAGTAGCTCTAGATCACCCTAGAGTTAGAAGACATATGGCAACAAACTAGCTTTGCAGATTACTTAAGTGAGCCTTTGCCGAAGCAAAACTTCATGGGGTGCTACTATTTGATCCTTACTTTACAACCAAGTACAATTAAAGATGCACAAGGCTTGTTTGTGATTCCTTCACTATTGCAAAATAATGAGATGAGGCGGTTCATGCTCACCTTGAACCTCATTTGAGAAGCCCTCGACATGCAAGGCATTCATATTCCATCTAACAAGGAAACCCTAATACCAGATATGATGAAGAACAGGATGTTGGTGCATGCCAATCATCAATTGAAGATTTATGAAGAAATGAAGTCAAGGAATCAAGAAGAGAACAAATTCAGAAGGTTGAAGGAAGGACATACTCAGAAATCCAAAGCTATGTACACATATGTACATCAGTTCAGATATAGCTGACTGACACTTTTGATTAGTCATAAGCTTGTACATATTTGCGTATAAATGTTGTGGAAAAATGTCGGGGCAAGAGAGGAGACAATAGGAGATCATGAGAATAGTGTATTGAGGAGTTGTAAGAGTCATTAAGTCTCTTAGAAGTGAGTTGAATTGTCAATCCTCACTCAGTTGTAATTTTTCTGAGAAATCGAAAAATCTTGCGCCCGATGTTTTGCTGTCTGCTCCTTTTGTGTTTAATCTTTTGAGAAATCCTTCTGCACGTATCTAAGTCCATAGCTAATCTATCTATGGCTAGAATTTGAGAGGCTAATTGCAATCAGGCTGAGAGAATTTAGTTTAGGAACATTCATATGTAATGATGTTCTGAGAGTCGACAAAACTGGCGCAGATTTCATGTTCAGAGAAATGAACATTGCTCAGTGCATGGTGTAAAGTTTTACACAATTGAGGGCTCAAAATCTAAGTTGGAAGGTAAGCCATCTATGGCTAAAAGATCTTGATCAAACGGGTTCGACATTGGGAGAACTATAGCTAAGAAGTTGCAGGTGTCAAAGTCGCTACTACAGAGAAGGTGATTTACACATAGGTAAACTGTTTGTGTGATTTCTCAGAGTATACTGAATCATTTGCAGAGATTTAAGTTGGAGAAGGTGCGCAACCTTAAGGAGAAGCAGTCTACAAAGTTTTATCAAAAACTTTACACAAATGATTAGTCAATTAAGGATTAATCTGCAGCAGACTTTTCTGAGAAGTTGAATTTTTCAGAATAATCAATTTTCAGATAAATTGGTGAATGTTCTCTAAAGTTGGTGGAGTCTAAAGTTGATCTTGATATAGAGGTGGTCTAAATTCAAGGTCAACTTGTTCTTTTTGAGATTAACACTCTCCATCAGTGGTATCAGAGCAGGTTGTGTCAAAATTAAGAAAAAGGGAGACTCCGACTGCTGCAGACATACAAGTTCTACATTTCGAAGGTTCAGAAGGATAAAGTGCTGAAGAAAGATTGAAGGGAGACACGCAAAGATTATCAAAAGGATCAGAAGAAGCAACACTCGAAGTTAAGGTACATTTATTCCTTGTAAAGTCTAAAGTTTTGAGACTACAGGTGAAGCAAGGATAGGAGATAGTCTCCAAATTGAAAAGTTGGATAGAGAGAACTATCCAGCTTGGTCTATGAGGATGGAAGCTCATCTAATGAGCAAAGATTTGATAGCCTACACTACAGGTGAAGAAGAGAAGCCTCAATTCAGAGATCCTAGTGTTCCAACTAGGGAAGAATTGTCAGATCTAAAGAATTGGATGAAGAAGGATGCTCAAGCAAGGAGCATAATCTACATGGCAGTCAATGACTATTTGCTTCCTCACATTAGAGGACTTGAAAGTGCATGTGACATTTGGAATGCTTTGGAGGAGCATTTCCAAAACACAATCAAATCAAGGAAGGCTTCACTATGGGCAAAATTTACTACTTTCAAGAAGAAGGCCTCACAATCAATCTCTGATTATGTGACAAAGATGAAGGACATTGCAGATTCTCTAGGTGCAGTGGATGAAGATATTGAAGAAGATAAATTGGTAAGACAAATTCTCACAGGGCTAAGAGGAGATGAGAAGTGGAAGCCTTTTATTTTGTCTACAGAACTTTCATTAGATCACTTTACTCCTGATTTGAATCAATTGTTAGGTCATATGCTAACTTTTGAGAATGATATCAAAGGAGATGTTGATAAGAGTGCAGGTCATGCAATGTACTCTAAAGACAAGAAGAAAGCTAACAAAGGAAAGCAACAATCAGGTGAAGAAGAAGGTACTTCAAATCAAGCAAATTTCATAAGAGGAAAAGGAAATGGCAGAAGTAGAGGAAGAGGCAGAAACATCAAAGATAATGCAAGGGCTTGTTGGATATGTGGTAAGACCAATCATCTATCTCATGATTGTTGGCACAATAATCAGAATAATGGTAATTATCAGAACTTTAATCAAAGAGCAAGAGGTGGTAGATTTCAGAGAGGAAACTTCAGAGGTAGAGGTGGTAGGAATTCTTTTGGAAGAGGTGGAGGAAGAAACTTCCAAAATCAATCCTATAATAACACCTACTACAACTATGCATCAGATCAGAAGGAGGACTCGACTCTCATTATGAATGCAACATGTGAAACTTCACATGAGGACATGAGAGTGTTCTATATTGATTCAGGATGTAGTAATCATTTAAGTGGAAATATTGCTTTGATGACTGACCTAGATCATAATGCAATTAATCATACAGTTCAGACAGGTGATAATACAAAGCATAAGGTAAAGTCAATTGGTTCAGTCAAGGCTAAAGATGGGAGCACTCTTCTGAGTAAGGTTCTTTATGTTCCCACAATTCCAAAGAATTTGATCAGTGTAGGTCAAATTGTGGGAAAAAGGATATGAGGTAAGATTCACTAATGATGGAGTATATGTTGAAGACCCTAGTCAAGGGTATAAACAGGTTGTTACAGGAAAGAAAGAAGGAAGGCTCTTCACATTGAAGGTACAAGGAAATGTTGGACATGCTATGTTCACATATGGAGAGCAGAAGGTGTCAGAATTGGATCTTTGGCACAAAAGACTTGGACACTTCAATGAAAGAGGTATCAAAGACATGATTAATAATGATTCAGTGCTTGGATTGCCTAACATTGCAGGTCAACACATGACATACAGATGTGAGGCATGTCAATTAGGTAAGGCTCATAAGCAATCCTATTCCAAGCATGGGTTTATGTATTCAGAAAGACTTGAATTGGTGCATACAGATGTGTGGGGTCCTTCAAAGGACTTTAGTATAAATGGTTCAAGATATTATGTCATATATGTTGATGATGCTACCAGATGGATCACAATTTATGTGATTAAAGAAAAGTCAGAAGTGTTTAATACATTTAAACACTATCATGCATATGCAGAAAGGATTACAGGTCAAAAATTGAAGAGACTAAGGTCAGATGGAGGGGGAGAGTATTTTTCAAATGAATTCAATGATTACTTGTGGAATGCAGGTATAAAGAGAGAAGTTACTTGCAGGTACTCTCCTCAACAAAATGGGGTAGCAGAAAGAAGAAATAGGACTCTTGTTGAGTTTGCAAGGTCCATGATGAAAGAGAAGAATTGCCCAAATTATTTGTGGGCAGAGGCTGTAAATACAGCTACTTATTTGGTCAATAGATTGCCTTGTAAAGCTTTGCAAGGTATGACACCATATGAAGCTTGGTGGGGTAAGAGACCTACCTTGGATCATTGCAGAATATTTGGATGCTTGGCATATGCATATGTGCCATCTCAATTGAGGCATAAGGTGGAGCCTAAGGCAAAAAAGTATGTATTCATTGGTTATGATGATAAGCAAATGATATACAGGTTGTGGAGTCCATCCACAAAGCAATTCCTTGTATCCAAGGATGTTACATTTGATGAGCAAGGTACTTGGTATGCAGGTAAATATAATGTACATACAGATGTTGAAGAAGTAGTGGATCAAAGGAAAGGTAAAGCAAAGATTCAATTACTTGATGAAAATGAGAATAATGAAGTACAGGTTGAAGTTGAAGAGAGGCCAAGGTTTGATCCAGAATGTGATGAACCAGAGACTTCAAAAAGTGCAGAAGTTAGGAGGTCATCTAGGCACAAATGGCAACCTACAAGGTATAGCTATGACACCTCATTCTTGACTACAAAAGATTATGCTTATTTGGTAAAAGCAGATGAAGATCCATCTACTTATGATGAAGCCAAAGGCAAGAGAAATTGGGAAGAAGCCATGCAAGAGGAGTATGATGCATTGATAGAGAATCAGACTTGGGATTTGGTTCCTAAACCTAATAGCCATAAAATTATTGGATGTAAGTGGGTGTACAAAACAAAAATATTTGCAGATGGAAGTGTGTCTAGGTACAAAGCCAGACTTGTTGTGAAAGGGTATGCACAGACATATGGAGTGGACTATGATGAGACCTATAGTCCTGTGGCAAAAATGACAACCATCAGAACTCTCATAGCAATTGCTGCTTGCAAAGGTTGGAAGTTATCTCAATTAGATGTTAAAAATGCTTTTTTGAATGGTTACATTTCAGATGAAGTTTACATGGAGCAACCAGATGGATTCAAAGATCAAGTGAATCCAAATTATGTGTGTAAGCTCAAGAGAGCTTTGTATGGATTAAAGCAGGCCCCAAGGGCATGGAATTATAGGCTTGTAGAGTTCTTGAAGGAACTTGGATTTCAAGCATCAAAGGCAGATAGTAGCTTGCTAGTCAAAGCAAGTGAAGATGGATTCATTTATGTTTGTATTTATGTTGATGACATAATACTTACAGGAACAGATGATAAAGGAATACAAATGATCAAGAAGCAGATGGAGAAAGAGTTCAAAATCAGTGATTTGGGGAACTTGTCATTCTTCTTGGGAATGGAGATTTTATATACTCAACATGGAGTATATGTGACCCAAGAAAGGTATCTTAAAAATTTGCTAACCAAATTTAAAATGGAAGATTGCAGGGTTGCACCCACACCATTGGAAGTGAACCATAAGTTGTCTAGATTTGGAGGAGAAGAATTTAGAGACATGAAGCTCTATCAAAGCTTGGTTGGT
The DNA here is from genome assembly GCA_020310875.1 of Ceratopteris richardii. Lineage (NCBI taxonomy): Eukaryota > Viridiplantae > Streptophyta > Polypodiopsida > Polypodiales > Pteridaceae > Ceratopteris > Ceratopteris richardii. The sequence goes on along the minus strand of CM035417.1, from coordinate 64,863,344 downwards.
AGCTTGATTTATGCTACATTAACAAGGCCTGATTTGTCATATGCAGTTGGTGTGCTTTCACAATTTATGCATTGTCGTAGAAAGGAACATTGGATTGCAGGACAAAGAGTACTTAGGTACATCAAGGGTACACTCAGAGAAGGGTTGTACTATGGATTTACTTCTGATACAAGAGTGAAGATATATAGTGATGCAGATTGGGCAGGTAATGTGGATGATAGAAGATCAACACATGGATATTTGTGCTATGTAGGAGACAAATTGATTTCATGGTGTTCTAAGAAGCAACATACAGTTGCTTTGTCATCTACAGAAGCAGAATACAAAGGTATGGTGGAAGCTGCAAAGGAGGTAATATGGCTAAAGACACTTATGAAGGTTTTTGATGTGATTCAAAGTACTCCTATTATTTGTGGAGACAATATGAGCTCTTTATACTTGGCAGCTAATCCTGTGTTTCATGCTAGAACTAAGCATATTGAAATACAATATCATTTTCTGAGAGAGAAGGTCATTGATAAGGAAGTTGAAGTTATGCATACACCTACAAAAGATCAACTTGCAGATATGATGACAAAAAGTCTAGATGGACCAAAGCTACAGAGATTCAAGGATATGGCAGGAATTAAGAAGATAGAGAAGAACCTCAATTAATGATTGAGGGGGAGCTGTTGGTGCATGCCAATCATCAATTGAAGATTTATGAAGAAATGAAGTCAAGGAATCAAGAAGAGAACAAATTCAGAAGGTTGAAGGAAGGACATACTCAGAAATCCAAAGCTATGTACACATATGTACATTAGTTCAGATATAGCTGACTCACACTTTTGATTAGTCATAAGCTTGTACATATTTGCCTATAAATGTTGTGGAAAAATGTCGGGGCAAGAGAGGAGACAATAGGAGATCATGAGAATAGTGTATTGAGGAGTTGTAAGAGTCATTAAGTCTCTTAGAAGTGAGTTGAATTGTCAATCCTCACTCAGTTGTAATTTTTGTGAGAAATCGAAAAATCTTGCGCCCGATGTTTTGCTGTCTGCTCCTTTTGTGTTTAATCTTTTGAGAAATCCTTCTGCACGTATCTAAGTCCATAGCTAATCTATCTATGGCTAGAATTTGAGAGGCTAATTGCAATCAGGTTGAGAGAATTTAGTTTAGGAACATTCATATGTAATGATGTTCTGAGAGTCGACATAACTGGCGCAGATTTCATGTTCAGAGAAATGAACATTGCTCAGTGCATGGTGTAAAGTTTTACACAATTGAGGGCTCAAAATCTAAGTTGGAAGTTAAGCCATCTATGGCTAAAAGATCTTGATCAAACGGGTTCGACATTGGGAGAACTATAGCTAAGAAGTTGCAGGTGTCAAAGTCGCTACTGCAGAGAAGGTTATTTACACATAGGTAAACTGTTTGTGTGATTTCTCAGAGTATACTGAATCATTTGCAGAGATTTAAGTTGGAGAAGGTGCGCAACCTTAAGGAGAAGCAGTCTACAAAGTTTTATAAAAAACTTTACACAAATGATTAGTCAATTAAGGATTAATCTACAGTAGACTTTTCTGAGAAGTTGAATTTCTCAGAATAATCAATTTTCAGATAAATTGGTGAATGTTCTCTAAAGTTGGTGGAGTCTAAAGTTGATCTTGATATAGAGGTGGTCTAAATTCAAGGTCAACTTGTTCTTTTGGAGATTAACACTCTCCATCACAGGAATATACTAAAGCTTAAGGATATGGAAGCCATGACCCCCAATATATTGTTGGTACAAGAGAATCCAAGCCCACATACTTGGATGATTAGCGTATTTCACATGGAGCCTTATATGATAAATCCCTTGTAAAATCAATTACATTTACCCTTGTAAAAGAGCCCTACATCTAGGAGGAAGTTAGGAAGCATCAAATCTGGACTCATTTGGTAGTTGATTAATGAGAGAATATATCCTATAATTTTGGATTTACTTTTAGGTGAACTTTTGAATTTGAATTCAAAAGATTGGCTCCAAACACAACTATAAAAAGAGGATCAAATGACCCGTGTGACATCTCGACTTGAGGAGATCATTTTGAAGGAGATACATTGTGATTTGAGAGCTCACTCTAAAGCTCAATCACCATTTTCACATTGTGCAATAGATTATTGCCAATGACATCGTATTTTTATATGATCTAATACATACATTTTCATTACATCTTCACTTCACTTCTCTGCCATGACTACATCAGTATAGTAATCTTCTCAGAGCTTGTTCTTAGTGTATGATTGATCATTTATCATGATTTAAAGCATCATAGATTCAATATATTTTCTATTTTAAAGCCAAAAAATATCACTACCATTGCATCTCTGAATCGTGAGATATTATCACTTTTATTACTCTCTGGTCTATTGACTGATGCACCCCGAAAATTTCGGGCAAGTCCTATTATTCGCTAAACATCATACTCAGTGTGTAGTTCATCTTTTTTGTTGAAATCACTCATGATTGGTATCTATCTTAGTTAATTAGAAATCATCAAAAGGAATTAAACTAATTGCTATCATGCTTAGAGCAGTGTTCAAAATACTGAATAGGTATAGAGACTAAAATAGCAAGTCTATGAACTTGGATTAAATTCCTATCTATCTATTTTGATCCTTTGATTAGTGGATCATGTTCCAAACAACATAAGTGATTATTTATGATAATTACCAAGCTAAAGAGCCCACTACACTCTCTAGCAATTATAGGATTAAGCAACACCACTTCATCTCTGAAGACTATCCACCACCTCCTCCAATAGTGGTATCAGAGCAACAACAAGCAAGATGGGAGATGGATTTCCATCATTCATTGATAAATTAGACAAAAGAAACTATCTAGCATGGTCACTAAGGATGCAAGCCTGCCTTTAAGGGAGAATTCTATATGGATACATCTCAAGAGATGAAGAGATTCCAACATTCAGGAGCAAACATCAACCCACAAGGGAAGAACAAGAAAGATTGCCCACATGGTCTGCAAAGGATGCTCCTGCCAAGTCATATCTACTAAACTCGATATCTTATTTCTTATTGCCTCACCTTAGGAATTGCAAGACCTCCCAAGGGACTTGGGAAGTACTTTCTTCATACTTCTCATCAAATACAAGAGCTAGGTAGAACCAGCTATGGATGGAGTTTACAACTCTTCAAAATCAACCAAAGCAAAGTGTGGTTGATATGTGACCAAGATGAAGAATGTGGCTGAACAACTTGCAAGATTGGAGAGGAGATAGAAGAAGAATACATACTTAGGTAGATCATCATTGGCATCAAAGCTGATGATAAGTGGGAATCCTTCACCATAGCAATGGACCTTTATATAAATATGTAGATACCTGATCTCAACACCTTGATGGGGAAACTCTTCACCCATGAGACAAAGCTCAACAAGAATGGTGACAATTCTAGAGGTAACCAATCTTCTGTCCTTTATACAGATAAGAATAAAAGTAAGAATAAGGGTAAAAGCAAAAAGAATGAAGAAGAGGTTAGTACCTCTCAAGCTAACTACACAGGTAGAGGAAGAGGTACTAGAGGAAGGGGTAGAGGATGAAAGCAAGGTAGGGGGAGATCTTATAACACTCCATCTTGCAACATTTGTGGCCTTAGCAACCACACTAGAGAAGAATGCTTCAAGAACACAAGGAATCAAAGGGGAAGAGGCTTCCATAGAGGGAGTTATGGACAATCTAGAGGTAGATTCAACAATGGAGGAAGCAATTACAATAACAACTATAACTAAGGCTACAACAACAACAATTATCAGGGAGGTTTCAGAGGAAGAAGAGATTATAACAACTACATAGAAGACCAAGAAGACTCTCTACTCATCATGAACATGACATCCAAGCAAGCTAAAGATGATGAGCATCTTTTCTATATTGATTCAGGTTGTTCCAATCATGTGGCTAGAAATGTAGCATTGTTATCTTATCTTGAAGAACCCAAAGGGAAGCACGAAGTGCAAAGAGGTGAAGACACTAAACAATCTGTCAAGAAAATTGGAAATGTCAAAGCTTTTGATGGTAACATGAACCTCTTAAGTAAGGTCCAACCATAACGAAAACCCTAATCAGTGTTGGACAAATTGTTGAGAAAGGCTTATAGATTAGATTCATAAGGCATGAAGCATATCTGGAAGACCCTCAACAAGGCTTCAAGAGGATTGCAAAAGGTGAGAAATCTGGTAGACTCTTTACATTTGAGATTGAACACACGAGAAACATAGCACTCTTCAATTACAAAGATGAAACTCTATCTGAACTAGAGATATGGCACAAAAGGCTAGATCATATAGGAGAAAGAACACTAAAACAAATATGCAGGGATCAGAGTGTGCTTGGTATTCCAAATGTGTCCAAGCAACACATGATATACAAATGTGGAGCATGCCAATTTGGCAAAGCTCACAGGAAACCATTCAATAGAAAAGGATACATGTATGAAGATTACTTGGAACTTGTACACAATGATGTGTGGGGCCTTAGTAAAGATCCATCAATCTCAGGTTCAAGGTACTATGTTTCATATATAGATGATTATAGTAGATGGACAATTCTTTACTTCATGAAGTGATAAGGATAAAGTATTTACATGTTTCAAAAAGCATTTGGCATTGTTTGAGAACCAATCATGTAGAAGCTTGAAGAGGATCAGATCTGATGGAGGTGGTGAGTATTTATCACATGAATTTGATTCATTCTTATAGGACTAAATGGAGTGGTAGAGAGAAGGAACATGTTGATAGTAGAGGCTACAAGATCAATGTCAAATGAGAAGAAACTACCCAACTACCTATGGGTAGAGGTTGTTTCTAGAGCCACATACTTGATTAATAGGCTCCCATCCAAATCCTTGGATGGAATGACACCCTATGAAGCATGGAATGGTAGAAGACCCTCATTGGACCATTGCAAAATCTTTGGGTGCATTGCTTATGCACATATACCCTCACAGATTAGAGGTAAGCTTGATCTTAAAGCCAAAAAGTGTATATTTATTGGCTATGACCAAAACCAAATGGGTTATAGGCTATATAATCCCACTAACAAAGGATTCATAGTTAGTAGGGATGTAGTGTTTGAGTAAAATAATTCATGGTTTGAAGATAATTGCAGGAAGATCAAGTTACCTTATCATTTGGAAAATGACTTTCCAACTCTCACTCAAGAAGACCAACAATTGCCAAAAGATTTCAATTTAGAGGATGAAGAGCAGATTGACTTCAAGGCTTGGAAGTCAAAGGGCAAAACCAAGTTCAAGCAATTGGAAGACATTCCAGAGTCCTCCAATCAAGCACTTAGGAGATCTCAAAGGGAAAGTAAAAAGCCCATAAGCTATGGCTACGACCCATCATTAGTCACCAAGAATTTTGTGTATATAACTAAAGACTCTATGACACAAGAACCTTGTTCATTTGAAAAGGCCAATAAGAAGAAAGAATGGAGAGAAGCCATGCACGAGGAATTTGAAGCACTTCAGGAAAATCATACTTGGGATTTGGTGCCCAAGAAGCCAAGCATGAAGGTAATAGGATAGAGGCGGATATATAAAATCAAGAAAAATTTAGATGGTTCTATAAACATGTATAAGGCAAGGTTAGTGGCAAAAGGGTTTGATCAAACCCATGGAGTGGACTATGAAGAAACCTTTTCACCTATAGCTAAGATGCCAACAATTAGGGTTTTGGTAAGTATTGCTACCTCTAAGAATGGGAACCTATATCAGTTAGATGTCAAGAATGCATTCCTAAATGGATGGATCTCAGAAAAACTATACATGAATCAACCATTAGGATATGAAGATAAGGATAAAATAGGTTTTGTATGTAAGCTAAGGAAGGCACTCTATGGCCTAAAGGAAGCTCCTAGAGATTGGAACCATAGGCTTGTTACTTATTTGCAGGATCAAAGTTTTGTGTCTAGCAAAGCAAATTCTTCTTTATTTATAAAGAAGACCAACTCAAAAATAATCTACTTATGTGTCTATGTGGATGACATCATCATTATAGGGAATGATTCTAGTGGCATCAAGCAGGTTAAAGCTCAACTAATGGAAGAATTTAAAATCAGTGATCTTGGTTTGTTAACATACTTTCTTGGTCTAGAATTTGTATATACAGATTTTGGTGTGTTTATTACTCAATGAAAGTATATCCATGATATGTTGGTAAAATTCAAGATGGAGAACACCAAAATTGCAGCTACACCCATGGAACTCAATCATAAGATTAGTTCTTATGAAAGAGAACCTCGAGGATGTTACAGGTTACCAAAAACTTGTTGGGAGTCTCAACTATGCAATCGTAGCAAGAGTAGACATTGCTTATGGAGTAAGTACATTAAGTCAATTTATGCATGCACGGAGAAAGTCTCACATGGAAGCTGCCAAGAGGGTGCTAAAGTATCTAAAGGGTGCCATAAATGAAGGATTGTTTTACCCTTTCACTTCCGACTTGGACATAAAGATGTGTTTTGATGCAGATTTGGCTTGCTCCAAGGATGATAAAAGAAGCACCTAAGGATACTTGTCTTTTGTAGGTTTAGAACTTATATCATGGTCATCCAAGAGGCAAACAATTGTGGCATTGTCATCTACAGAGGCAGAATATAGAGGCCTAGCAAATGCAACTCAAGAGGCTATGTGGCTCAAGCAACTCTACACAGAGTTGGGGTTACACTCTTACACTCCAATAATTTTTGGAGACAACACTAGCTCACTTCGTTTGGCTGCTAATCGTGTATATCATGTAAGGACTAAGCACATTGAAATGCACTATCATTATGTAAGGGAGAAATTACTTAGCAAGGACATTCAATTGTCCTATGCATCAATTCATTTACAATGTGCTGATATACTCACAAAGTCTTTGGATGGAAGCAAGATGCATACATTCAAATTGATGATTAGTTTGAAGGAGATCAAGGAGGGATGAAGACCAAGCATGTTAGGGTTGAGGGGGAGGTGTTGGTATAGGAGAATCCAAGCCCACATACTTGGATGATTAGCATATTTCACAAGGAGCCTTATATGATCAAACTCTTGTAGAATCACTTACACTTACCCTTGTAAAAGAGCCCTACATCAATGAGGAAGTTAGGAAGCATCTAATCTCGATTCATTTGGTAGTTGCCTGATGAGAAAATATATCCTATAATTTAGGATTTACTTTTAGGTGAACTCGTGAATTTGAATTCAAAAGATTGGCTCCAAACTCAACTATAAAAAGAGGATCAAATGACCATCGTGACATCTTGACTTGAGGAGATCATTTTGAAGGAGATAAATTGTGATTTGAGAGCTTACTCTATAGATCAATCACCTTTCTTGCATTGTGCAATAGATCATTGCCAATGACATTGTATTTTTATATGATCTAATACATACATTTTCATTACATCTTCACTTCACTTCTCTGCCATGACTACATCCGTACAATGATCTTCTCAGAGCTTGTTCTCAATGTATGATTGATCATTTTTCATGATTTGAAGCATGCTAGATTGAGTATATTGTCTACTTTATAGCTAAAAAATCTAATTATCATTGCTTTTCTGAATAGTGAGATATTATCACTTTATTACTCTCTGGTCTGTTGATTGATGCACCCCGAAAATGTAGAGCAAGTCCTATGATTTGCCAAACATCATACTCAGCATGTAGTTCATCTCTTTTGTTGAAATAACTCATGAGTGGTAGCTATCTAACTTAGATAGACATCATCAAAAGGAATTAGACTAATTTCTATCATGCTCAAAGCACTCTTCAAAAGACTGGGCAGGCGTAGAAACTAAAATAGCAAGTCTATGAACTTGGATTAAATTCCTATCTATATGTTTTGATCCATTGATTAGTGGATCATGTTCCAAACAACATAAGTGATTATGTATGATCATTAGCAAGCTAAAGAGGCCCACTACACTCTCCAGCAATTGTTCTTGGCTGGTGTGAAGTAGGTTTAAGCAACACCACTTCATCTCTGAAGACTATCCACCATCTCCTCTAACATATATTGGTTCCACTTAGAATGCGTATGTAGCACTTCACCTTCCCAAGGAAAGATCATTTCACCCAGCCTCACAAGAGGATATGATTCAACATATATTTGGCAAAAATCCTAGACTAACCATCAACCTACCTCATTGGATTATCTACAAGTGTGTCTCTTATGATGTATCCATCAATAAAGCTTTAACCTGTTCAAGGCTTCAATTGTTTGAGAGTTTAATAGCATCAGAACATCAACCAAGAAGGATGAGAGGAACACTTCCATGGGCATAATGAGGAGGTACAATCATGAATTGATACATCTCACCAAGTTTTGAAAGAACTATGCACCCTTTTATAATCCGCATTCATGGACAGAGCATAAATGGAGCTTCTAGAGCACAACCATTGGCCCCACCCTTGCCCATTGATTTTTAATTCTAGGTACCTATAACATTGAGCATTTTCTATGCGACATTCCCTTAAGAGATGTAGACATTGGATCTGAAACACAGTACGAAATAGATTCACAGACATAGAGGTTGCAAGAATGAAAACATAGGGTAGAGGAGCAATACGAAACCTGATCATAGGAAGAGGAAAGACAAGACACAGAGGAAGAAGACAAAGAATAAGGAGTACAAGCATGTGAGCAAATGGTTGGATACAATCCAAAGATGAGGTGGTGTTGCAATGTTACTTCAAGGCACCTTAGTAGACACCTTTAGCTTCCTAGATATGCATTTAGACCCACTATGTACCTTGGCATATCATTGTCAAATGTTTGTGCCAGAACAAATAACTTGCACATAGAGACTCTATGAAAAACTTGCTATTTTTGGACTTGAACGTCTCAAAAAATTGTTCAATTCTCATTCTCTGATAACAATTGACTAGAGACATTTAGGACACATCTAATTGATAATATTAGATACGTATTCCAAGACATTTCACTAATTTAGAGTGAGCTCTGAGGAATGAGTTTAAGAACTCAAGGGTGTAACCCCGACTTTTCAAGATGGAAGATAATGTGCAGACATAGGTAGCTTGAATGATTCACAACTCAAGATCTAATGAACCATATGTAGTGAAAATTGACATGTAGAAACTAGATTGTTCACTCTTTGTATACCAAGTTAAACTAACTCAACTGATCAATTACACACAGATCTTGATAAAAAGAAATCATTGGAATGACGAGGTTGCAATAGAGAATAGTAGATACAGATTATCATGAACAAATGACTCAAATTGTATGTGCAAATGAAGATACAAAGGAGATGTAGTGGACTTACTCATACATATGTGAGTTTAATGTATGCTCAACCATGAGGCTCAATGGCTCTCTCTTCCTTGGCATACCCCGCGACTAAAAGTCACCTCTATTTGTACACATAGAGAAGTTTTGAAATTTTAATTTCCCTCACCTAAAAGTGTTCATACACTTTAGGTGTTGATTGATTTGATTCCAACTACCAAATATTCATGGTTCATGGCTCCTAATATCATGAAATTCCTTCAGCTCATTTCCATTTACTTTTATCCAATGAGCTAAAGTCCATGACTTTTACAAGAAGTATTCATATGCATTGTATAAGTGATACAAATGAATATGTGAGAAGTCCTTGTCATTTGGTCAAGTATCTGGGCTTGGCAAATGTACCAACAGCTCACCCTCAAGCCTAAGATGCTTCAGTTTTCAACCTTTTGGTATCTCTTGCATTCCAATCATAGATCTAAACCTCTTTAATTTGCTTCCATCCAATGATTTGGTCATCGTATTTACACATTGCATATGAGTAGATACATAGGAGAGTTGTATCTCCTTACTCACAATCTTTTGCCTAAAAAAATGATAATGGACTTCTATGTGTTTGGTCTTGGCATGAAAGATAGGATTAGCAGCTAGATGAAGTGAATTCATATTATCTCCAAATATGTGTGGAGTGCTAAAATCCAACCCTAAATCTGTGTATAGGGTCTTGAACCACATAGCTTCTTGTGTTGCGTTTGCTAACCCTTTGTATTTAGCTTCACTTGAGGAAAGAGCAACTGTAGGTTGCTTCTTGAAGACCAAGATATGAGCTTTGTACCTAAAAATTAGAGATATCCTGATGTGCTTCTTCTATCATCTTTGGAACCTACCCAATCTACATCGATGAATAGTTTTACATCCAAATCAGATGAGTAGGGGTAATATAAACCTTCATGTATTGTCCCTTTCAAGTACTTCAATATCCTCTTTGCAGCATCCATGTGAGGTTTCCTAGGGGTGTGCATGAATTGACTAAGCACACTTACTCCATAGCATATATCAACCCTAGTTAGTGTAGCATAGTTTAAACTCCCAACTAGGTGTTGATAGCTTGTGATATCTTCAATAAATTCTCCTTCATGAGCACTTAATTTGGGGTTGATCTGCATGGGAGTACCTGCAACTTTAGGTTCTTGCATTTTTAATTTTGCAAGGATATCATTTATATACTTCCTTTAGTAAAGAACATCCCTTCATCTGTGTAGACTACTTGCAATCCAAGGAAGAAAGTGAGCAATCGAAGGAAGAAGTGTGCAATCCAAGATCACTTATCTTAAACTCCTCCTTCATTTGTGCTTTGATCTTTTTGATTCCATTAGAATCATAACCTATAAGGATTATATCATCTACATAGAAACATAATTATAAGATTTCAAATTCACATTTCTTAATGAAAAGTGAAGGATCTGCTTTGCTTAGTTGAAATCCTTTGTCTTGCAAGGAAGTAGCTAATCTATGATTCTAAGCCCTAGGAGCTTGCTTCAATCCATATAGAGATTTCCTAATTTTACACACATACTCATGATGTGATTCATCTATAAATCTAGGAGGTTGTGCCATTTATACCTCCTTTGAAATCCAACCATTGAAAAATGCATTTTTTACATCCATCTGATAGATGTTCCAATTTTTGAGGTAGCTACACTCATGAGTTCTCTAATTGTAGGAATCTTTGCCAAAGGAGAGAAAGTTTCTTCATAATCTATACCTTGGGTTTGAGCAAACCGTTTAGCCATAAGCCTTGCTTTCATATTTGTTTATTGATCCATCTAAGTTCTTATTTACCTTGTAGATCCATGTGGATCCAATAATCTTCATGGAAAGCTTCTTGGGAACCAATTCCCAAATTTGATTCTCTTGAAGAGCTTCTATCTATTCTTCTATTTCTTCTCTCCATTTTGATTTCTTCTTAGCTTCTTCAAATGTTGATGGTTCTTGTGAGTTGATATGCTTAGCAATATAAATTCAGTGCTTACTGACTAGAGAAGTGTCAAATCCATACCTTTGTGGCTTCCTTTTTTCCATAGTAGATCTCCTTATTCTTTGTTGAGAAGATTTTGCAACATCTCTCAATTCCTATATCTCAGCTTTACCTTTGTTGTTCCAAGCATTGATATTTCTTCTTGGTGTCTTCTGATTATCACCAGAATCACTTGAGTCTTCATGCATGTGGTCATTCCCCTTTTACAATGTTGGGAAGTCCTCTTCTAGGTCATAAGGCAGCTTGACTTTCCTGCAATCATCTTCAAATCAAGAGATGTCCTCATCAAAGACATCTCTACTAACAATAAAACCCATATTGCTTGGAATATATAACTTGTACCCTTTTTTATTTAAGTTATATCCAATGAGCACACATTTCTCTGCTTTAGGATCCATTTTACCTCTGATTTGAGATGGAACATGTGCATAAGCTATGCAACCAAATATCCTACAATGATTGAGGCTAGGTCTTCTCTTATTCCATGCTTCATAGGGTGTCATCCAATCCAATTCTTTTGATGGGAGTCTATTGATGAGATAGGTGGCTATAGATACACCCTCTGCCCACAAATAATTTGGTAATTTTTTCTCATTAAGCATAGACCTTATAGCTTCAACAATGGTCCTATTCCTTCTCTCTGCCAATCCATTTTGCTACGGAGTATACTGAGTTGTGATCTCTCCTTCGAAACCCCTCTCTTGGAGATAAGAATCAAATTCATCGTAGAAATATTATCCCCCTCTATCTGACCTTAGCCTCTTTAGTGTTTTGCCTCTTTGATTTTCAACAACAGCAAGCTACTTCTTGAAACATAAGAAGACTTCATCCTTATGCTTCATAAAGTATAGGATGGTTCATCTGCTACAATCATCAATAAAGGATACATAGTACTTGGATCCTGAAATTGATGGCTCCTTGCTAGGTCCCCAAACAAGTCACCATGAATGTATCCTTCAAGAAGGGTTGTCTATTTGATTTCCCATGCTCACAAGCACTACACTTATATATCATGTGTTGCTTGGATATATTTGGTAGGCCAATCACACTTTGATCCCTACACATTTACTTCAAATTCCTTTCACCTATATGAGGAATCTTTTGTGCCACATTTCTAATTCTAATAGGGTCTAATTTTCGTAATTGAAAAGAGCTATATTTCTAGTGTCTTGAAGTTTAAATGTAAAGAGTCTACCTATCTTTTCTCTTTTTGCAATTCTCTTGAATCATTGTTGTGGATCTTGAGCAAAGGCTCGATTCCTTCTGAACCTTACCTGCAATCCTTTCTCTACAATTTTCCCAACACTTATGAGATTGTTTGTTATGATAGGTACATACAACACATTGCTGAGTAGATTCATGTTTCCATCTAGAGTCTTAACATTTCCAATCTTTTCCACTGAGTCTAGTTTCATCTCCTATTTGAACCTCATGTCTATTTCTTGGATCCTTTAAGTTTGAAAGCAAATCCACATTCCCTACTACATGATTTGAACAACCAGAATCTATGTAAAATACATGCTCATCTGCTGTACCTTGCTTCATGGTGATGTTCATCAAGAGAAGTGAATCCTCTTGTGTTTGCTCTTCAGTGTAATTGTTGAAATCTCTTCTTCCTCTATATGCTCCTTGATTACTTGTATTATAGAAGTTGTTGTTGGTGTATCCATTGAGGTTACTAGATCTGCCTCGCAATTCTATAGCCTCCTCTATTGAAGCCTCTTTCTCTCTAACTTCTGGGGTTCCTAAAGCAATTCTTATTTGCATGATTAGTTAGGCCACATATCACACATGGAGAGAAGCTTTGGAATCTCCCCCTACCTTGTCTACCTCATTTGCCTCTTGTTCTTGAACTTCTACCTCTACCTGCAAAGTTTGCTTGAGAGGTACTACCTTCATCATCATATTTTTTACCTTTGCTTTTGCTACCTTTACTCTTGTTCTTATCTCTATATAGGGCATAGGATTAATTACCTTTTGAGTTATCTCCATTCTTCATACGTTTTGCGTAATGTGTGAACAATTGTCCCATGAGGGTGTTGAAGTCACAAACCTACATATCCATGTATAGGTCCATTACTATGGTGAAAGCTTTCCATTTATCATCTGCTTTGATTCCATTGATTATTTTTCTCACTATCTGATTTTCTTCAATGACTTCTCCAATGCTCCTAAGTTGATCAACTAATTCCTTCATTTTTTTTTAACAAAATTAGTCACAGTTTGCTTAGGCATCTTCTTGAGTGTGATAAACTCCATCTAGAGCTTTTGTGCTTGATGAGAAGAACGCTTCAAGGGCACTCCATGTCTCTTGTGAAGTCTTGCAGCTCCTAATGTGTGGAAGTAAAAGTCAGAGATTGAGTTAAGAATGTAAGACCTGGCTAGAGCATCCTTTGAGCACCATGTAGTTAACATCTCTTGTTCTTCTTGAGTCCGTTGTCCTTTGCTTCTGAGGATTTACATCATCTCATCTGCAGAAATGTAACCATAGAGATTTCTCGCTTGAAGATATGCTTCCATTCTAAGTGACCAAGCTGAGTAATTACCTCAATCCACTTTGTCAATGGATAAAGCAAATCCATCTCCCATGCTGAGTTGATGTAGCTCTGATACCACTATGAGGATATGGTTGGATACAATAGAGAGGTGTGGTGGTGTTGCAATAATCCTTCTCTACACCTACCAATGTGACTGCAAGTCACCTTGGTGGACAACTTTAGCTTCCTAGGTATGCATTTAGACCCACTGTGTACCTTGGAGCATCATTGTCAAATGTTTGTGCCGAAACAAATAACTTGCACATAGAGACTCTATAAAAAACTTTCTATTTTTGGACTTGGACCTCTTAGAAAAATTTTCAATTCTCACTCTCTAATAACAATTGACCCGATACCTTTAGGAGACATCTAATTGATAAACTTAGCTAACTATTCCAAGTCATGTCACTAATTTAGAGTGAGTATACTCTGAGGAATGAGTTTAAGAATGCAGGGGTGTAACCCCTCAACACCTACATGCTAGAATCACATTTTTTTGAGAAAAATAAAAACAAAGATAAATTTTATATTCAACAAATACTCATAAAAATTGAAAATAAACATAGATATGAAGAGGATTTGAACCTAAATCATCTCTAATTACTACTTGATTTGATCTTCAAGGAGTGATGGGTGATGACGACACACATGCCAACAAAAGAATATGTAAATTCTTTTAGAAAAAGAAAATCAAATTTACATTCTAATGATGATCAATTTGAATGATAATAAGTGTAGCATAAAAAGTTAGAATCTTGATTGCATTGTGAAACATTTTAAATATTTACACATCCTACCTTTGCAAGGTCCACTCCACTAAAAGAAGGGCCTATGCTAACTATTTCTAGGGTTTGGAGACTCCATGTGTTATTGAACATTGTTAGATGACTTGATTAACTTATTAGTACCTCAAAACGTCTTGAAGTCATTGGTTCATTGCCTAAAGGAAAAGCCTTGGGAATGGATGTTCTCATAAATTAGCTCTTTATAGCTTTCAAAAATGTTCTCCTAGATCCCCTCCTGAAGCTCTAGGAAGGGACATTGAGGCTTCATGCCCTCCTAGAATTCCTTAGTAGGGGACTCATAAAGTTAACTCATAGAAAAAGTTAATAAATATCGCATAGATAATTGGATGCCAATCACAATGTTGGAGATGGTTTACAAGTTCGTTATTGAAGCCTTGGCCAACTGAACTAAGAACTAATTGAAACACTCAATCCACTAAGAGCAAAGAGGCTTCATCAAGGGGAGATCTAATTTGAAAACAATGTTTCATATTGGGAAGGCATGGAGTATGCAAAATTTACTTTGACAAATCATATGGTATTTCGGAGTGGGAATTCATTCATCACTCTCGAAAAGAGCTAAAAAAGGGATTCTAATCTCTAAGATGGTCTCAAATTGGGAGAATCATGACAGGGACTATCAAAGGATTTGATATGAACTTGGGGGAGGATTGGGACTCTACATAAAATGATACCTCTAAACTTCTAAACCTCTACTGGAGTCTAGTCCTTACCCAGAACATCATCCATTTAAGCAATTGGAACTCTGCTATTGAGTGCATTGTTTTTTATTTTTGTAAAATGAGTTGTTTAAAACATGCCAAAAAAGAACATGAAGAGGAAAAAACATTTGAAAGGTGATCTTTTGTGAAATATCACTTAGGGATATCCTTCTTTGCATTTTATCTTTCATCCTGCTATGAAAATATGAAACTTTCTACTAATCAAGGGAGCCTAAATTTGAAGAAGAAGTAGTGGGAGTTCATAGATCAACAAGTTCTCCATATGCATTCCTTTGTGGTTTTTGATGAACACAACTGTTTGCTATGTAAACCATTGTGAAGTGTGTACATACACCTCCCCAAGGTCTACACACACACAAATGTGTTTCATCAAACAAAGTCTTGGATTTTGTGACTAAATCCAACCACCTATTATGCAAGAATATTTCCTCAGCATTTGCAAGTGAAGGAACCCACATGAAGTGTCCCAAAGAAGGCCTTGAACGAATTTTTGCACATCCATCTTCAATGAGGTTTGGAGGTTCATGAAGCTTGATGAGAAAATATCAACTTATGGCATTTCAACAATGATCATGCACATGCTTGTGGAGTTGTGGCTTGTGCGAAGGTGGCCCAAGCTGATCTACAACAAGACATAAAGCTTTGGAAAAGAATAAGGGAAGTAATTTGGATTATGTCCTTCTCCACCTTTCAAGTAAAGAATGTATATTGCATTGCTTTCTTATTCCTTGTGCGGAGTAGAGAAAGGCTATGGGTTTTGGGAAAATCACTAAAGAGAGCTTATCTTCCAAATGATTTTGAATTGAAGAATACCTCAATAAAGGATTCATTCAACCTAGCTAGTATCCTTGACCAACACCTATCCTTTTGGTTTACAAAAAAAGATGGGACAATGACATTTTATATCAATTATTGAGCTTTCAAAAAATTTATGATAAAGAGTAAATATCCAATGCCTGATATAAATGATATGTTTGATCAACTAAAGTGAGCAAAGATATTTTCAAAGCTTTATCTTTGACAAGGATATTACTAGATTATGATCAAATCTAAATATGTCCCTAAGAAAGCTTTCAAAACAAACTACATGCATTATGATTTCTTAGTCATGAATTTTGGATTAATGAATGCCCTTGCCATGTTCATGGTGGATGAACACAATCCTAATACCTTACTTAAGAAAAGTTTTAGTTGATTTCCTTGCTTGACATTCTTATCTATAGTCAAGATACAACTCCCCATATGGAACATGTGGTAAAGATTATCCAACTTGTATAGAAAAGAAGCTAATTGTGACTTCTTTTCAAAAAAAAATCAAATATTGTGGGCACATTATAGCTCAAAAAGAAATTCAAGCAGATTCTAGAAAGGTCCAAGTTATTCTTACCTAGCCACAGCCTAAAACTATTACTAAACTTCAAAGTTTTTTAGGGTCAGCACGATACTACAACAAGTTTGTACCAAATTTTTCCAAGATATCAATCTTGTTATTTGGCCTCAGTTCTACAAATAGTAGATCCGAATGAACCCTTCTTGGTTGAAATAGATGCAATTGAATTAGCAATCCGAGCTTTTAGAAAGGTTTTTATACCATTGTGCATGTTCTAAACGAATGAAGACATTGCTTGTTTGGTGTAAAAATGAATATGTTTCTCAATCAAGAAAGTATCAAGTGGTTTAAAAACCAATCTGATTTAATAGGTATAAAGGCTTGATGGGTTGAGATATTCCAAGATTTTGACTTCAAATATCAAAGAGGGAAATTCCATGGAGTTGCAAACGTTTTAAGTCATATGCTTATGTTTAATTCTAAAACCTTCATAAAAATATCCAGTGACTTTATATTAGAAAACAAAGAAAATATTTTTGAGTGAATCCATGATTGATGAGAATCATCATGGTTCATGGGGCAATACCCTAGATATTAAACATGCACACATTTGCAAGGAAAAAAATGTTAAAGGATGGAAGAATGTTGTATAATTATGGGCTATTTTCATGGGATTTAAGGTTCAATACCTTTGGATTTCCCAGAGAAACCCTTGGAAACATTTTGGATAACCCTTGGGTTTTATTAAAGAACCCTTCAGTATTTTATTTCAATTGAATTATTTTAACCTTAAATTCTTATGCTAAAGTGAGGAGCCTTAGTATTTGAATACTTCAATTCAATACCCATTGAGAATGTATGTACAAGTCTAGAGCTTCTCACATAAGATTTCCAAGTGATCCCATGTGATTCCAAGTCAGCCCATGTGATTGTTTTACTTAGAAACCCATGTGAAGAACCCTCCTTGGGAAACCATTAGACTCAAACACATGGAAATCCTAGACCCCTTAGCTAGAGGTATTTATATGGGTGGATTTCAAAGGGAGGATATGTACTCTCACTCTCACAAGGTGATCATTATCTACAAGGCTTGGAAGATTTATGACAGGTCCCCTTTTGAGATTCAGATAATCCATGTATACCCTTTTAAGATAATTCATGATAAATCATCATCCTCATGAACAAATGTCAAGTAACACATTGATACTCCTATAGCTCAAATTTTATCAGTATCTCTAATAAATCCATAAGATAATTCAATCATTACTAACCTCAAATATTAAAAGAACATCACTAGAAAATAGACATAGTCATTTCTTGATTAGAGTCTTTCGGTGAGACTCAATCAAACCACCATGGCTTAGTGATCTCTCTATTCTCTTTGATAGGATAATGACACTCCTATACATAAAAACTTCAAGATATCTAAGTCCCTCTCACATGGTGGATTCTTATGAATCCCATATCCTCTCACTAGGCTAGGTTCGTTTAGATGATTGGATGATCACCAAACTATGAAGCCTAACTAGTTCCTATCTATCAAAGTAGGTACTTTCTAGATCCTTCTACTAACTTGTATCTATTCTATCTTTCTTCCTTGGGATCCAATGCTTTTAATGGAGCTAAGATCAATATAAATACCTTGATTAATTCATTTGAACATTTTATAAGCTCCTTGTGAATCCCATAAGTGATGCCAAAACATTCTAAGTGGTCTCAAACTAGCCTTTCAATCATGAATAGCTAGCCCTAAGTATCAATCCACTATTTTTTCCTTCTAGAGTTTGGAAATAGGACCCATGTGGGTAATATTAACATCCCATAGTCCCTAATACTAAGAGACTCTCATTGAATGTTCCTTAACTTCATTGAATATGAATTAAATCATAGATACCTCTTAAACCCTAATCTCCATAATAGACATGTGAGATTAAAATGAAGATATCGTGATCTCAATCTATTTGGAAATGCATAAAATGATCTCCCATTAAGAAAAATTGCATTGGATATCAATGATATCCCAAAAGTATATTTTTTAACTCTCTTTATGCTGCACTTAATCTTTTTTCTTTGGGCATATATACAACTTAGCCTCATATCTTATCTTTAAATAGTTCATCCTTACTTGATAAATGTGTATGATACTCTTTAAATTTTTAGGCTTTTAGCAATACCAAAAATACCATTCTAATGATGCATCAAAGTGGATATGCACGTGCTTTGTTTCTTTGTATGAAGGTGAATGAACCTTTCATAAATGCTTAAGCAAAAGAGTTCAAACATTCCTACTTTCATCTCCACCTACATACGTATGCACTAATGCACATGCATCATAAAATCCAATTGATACAAAAAGAGAGTGAAAAGTGAAAAAAGCTTCCTTGAGAGGATCCAATGATCCTATTGCTTTTCCATGTCACAAACGAAGGCTTGACTCTATTCTTCCATCTGCTCACACTCTTTAAGGCCTTAAAATCATCTTTGCACCTACTATAATTTCCATCCCAATACAAATGAAATGTTTTACCTCATCTATGGAGAATTGTACAAGTAATACAATAGCACTGCCTAGTGCAAATATACACATACAAGATACATAAGGCACCAACATCTACCAAATAAAAAATCCTAGAACGTTAAGTAGGATTTTCTTACTCTAGCTAACTACCAAAGGTACATCTAATGATCCTGTAGATTTCAATGCATCATGATCTTTTCCCCAACAAACCCAAAATTGAAATTTCACATATTTGATTGGCATTAGAACACTTAAGGATGTAAGAAAATGAATATAACATCACAAAAACTGCTTTGAAATCATGCCAATACCTTTCAACCACATAACAATGCTTCTTCTCCACATTTTCCAAATCCTCACCAAACCTCCAAATACCTCAAAAAAATTCTTCCCAAGTAGATTGATTATTAGGAAGGAATTCAAACCATGTTCTTTGGTCACTAAATAACAAACTTATGTGTTCCAAAAATTTGGCTTTATAGTCGAGTTTGGAGCCAAGATTTGAAATTGAATCTTGCTCAACTAAAACAAATCTCCTATCTTTTAGTGATTGATTCATTCTCCAACTAACTTCAATCACAAATTCCTAGCTTCTCTTTCCCTTTTTCCTCAAGTGGATTCAACCACTTTATATTCCTTTACTTTTACATCAAGTACTCAAAAAGTTACAAGGGTGAGTTCACAAGTGAACTTTACAAAGACTAGACATTTCTTTCAAGTTCTTATGTCTTTTGATGACTCAAGCCACCACTTAGACTTGCCATGGACTTGTTCCAACACCTCCCCCTCAAGTCAAGTGAGCTTGAGGTCTTCAATCTTCCAAGATTACCTGCAAGCCAATCATACCTTTAAATTTTCCATGGACTTGTTCCAACAGCTCCCCCTCAAGTCAAGTGAGCTTGAGGTCTTCAATCTTCCAAGATTACCTGCAAGCCAATCATGCCTTGGTTACAATATCTGCACATTGTTGATGGGTTGACACATAAGTTAACTGAATTTCCTTGCTCACAATTTTCTCTCTTACATAGTGATAATGTACTTAAATATGTTTAGTACTTGCATGAAAAATTGGATTGGCAACCAAGTGAATGAAGCTCATGTTGTCACCAAAAATATTTGGGGTTCCAATTTCCAATCCAAGATCTATAAATAGTGTCTTTCATCCACATTCCTTCTTGAGTAGCTATGGCAAGACCTCTATATTTAGATTTAGTAGAAGAGATTGCAACTGTGGGTTGCTTCATGGATGACCATGAGACAAGTTTTGAACATGTAAAGGTAAGGTAACTTGATGTGCTCCTTCTGTCTTCCTTAAAGGAAGCCCAATCTGCATCATAGAACAATTTCAAACTTAAATCAGATACATAAGGGTAGTATAAACCCTCATTCATGGTCCCTTTGAGGTATTTGAGTATCCTCTTGGCAGCGTCCATGTAAGGTTTCTTGGGTGTGTGCATAAATTGACTTAACACACTCACACTATAACATATATCAAACCTTATCAATGTTGCATAGTTCAAATTAGCCACAAGGCTTTGATAAAGCCTGTCACATCTTCTATAAGTTCACCTTCATGTGAGCTCAATTTATGATTAACCTCCATTGGAGTACTTGCAATCCTGGTATCTTGCATTTTGAACTTTGTCAACAAGTGTTTAGTGTACTTTCTTTGAGTAAGATATAGGCCATGATCCTTGTAAACCACTTCCAATCCTAGGAAGTATGTGAGTGAACCTAAGTCACTTATCTTAAATTCTTCTTTCATCTCCTCTTTGACTTTCTTGATTCCATCTGCATCAATTCCTATTAGTATAATATCATCCACATACACACACAAATACATGACTTCAGTATTACTCCTTTTTATGAATATTGATGGATCTGCCTTCCTAGATTGAAATCCTTTGTCTTGTAAGAATGAGACAAGCCTGTGATTCCAAGCCCTTGGGGCTTGTTTGAGTCCATATAAAGCTTTATTAAGTTTACACACATAATCATGATATATGTTTGCTTCCTCAAATGTTGAGGGTTCCTCCTGATTTATGTCCTGTGCTAGATAGATTGAATGTTTAGTAACTAGAGAAGTATCAAAACCATACCTTTTTTATTTTATTTTCTCCCTCATGGACCTTCTTAGGCCATGATGTGATGATTTTGCCTCTTGTTCAAGTTCTTGAATTTTTGCTTTATCTTTAGACTTCCACATTTTGAGTTTTTCATACTGATTTTCTTCATCATCTTCTAAGGTATCCTGCTCTTCAATTTTAGGAGGATTATCCTTAACAAGTTTTGGAAAATCTTCTTCAAGATCATAAGGTAAGTTGACATTTCTACATGAATCTTCATACAAGGCAACTATTCTTATCAAATACTACATCTCTACTCACCAAGAATCCTTTGGTTGTTGCATTGTATAATTTGTAGCCCTTTTGACTTTTGTCATATCCAATGAATAAAGACCTTTCTGCTTTGGGATCCATCTTGCCTCTAACCTGTGAAGGAACATGAGCATATGCAATACATCCAAAAATCTTACAATGATCCAAGCTTGGTCTTCTTCCATTCCAAGCCTCATATGGTGTCATGCTATCAAGTGATTTTGAAGGTAACCTATTAATCAAATAAGTGGATGTGGATACAGCCTCAGCCCATAAGTAATTAGGTAATTTCTTCTCATTTAGCATAGACCGTGAAGCTTGAACAATTGTCCTATTCCTTCTTTCTACCACACCATTTTGCTTAGGAGTGTACCTTGTAATGATCTCTCTTTTGATTCCTCTTTCTTTAAGAAAGGAGTCAAATTCATGGGATAAGTGCCCTCACCGTCCATCTAACCTTAGTCTTTTGAATGTTTTGCATGTTTGATTCTCCACAAGATCCAAATATCTTTTGACGCATGAAAAGAATTCATCTTTGTGTTTCATAAAATATAATATAGTCCATCTAGTGCAATCATCAATGAAGGAGACATATTACCTGATCCAGATATCGAAGCATCCTTTCTAGGTCCCCATACATCTGTATGAACCAAATCCAAAAGATCTCCATGCATATATCCTTTCTTCATGAATGGTAACCTATGAGACTTTCCAAATTGACATGCACTACACTTATAAATCATATGTTGTTTTGGAAAGTTAGGGAGTCCAAGTACACCTTGGTCCCTGCAAATTTACTTTAATGATTGTAGAGGAGGTACCGGGGTATCCACTTCCAACAATATCAAATTGTATACATTTCCAGTACTCCGTCTACTCAAGGGAGGTTCTCCTTAGGGAAGTATACCCTGTGACATTCTTGTGTGCAGGTACCTTCACTGATAACAGAGAAACCAATAGAAGTGAAAATGTACAGTTGCAGAGAAAGGATCAATGACAAGTGCTCTTGAGGGAGGAAATCACTTCGTAACTTTGAAAATGATTACAGAGAGCTAAAATAATACAAAAGGATGTAACAGTGGGCTAGCATGCCATTCCAAAACTAACTAGCAACAATACAAGAGTGAGACCAAAAAAGTGAATACAATAAAGATGATGACTTGATCTTGAAGAAATTCACCGATGCATGCCAATGACTAGATCCAAGTCACTCAATCACCCCATAATGCTAATCACCAACTCCACTGGAGGCCCACGCTCTGTATACTCATCACAGAGTGACCTCCAACAGTGTGCTTGTAGCAACATAGTGCAGAGAGTAGACCAAGAAAAATAGCCTCAACTAGCATCAACAAATGATGGTAGTGATGATACGCAATAGCCCACACGATTCAGATTACATCCCCAAATGAGTGCCAAACATCTGTTTATATAGACTCCAGAGTGGCCAAGGGTGGCCTTGCCAAATTCCAGCCTTAAGTGCCGCACGCGCCAAAGTGGTGGTCAAGAGGTGGAGGAGAGGACTAATTTTGGATCTGGTAGCCAACTTCAATAAGGCCCCCAATTTTAGCTTCTGACACCGCCAAAGCTAAGTGGCAATATTCCCTGCATTACTTTTCACTCTGACATATCACTAACAATATATATTCCACCTTATGGTGGAGCCCGCCATAAGTCAGTAGTCACCCGCCAAGGATGTCTTCACCTAGTCGCCCAATGATGAGGAGTTAGCCAAAAGTGGTTGGTGGCCTCGCCTTCTTTTTGCTAGGATTGGTAGTCGCCTAGATTTGAGAAGCCCGAAAGTTGGTGGTTGCCCATGTGCATGTAGAAGGCAAGCGATCGCCTTTGGAGAGGGTTGGGAGAAAAGAGGTAGTCGCCCTCCTTGTGTTGCCAAAACTTGGTAAAAGATGCCTGACTGGCGTCGCCCAAAAGGAGAGTCGCCCAGGAGGTGGGTCGCCCAGGAGGTGGGGGTCGCCTAAGGGTGAGGGTCGCCTAGGAGGTGGGTCGCCCAGGAGGTGGGTCGCCCAGGAGGAGAGTTGCCTTGGGTGAGGGTCGCCCAAGGATGCATCTTGGAAGGCGCCTGGTTTTAAGGCATGGGACATTTGCTTTGACTCACTCAAAAGAGGCAACTCCACGCCTTCCACTACAAGTTTAAGGGTCACCAAAGTTGATTGTCTTGCATCCCGTTCCTCCCAAAATCTTTGCTTCAAATTGCTCATGCTTTGACACTTCGCCGAAGCTTCTCCCCAAATAAAGTCAATCAAATGCTAGCAAGCTCACCTGCTCTACAGACCCCCCACATCAAGACTTTGCACCGTCCCGGTGCAACAACTCATTTATTTGCCTATCCCATCAAACAAAATGAACTGCAGAAAATGAAAAGAACTATGGTATGTACAATGAGTGAATTCCATCTGCTTGCATTAATTCAAATAGCTTTTCACCCTGGAGATGTTGACCAGGGGTATCGTTTCACCCTGCAAGTCCTCTAAATGAATTGCTCCTTGTGATAATACCTTTATCACCTTGTAGCGCCCTATCCATTTAGGTGCCAATTTGGTGGATGCTGGTGCGATCTGATGCACCAAGACCAAAGATCCTTCCTGTACCTCATTAGTCCTTAGATACTTGTCATGCAACCTTTTGCGTTCCTCTTGCTTTACCTGCAGTTTCCTCAAGGCTGCTTCCCTATATTCTTCCAATGCCACAAGTCTTCTAATGGGAGGCTCAATTCCAATGGCTCTGGCTCCAATTTCCTTCCTGATAATAAATTCAAATGGTGCCAAGGCCTCTTTACCATATACTAAGCGGAATGGACTCTCGCCAGTGGTTCCCCTTCTAGTAGTTCGGAAAGCCCAAATTGCACCGATTAATGCTTGTGGCCAAGAACTTTGATGATCAAAGGATAATTTGCGTAAGAGCCCAATCAAAATTTTGTTAGAGCTTTCCGCTTGGCCATTTGCCCTTGGATAGTAAGCACATGACTTTTTGTGAAAGATTTTATACCTATCAAAGACGAATTGGAGCAACTGATTTACAAAGTGAGTGCCTCTATCACTAGTAATTTCAAGTGGGCAACCGAATCTTGAGAAAATACGTTTAAACAATAACTTAGCCACTCTCAAGGCCGTGCAATCTGTAGTGTCTTTAGCTTCTATCCACTTAGTTGCATAACATGTGGCCATCATAATATATTTCTTACTCCCAGGTCGACCAATTGGACTGATCGGACCAATAAAATCAAGACCCCAACGTTCAAAAGGTAGCCATCCTATGGAGACGACTAATGGTTGAAAATTCAATTTGGTTGGCCTAGGAGCACATCTCTGGCAGATGTCGCACTCCTTAGCAAATTTGATTGCATCTTTGTATATCTGTGGCCACCATAGTCCCTTGTGGATAATTTTGTGAGCCAAATCCTCTCCCTTCATATGCCCTTCGTTGTGTGCTGCTTCAAGCAAAAAGTTTACTTCTTCTGGAAAAACACACTTTCTCAAGATACCGTCGTGACAATACTTATATAAATTTCCCTCTATGAGTGAGTAAGATTTGGATTTAAGGAGTAATTTACTCTTTTCTAATGGTGTTAGATGTTTGGGGAATTTTCCAACTAAGAGGAACTGAAGAATTCCATCATACCAATCAGTTTGCATTGCAACCAGAAAAAGAGTACTATCCACCAGTTCATCATTAATACCTGTTGCCTTTTCACTCAGAGCAGTCCTTGATACCTGATCCGCCATATAGTGCTCTTTCCCTGGCTTAATTTGAATATCAAAATCAACTTCTTGAAATAGCAATAACCATAGCCAAATCCTTCCAGCTACTCTAGGCTTGTTAATCAAGTACTTCAAAGGCTGATGATCAGATATGACAATAAAATGCACACCTAGGAGGTAATGCCGAAATTTTTGAAGAGCGAATACGATAGCCAAACCTTCTCTTTCGGTAGTGTTGTAGTTCCTTTCTACTTTGGTAAGCAATCTGCTAGCATAGGCGATAGGTTGGTCTACCTTATGTGATGATGGTTGAGCCAAAACTGCTCCAATTGCATGAAGACTAGCATCTGTATGCACATGGAACTCTAATGACCAATTAGGAACAGTTAAAAGTGGAGCAGTACACAGCCTCAATTTTAGTTCGCAAAATGCCTTCTCAGCTTCAGGGCTCCATGAGAAAGGAACCTTCTTACTTGTAAGCCTGGACAAGGGCTTAGCTATTTCTGAATACATTCTGATAAATCGTCTATGGTATCCTGCATGGCCTAAAAAACTTTGTACTTCCTTTGGAGTTCGTGGAATCGGCATGGAGAGGATAGCAGTGATCTTTGCCGGATCAACAGTTATCCCTTCGGCCGATACTATATGACCAAGGAGAGTGCCTTTAGTGACCAAAAAATGACATTTAGCAAGATTTAACTTCAAACCTGTTTTGAGACACTGCTCAAAGATTTCCTTCAGATTTTCCAAGTGATCATGGAAATCTTGAACTATTGCTCTCCTATCCGTGCCTGAAAACACTAAAAAATCATCCATAAAAATGCGCAGAAAGGTGGTTAACCATTTCCCTAGTATCAGATACATTGTTCTATTAAAGGAAGCTGGTGCATTTTTCAAGCCAAAAGCCATGCGGGTATAAACATAAGTGCCCCATGGAGTAACAAAGGCCGTTTTGTCTCTATCTTCAGGATGAATCACAATCTGGTTGTAGCCACTGAAACCATCAAGAAAATTATATAGAGTGTGTCCAGCTACTTCTTGAAGCACCTGCTCTGTGAATGGTTGAGGAAAGCCATCTTGAACAGTCACCTTATTTAAAGCACGAAAATCAATGCATACTCTTATTTTGCCACTATTTTTCTTTGGTACAATGACCATGGAAGAAAGCCACCTTGAATGTTCTACTGGAACAATAATACCTGCCTCTTCCAGTTTTGTTATTTCTAGCTTTACTGCCTCTGCGTACTTTGGATTGAGACGATAAGGCCTGCTTCTTGCAGGTGAAGCTCCTTCAACTAAAGGTATTCGATGTAATCCAAGCTCTTCTGGTATCCCTGTTAGGTCTTTGTAGGACCATGCGAAGACATTTTTATAGGAAAAAAGTAGAGAAGTTACCTTCTGTAGTAAAGAGGGATAATGCCATAACCAAGAGGCCAAGTGAACAATTTGAGGGTTCTCTTCATCTCCAAGATTTACTTCTTGAACAAACTTTTCAGAATTGGACTCACTTGAAAATTCATCCCCACTGTATGCAGGAGCGGAGTTCAATTTATGATCCACAATCTGTTCCTTGATCCATCCTAAAGGTATATTTGAAAATGGGAGTTCTTGAAGGTAAAAATTAGCCTCCTCAGATGCAGGCACAACTTTGTCACTTTCTGGTCCTGCAAGCATAAAATCATCCAATTTTTCATGTTTACCTGTCTTTTCCTTACATATCATTGTAGTGGCGCCTATTGTCAAATTTTGACTATCTGGGTCCACTGGCCCAATAAGTGGTTCCGGTCCTTTGGGAGGTGCCTGCAAAAGATAAGCTCGACTACCTTGCTTCAGAGAAGTAGTGAGTTCCACAGGGAGGATTGGCCCATTTTGGCCACTATTGGCTAAGTGCACAACTTGGGCCTCCTGTCGCCCACTTGGGCCACCACCTTGGGCCACCACCTTGGGCCTCCTGTCGCCCACTTGGGCCACCACCAGCTAGGTGCCCAACTTGGGCTTTTTGGTGCCCAATATGAGCGAGGTGCCTAACTTGGGCCTCATGGTGCCCAGTTTTTGCTTCTTCCTCTAGTTTCTTGCGATCACATATCTTACTCTTTTCCATACTGTTCAAGTGAAAAACATCAATTTTTTCCTCTTTCTGGCCTCCTTGGGCTGCTTCTATAAAATCCTCATTTACTTCACATATCTCCACTATGCAGCATTCTGTACTCCCCATCATCCAATTTAATAGGGTATCATCTTTAGAAGGCATTACCTGAGTGTCCATTGTATACCCAGTAGCCTTGTTGATGTCTGATCCTTCTTCCAAATGTATCTGTAATTGATTGTTAGTACATGTGGAAATCCATAACTTGTTCTTTCCCCAATCCTGTAGAGCCTTTGCTTGCCTTAGCCAAGGCCTTCCCAAGAGTAGAGGGTATGAGGTCTCCTGTGGCAGGGCAATAACAACAAAGTCTAGAACAAAGTGACAACCCTGCACTATCATAAGTACCTTTTCAACAATGCCAAGTGGTGCAACCCGACGTTGATCTGCTAATGTAACTGTGAAGGGTGCTGCCTTTGTGGGATTCAACTTTAGTTCTTCATGATGAAATCGGGCATCAAATTGATGCCAGAACCTCCATCTATGATAACACTTGTGAGAGCTTCACTCTTTATAAAAACAGATAATCTTGAGCTCTGATAGTCAGCCAGGGGTGCAGGGGGAAAGTCAACCATAAAACCATCTATGCTAGGAGGTGGGCACAAGCATGCAGAGTGTATAATCTTCAACAAATCACTTCTTACTTTTGAATCCATCTTTATAAGTTGGTACAAACTAATCTTATGATGAATACCTCTCAAGATTTCCTCAATGTTCACCTCTTGTGTTTCTTCCTGAGGACTTGTTGGTTGATCTTTTAGAAAAGTAGTCACCCTCTCATAAGCTCCTTCAATGTCTGCTTGGTCCGTCCATCCCGCCTTCTTTTCCTCATCTCTATCTTTGAGTTCTTGTTGTTCCTCCCTATAGGCTGTTGCCGCTTGCCTGGCTCTAGTCATCATTGGCATTGACGAAGATGAAACAGCATAAGACTGAGTGGTCATACCTTCTACTTGTGGGGAGACTGCAATCATGTGAATTGGAGGAGGGCGGCTCCTTGGGCAATCCCTGGTATAGTGATCCTTAGCATCTGGACAATGCTGACAGGGAGGTGCACCTTCTGGTAAGGAGCACTTGTTCTGTATATGGCCATACTCACCACAACGATAACACATTAGTGGCCTACTATATCTAGGCCGAGTTAGACGGGTCTCTTCTCTATTAGGTGCATTCGAAGTACTAGCATAATATGAATCCAAAACTTGATGGTTACCTCGTTTTTGTGCTCCCTTGAGGTAGTAGCAGTCTCTAGCTTCATGACCATCTTTGCCACAGAATTGACAGCTGACCTTGTTAGGACAATTAACATTGGAATGTCCACTATTGCTACATATTGTACACCAAACCTGTCTTCGTATGTCCTGTGTAGTTCGCAAATCTTTGAGCTCACGACGAAGTTGAGCTACTTCATCAACAGTGTGGGGCGGGGGCGGCGGCACGACCTTCTCTTCTTGGCGACTTTGTTGCATTCTTAAGGCTTCCAACTCCTTCCTGAGTTGCCCGATAGGATCCAAGTCTGATGCATAATTTGGTTGGGCCTCCCCTTCAAAATGTAATCTAGCCTCCTCAATGCGCGATGCAGTTGCAACAAAATCATCAAGTGTTGCATCCAATCTAAGAGATTCACGAAGCTTCTGCTGAGATGACTTGGGCAGAGCTTTCTCTATCCATTTTTTTACCAAGAAATCACCTGGAGCATGTGGCAGACGTGAAACAAGTGCTTTTGTTCTAGTGTGAAGTTCATGAAAGGATTCACCTGATCTCAATTTTAGGTTCTCTAGCTGATCTAGAGCTCTTTCTGTTGGTGCATGCCAATCATCAATTGAAGATTTATGAAGAAATGAAGTCAAGGAATCAAGAAGAGAACAAATTCAGAAGGTTGAAGGAAGGACATACTCAGAAATCCAAAGCTATGTACACATATGTACATTAGTTCAGATATAGCTGACTCACACTTTTGATTAGTCATAAGCTTGTACATATTTGCCTATAAATGTTGTGGAAAAATGTCGGGGCAAGAGAGGAGACAATAGGAGATCATGAGAATAGTGTATTGAGGAGTTGTAAGAGTCATTAAGTCTCTTAGAAGTGAGTTGAATTGTCAATCCTCACTCAGTTGTAATTTTTCTGAGAAATCGAAAAATCTTGTGCCCGATGTTTTGCTGTCTGCTCCTTTTGTGTTTAATCTTTTGAGAAATTCTTCTGCACATATCTAAGTCCATAGCTAATCTATCTATGGCTAGAATTTGAGAGGCTAATTGCAATCAGGTTGAGAGAATTTAGTTTAGGAACATTCATATGTAATGATGTTCTGAGAGTCGACAAAACTGGCGCAGATTTCATGTTCAGAGAAATGAACATTGCTCAGTGCATGGTGTAAATTTTTACACAAGTGAGGGCTCAAAATCTAAGTTGGAAGGTAAGCCATCTATGGCTAAAAGATCTTGATCAAACGGGCTCGACATTGGGAGAACTATAGCTAAGAAGTTGCAGGTGTCAAAGTCGCTACTGCAAAGAAGGTGATTTACACATAGGTAAACTGTTTGTGTGATTTCTCAGAGTATACTGAATCATTTGCAGAGATTTAAGTTGGAGAAGGTGCGCAACCTTAAGGAGAAGCAATCTACAAAGTTTTATCAAAAACTTTACACAAATGATTAGTCAATTAAGGATTAATCTGCAGCAGACTTTTCTGAGAAGTTGAATTTTTTAGAATAATCAATTTTTAGATAAATTGGTGAATGTTCTCTAAAGTTGGTGGAGTCTAAAGTTGATCTTGATATAGAGGTGGTCTAAATTCAAGGTCAACTTGTTCTTTTGGAGATTAACACTCTCCATCAGTGGTATCAGAGCAGGTTGTGTCAAAATTAAGAAAAAGGGAGACTCCGACTACTGCAGACATACAAGTTCTACATTTCGAAGGTTCAGAAGGATAAAGTGCTGAAGAAAGATTGAAGGGAGACACGCAAAGATTATCAAAAGGACCAGAAGAAGCAACACTCGAAGTTAAGGTACATTTATTCCTTGTAAAGTCTAAAGTTTTGAGACTACAGGTGAAGCAAGGATGGGAGATAGTCTCCAAATTGAAAAGTTGGATAGAGAGAACTATCCAGCTTGGTCTATGAGGATGGAAGCTCATCTAATGAGCAAAGATTTGATAGCCTACACTACAGGTGAAGAAGAGAAGCCTCAATTCAGAGATCCTAGTGTTCCAACTAGGGAAGAATTGTCAGATCTAAAGAATTGGATGAAGAAGGATGCTCAAGCAAGGAGCATAATCTACATGGCAGTCAATGACTATTTGCTTCCTCACATTAGAGGACTTGAAAGTGCATGTGACATTTGGAATGCTTTGGAGGAGCATTTCCAAAACACAACCAAATCAAGGAAGGCTTCACTATGGGCAGAATTTACTACTTTCAAGAAGAAGGCCTCACAATCAATCTCTGATTATGTGACAAAGATGAAGGACATTGCAGATTCTCTAGGTGCAGTGGATGAAGATATTGAAGAAGATAAATTGGTAAGACAAATTCTCACAGGGCTAAGAGGAGATGAGAAGTGGAAGCCTTTTATTTTGTCTACAGAACTTTCATTAGATCACTTTACTCCTGATTTGAATCAATTGTTAGGTCATATGCTAACTTTTGAGAATGATATCAAAGGAGATGTTGATAAGAGTGCAGGTCATGCAATGTACTCTAAAGACAAGAAGAAAGCTAACAAAGGAAAGCAACAATCAGGTGAAGAAGAAGGTACTTCAAATCAAGCAAATTTCATAAGAGGAAAAGGAAATGGCAGAAGTAGAGGAAGAGGCAGAAACAACAAAGATAATGCAAGAGCTTGTTGGATATGTGGTAAGACCAATCATCTATCTCATGATTGTTGGCACAATAATCAGAATAATGGTAA
Source organism: Ceratopteris richardii (assembly GCA_020310875.1). Lineage (NCBI taxonomy): Eukaryota > Viridiplantae > Streptophyta > Polypodiopsida > Polypodiales > Pteridaceae > Ceratopteris > Ceratopteris richardii. The sequence continues at coordinate 64,831,973 of CM035417.1, read as the reverse complement.
TTATCAGAACTTTAATCAAAGAGCAAGAGGTGGTAGATTTCAGAGAGGAAACTTCAGAGGTACAGGTGGTAGGAATTCTTTCCTCTAATAACACCTACTACAACTATGCATCAGATCAGAAGGAGGACTCAACTCTCATTATGAATGCAACATGTGAAACTTCACATGAGGACATGAGAGTGTTCTATATTGATTCAGGATGTAGTAATCATTTAAGTGGAAATATTGCTTTGATGACTGACCTAGATCATAATGCAATTAATCATACAGTTCAGAAAGGTGATAATACAAAGCATAAGGTAAAGTCAATTGGTTCAGTCAAGGCTAAAGATGGGAGCACTCTTCTGAGTAAGGTTCTTTATGTTCCCACAATTGCAAAGAATTTGATCAGTGTAGGTCAAATTGTGGAAAAAGGATATGAGGTAAGATTCACTAATGATGGAGTATATGTTGAAGACCCTAGTCAAGGGTATAAACAGGTTGTTACAGGAAAGAAAGAAGGAAGGCTCTTCACATTGAAGGTACAAGGAAATGTTGGACATGCTATGTTCACATATGGAGAGCAGAAGGTGTCAGAATTGGATCTTTGGCACAAAAGACTTGGACACTTCAATGAAAGAGGTATCAAAGACATGGTTAATAATGATTCAGTGCTTGGATTGCCTAACATTGCAGGTCAACACATGACATACAGATGTGAGTCATGCCAATTAGGTAAGGCTCATAAGCAATCCTATTCCAAGCATGGGTTTATGTATTCAGAAAGACTTGAATTGGTGCATACAGATGTGTGGGGTCCTTCAAAGGACTTTAGTATAAATGGTTCAAGATATTATGTCATATATGTTGATGATGCTACCAGATGGATCACAATTTATGTGATTAAAGAAAAGTCAGAAGTGTTTAATACATTTAAACACTATCATGCATATGCAGAAAGGATTACAGGTCAAAAATTGAAGAGACTAAGGTCAGATGGAGGGGGAGAGTATTTTTCAAATGAATTCAATGATTACTTGTGGAATGCAGGTATAAAGAGAGAAGTTACTTGCAGGTACTCTCCTCAACAAAATGGGGTAGCAGAAAGAAGAAATAGGACTCTTGTTGAGTTTGCAAGGTCCATGATGAAAGAGAAGAATTGCCCAAATTATTTGTGGGCAGAGGCTGTAAATACAGCTACTTATTTGGTCAATAGATTGCCTTGTAAAGCTTTGCAAGGTATGACACCATATGAAGCTTGGTGGGGTAAGAGACCTACCTTGGATCATTGCAGAATATTTGGATGCTTGGCATATGCATATGTGCCATCTCAATTGAGGCATAAGTTGGAGCCTAAGGCAGAAAAGTATGTATTCATTGGTTATGATGATAAGCAAATGGGATACAGGTTGTGGAGTCCATCCACAAAGCAATTCCTTGTATCCAAGGATGTTACATTTGATGAGCAAGGTACTTGGTATGCAGGTAAATATAATGTACATACAGATGTTGAAGAAGTAGTGGATCAAAGGAAAGGTAAAGCAAAGATACAATTACTTGATGAAAATGAGAATAATGAAGTACAGGTTGAAGTTGAAGAGAGGCCAAGGTTTGATCCAGAATGTGATGAACCAGAGACTTCAAAAAGTGCAGAAGTTAGGAGGTCATCTAGGCACAAATGGCAACCTACAAGGTATAGCTATGACACCTCATTCTTGACTACAAAAGATTATGCTTATTTGGTAAAAGCAGATGAAGATCCATCTACTTATGATGAAGCCAAAGGCAAGAGAAATTGGGAAGAAGCCATGCAAGAGGAGTATGATGCATTGATAGAGAATCAAACTTGGGATTTGGTTCCTAAACCTAATAGCCAGAAAATTATTGGATGTAAGTGGGTGTACAAAACAAAAAGATTTGCAGATGGAAGTGTGTCTAGGTACAAAGCCAGACTTGTTGTGAAAGGGTATGCACAGACATATGGAGTGGACTATGATGAGACCTATAGTCCTGTGGCAAAAATGACAACCATCAGAACTCTCATAGCAATTGCTGCTTGCAAAGGTTGGAAGTTATCTCAATTAGATGTTAAAAATGCTTTTTTGAATGGTTACATTTCAGATGAAGTTTACATGGAGCAACCAGATGGATTCAAAGATCAAGTGAATCCAAATTATGTGTGTAAGCTCAAGAGAGCTTTGTATGGATTAAAGCAGGCCCCAAGGGCATGAAATTATAGGCTTGTAGAGTTCTTGAAGGAACTTGGATTTCAAGCATCAAAGGCAGATAGTAGCTTGCTAGTCAAAGCAAGTGAAGATGGATTCATTTATGTTTGTATTTATGTTGATGAAATAATACTTACAGGAACAGATGATAAAGGAATACAAATGATCAAGAAGCAGATGGAGAAAGAGTTCAAAATCAGTGATTTGGGGAACTTGTCATTCTTCTTGGGAATGGAGATTTTATATACTCAACATGGAGTATATGTAACCCAAGAAAGGTATCTTAAAAATTTGCTAACCAAATTTAAAATGGAAGATTGCAGGGTTGCACCCACACCATTGGAAGTGAACCATAAGTTGTCTAGATTTGGAGGAGAAGAATTTAAAGACATGAAGCTCTATCAAAGCTTGGTTGGTAGCTTGATTTATGCTACATTAACAAGGCCTGATTTGTCATATGCAGTTGGTGTGCTTTCACAATTTATGCATTGTCGTAGAAAGGAACATTGGATTGCAGGACAAAGAGTACTTAGGTACATCAAGGGTACACTCAGAGAAGGGTTGTACTATGGATTTACTTCTGATACAAGAGTGAAGATATATAGTGATGCAGATTGGGCAGGTAATGTGGATGATAGAAGATCAACACATGGATATTTGTGCTATGTAGAAGACAAATTGATTTCATGGTGTTCTAAGAAGCAACATACAGTTGCTTTGTCATCTACAGAAGCAGAATACAAAGGTATGGTGGAAGCTGCAAAGGAGGTAATATGGCTAAAGACACTTATGAAGGTTTTTGATGTGATTCAAAGTACTCCTATTATTTGTGGAGACAATATGAGTTCTTTATACTTGGCAGCTGATCCTGTGTTTCATGCTAGAACTAAGCATATTGAAATACAATATCATTTTCTGAGAGAGAAGGTCATTGATAAGGAAGTTGAAGTTATGCATACACCTACAAAAGATCAACTTGCAGATATGATGACAAAAAGTCTAGATGGACCAAAGCTACAGAGATTCAAGGATATGGCAGGAATTAAGAAGATAGAGAAGAACCTCAATTAATGATTGAGGGGGAGCTGTTGGTGCATGCCAATCATCAATTGAAGATTTATGAAGAAATGAAGTCAAGGAATCAAGAAGAGAACAAATTCAGAAGGTTGAAGGAAGGACATACTCAGAAATCCAAAGCTATGTACACATATGTACATTAGTTCAGATATAGCTGACTCACACTTTTGATTAGTCATAAGCTTGTACATATTTGCCTATAAATGTTGTGGAAAAGTGTCGGGGCAAGAGAGGAGACAATAGGAGATCATGAGAATAGTGTATTGAGGAGTTGTAAGAGTCATTAAGTCTCTTAGAAGTGAGTTGAATTGTCAATCCTCACTCAGTTGTAATTTTTTTGAGAAATCAAAAAATCTTGCGCCCGATGTTTTGCTGTCTGCTCCTTTTGTGTTTAATCTTTTGAGAAATCCTTCTGAACATATCTAAGTCCATAGCTAATCTATCTATGGCTAGAATTTGAGAGGCTAATTGCAATTAGGTTGAGAGAAATTAGTTTAGGAACATTCATATGTAATGATGTTCTGAGAGTCGACAAAACTGGCGCAGATTTCATGTTCAGAGAAATGAACATTGCTCAGTGCATGGTGTAAAGTTTTACACAAGTGAGGGCTCGAAATCTAAGTTGGAAGGTAAGCCATCTATGGCTAAAATATCTTGATCAAACGGGTTCGATATTGGGAGAACTATAGCTAAGAAGTTACAGGTGTCAAAGTCGCTACTGCAGAGAAGGTGATTTACACATAGGTAAACTGTTTGTGTGATTTCTCAGAGTATACTAAATCATTTGCAGAGATTTAAGTTGGAGAAGGTGCGCAACCTTAAGGAGAGGTAGTCTACAAAGTTTTATCAAAAACTTTACACAAATGATTAGTCAATTAAGGATTAATCTGCAGCAGACTTTTCTGAGAAGTTGAATTTTTCTGAATAATCAATTTTCAGATAAATTGGTGAATGTTCTCTAAAGTTGGTGGAGTCTAAAGTTGATCTTGATATAGAGGTGGTCTAAATTCAAGGTCACTTGTTCTTTTGGAGATTAACACTCTCCATCACTTTCCGAGGAGTTGCTTGGTCGGAATGTCTGTGAGAATGCCGTCTTCAGTGCCTCCCATGTAGTGAAGTGTCCATCTGCATATTGACTATACCATTTGTCTGCAAGGCCTTCCAATGTAGATGGGAAGAGTACCAACATTGCATCCTCTCGGTTCTGCAATCCTCGTCCACGGCATAATGAGACGAATCTCCTCACGTGGTCATCCGCATCCTCATAAGCCAATCCCTTAAATGTAGGGAACTTGATGTTCAACCTAGAGAGTAAATGAGAAAGTTCCTCCATTGGCACTGGTGCTTCTTCTGAAGTATCAGAGGAAAAATCTAACATCCTCCTCAGCTTCTCTTTTGAAAGCGGGGTTGAAGCCAAATCGATGGAAAAATTTACGGGTAGAGGGGTACTAGCCGAAGGTAGAGCTGACTTCTTGAGGCTCTTTTGTACACGAAGGGGCTCTCTGTCTACTCGAGTGTGGGTCATGTACCCACTCACAGAATGCAAAAAATCAAGAAATTTATGCAACAACAATTATATAGTGCACACTAAATACCTCACACAAAAATGCAAGTGTCCCACCGAGCGTGCCAAACTGTAGAGGAGGTACCGGGGTATCCACTTCCAACAATATCAAATTATATACGTTTCCAGTACTCCGTCTACTCAAGGGAGGTTCTCCTTAGGGAAGTATACCCTGTGACATTCTTGTGTGTAGGTACCTTCACTGATAACAGAGAAACCAATAGAAGTGAAAATGTATAGTTGCAAAGAAAGGATCAATGACAAGTGCTCTTGAGGGAGGAAATCACTTCGTAACTTTGAAAATGATTACAGAGAGCTAAAATAATACAAAAGGATGTAACAGTGGGCTAGCATGCCATTCCAAAACTAACTAGCAACAATACAAGAGTGAGACCAACAAAGTGAATACAATAAAGATGATGACTTGATCTTGAAGAAATTCACCGATGCATGCCAATGACTAGATCCAAGTCACTCAATCACCCTGTAATGCTAATCACCAACTCCACTGGAGGCCCACACTCTGTATACTCATCACAGAGTGACCTCCAACAGTGTGCTTGTAGCAACAGAGTGCAGAGAGTAGACCAAGAAAAATAGCCTCAACTAGCATCAACAAATGATGGTAGTGATGATACGCAATAGCCCACACGATTCAGATTACATCCCAAATGAGTGCCAAACATCTGTTTATATAGACTCCAGAGTGGCCAAGGGTGGCCTTGCCAAATTCCAGCCTTAAGTGCCGCACGTGCCAAAGTGGTGGTCAAGAGGTGGAGGAGAGGACTAATTTTGGATCTGGTAGCCAACTTCAATAAGGCCCCCAATTTTAGCTTCTGACACCGCCAAAGCTAAGTGGCAATATTCCCTGCATTACTTTTCACTCTGACATATCACTAACAATATATATTCCACCTTATGGTGGAGCCCGCCATAAGTCGGTAGTCGCCCGCCAAGGATGTCTTCACCTAGTCGCCCAATGATGAGGAGTTAGCCAAAAGTGGTTGGTGGCCTCGCCTTCTTTTTGCTAGGATTGGTAGTCGCCTAGATTTGAGAAGCCCGAAAGTTGGTGGTCGCCCATGTGCATGTAGAAGGCGAGCGATCGCCTTTGGAGAGGGTTGGGAGAAAAGAGGTAGTCGCCCTCCTTGTGTTGCCAAAACTTGGTAAAAGATGCCTGACTGGCGTCGCCCAGAAGGAGAGTCGCCCAGGAGGTGGGGGTCGCCTAAGGGTGAGGGTCGCCTAGGAGGTGGGTCGCCCAGCAGGTGGGTCGCCCAGCAGGTGGGTCGCCCAGGAGGAGAGTTGCCTTGGTAAATCAAAGCAGATAGGTAGAAGTTGAATCAAGTGTAAAAAACTTGTTATTTTGGTTCATACACCTGTTGAGTGTTTTGAACAATTCTCTGGCCACGGGAGCAATTAACTTCATTCGTTTTGGGGAACTCTTACTAACTTAGTAAGCTAACAATGATGAGTGATTTCATAAAAAATGATGGACTACAAGAAGAGAAAAGAGCTTAGAAAGTCACAACCTCCCGATTTTCACGGGTTGTAGCAGTCCTTACACTAGTGAGCAAAGATCTATGAATATTTCAAGCTTCCAAGATGCAATGCTTATGAAATATTGTAGGAATATACTAGACAATATGTTGAATCTAATATGATTTAAATCATGGCAAATGACTGTCACTCTAGCACAATGGTGAGTACCAACGTGAGGAGATAGCACAATGGTGAGTACCAATGTGAGGAGATACACCTCATAAATGTCAATCCGTGGAGACGTGAGGACCGGTATGAAGACCGTGAGCAAGTGATGGCACAAGTGCGTGAGTGAAAGCACACAAGCATGCACACACATACACACACACGCGCACAAGGTAAGAGCAAAGAGTGGAACAATGGAGAGCATCGATTACTCAAGAAATATCTTACAAGAGCTCAAATCTACAACAAGCTAACCCCAAAAATGAGCTCTCCAGCCCTTTTTATAGTTTTTTGAGAGGTTTTGCCCCTGTCTAGACCTAGTGTTCGGCCTAGTTAAAAATTAGGTTCCAAGGCTTATTTGGGTGCTCAAACGGAGTCCAAAAATTATGAAAATTCGTAGGATGATAGTTCTAATACTCCTCAAGCTCGAGGACTCCTCGACTTGAACAAAATGGAGTTAAAAAAATGGAAAATGGTATTTACAATGGTTTTTAGTGATGAAAATCACTATGTTTATAGGGATTTCTTTTGAAAATTTGACAGGTGCTTCTTGGAGCTCCCTACTTGCTCCTTCTTCTTGTGTGACCTCCTCCTTGATGCGCTTCCATCCTTTGTCCTTGACCTTGAGCTTCAACACTCCCCCCCCTCTTGAGTCTGTCGTCCCTGACAGACCCTTGTTGTAGTTGTTGTTCCATGTAGTACGTTGAGAGATAGTGTCCTTCATGTATCAACAAAAGCGGTCCATCTTCCCATGTAGCTTGGTCGGTTGTCAGGTTCTTCAATTTTCCACCACTAGCCTATGCGAGATTTATTCCCTAGTAGGTACTTCGTCCTTGGACTTGAGTTAGATGGCATATTATCGTGCTTTCACACATTGCTAGTTGCTCAAAAGAGGTTGTCAATATTGATCCTGAGCAGTTGTTGACGTGGCTTCATAGGTACTGATGTTGTACATGTCATGTATTTGGAGCTTTGAACATGAGTTTCATAGTAGGATGCCAAGTACTTTTGACCCATAATGATTGATGGGTAAGTGCATTAGTGCATGGGTTGAGAAATGTGTGCCTTATGCACAGCCTTGTAATGTAGCCCTATGCATGCATACGTGGGAAATGCATCGGAAGAATTATGGTGCAATAAGTTGGGTCTTGAGCTAAGTGCTCAAGGGTATGCCAACGAAGAGGTTTCCTGATCTATCATGGTTATAGTGTTGTTGAAGCATGCATATCTTACCATGGTGAAAGGTTCGTCGATGTTCGTTTCTTCGTGTTGTACTCCATCATGGTGTTTGACCATTGGCTTGTCTTTCTTGTCGATGTATGTCCGTTCTGATGGTTCACTGATGAGCGTCTATAAGCACACAGTCTTGTCCATTTCTTTTTCTCTCTCCCTTTTTTTTTAACAATGTCAGAAAACAAGAAGACAGAGGTTAGTACAAGAAAATATTTTACATGTGGAAGTTGTGTCTCATGTGCTTGGGATTTCTCCATTGTGTCTATGCATGGCCATGTAATGTGGCCCTATAATAATGCTTACTTTGGAAATGCATGACCTCAATGGTGCAAAAGACAAGGTTATGCCAAAGGCACATGGTTCTTGCACGTCGAGGCTTTCAATGTCCTGGCAGGTGTTGATGCAGCCTTTGTTGGAGGTATCCATTGGAGGTCAAAAGGACAACTGATTTTAGGGACCCATTGTAAAACAGTGTTGGGATGCATACAAGTCCTTGTTGACTTCTTCATCTTTGGTTGGTTGCTTAAATTTCGTATCCGAAGTGGTTCGTTCTTTGTTGTTGTGGATGTTGTTGGTACCTTAGGCTTCCAAACCCATATCCTTGATGATTGTCTTCTTACTTTTGTTGAAGGGTTGAGTTTATCTTCCTTTGATGGGTACCCACATCTGTGAGCGCCCTTGTTGAGTTGTAGCTAATTTCTTAAGCACCCAGATTTGTATGTCCTTGTGGTCGGCCATCATCGATTGCTTCGATACCCACATTTGTCAGAGACCTTGTGGTTGAGCTTTTCCTTGTTTCTTGCTGCTTCTTTTGGCATGATTAGCCCACTTGGATGGAAATTGTTGTAGCAAAGCTGGTGGTTGCTCTCCTTTTCTAACCCAGATCTACTTCGTGCTTGGAGTTTCTTTCTTCTTGAATTTTTTCTTCTGATTGGATATAGCAGTTCTCTTGGGCTGTTTTACTTGCTGCTTTGGTTGAGTTGCTGTGACTGCTTTAGTCTTTGAGCAAGAGGATGAGTCCACTTGTCTTTGAGCTTGTTCTTCCATGATTGAGTTCTTCTGGAACCTAGAGTTTTTGACACATACAACATCGTTTTTGCTAAGATTAGTGCTAGAAGAACTAAGAGAATGTGTGACACCTGGATTTGTGAGCATGCAATTCTCTAATTCTAATGTAATGCATTGTTCCTGTACCCAAACTTGAAGAAGTTGGCTTCTTAGGTTCAAGTTAACCGCATGGTCATAGATCCAGTCTTGACCCAAGACAAGTGGTTCTGTAAGGTCCTCATCTTGACACACTAGCATTTTGACTTTCATTGGAACATCTTGAAGGTAGATGGGAAGTTCCACCTCACCCAAATAAGGGGTTTCCACACCTCCTAACCCTATGAGATAGGCTTCTATGTGCTTGATGTTCAATCGTAGACCTTGGCAGTATGAAAGTCTAACTGCACTAGTTGCTGCACCTGAGTCAACCAAGGCTCTCACAGTCTTCACACTCTTTCCTTGTCCTACCTCTACCATCACAAAGGGGCGTCAATTGATTATTCGAGAAGTAATTATGCTCGATTTTTGGCACATGTCCATGTGATATTTTGGGGCTTTTGTGTTGACATCTAGGCCTAGTCGCCTCAACTTATTTCGCCTTATGCGTTCTCTAGCCTCTACCTGTGCTTCTTCTCTAACCCTTAACTCCTCTTCTTTTCGCTTCTTAGCAGTGTTGAGTCTCATTAGCATATCCTCTGTAAGAGGTTCTTGATATAACTTAACTCGACAACCACTTATATAGTTCGGCAAGATAGCACCTTCTAAAGTGGCCAATAGAATTGCACCACTAGTGGAGATTCTAGTATTAATGATCATGGGTCCATATCCTCATTTTGCCAATTTGCGGGCATGTTGCTTTAGCGTATAAACCAACACTAGATCTCCTTCTTTCAATCCTTTATCTTTGATGTGTGCATCAAAGTATGCCTTTTGTCTTTTGTTTGTAGCATAAATGCCTGCTGCTGCTCGTAGCCTCGTCTCACCTAAGCGTTCTAGATCAAAGATCCTGGAAGACAACTCGTGTCCATTCCACTCATGCTCTTGTGCTACTCTTAAAGCTGGGATTAAAAAAACTAGTGGTAGCACATCATTTCGTCCGAAGACCATCTGAAATGGGGTGGCATTGAGTATTGTTTTGTAAGCAACTCGATAAGCCCAAATAGCATGATGAAGCTGTTTGTCCCAATCAGAGCGTTTATTATTTACAAGTTTTTTCAATACATTACATAGGATCTTATTCGTGCTCTCGACTTGTCCATTAGCTTGTGGGTGATAGGGGGCAGACTTCTTATTTATCACCATGAATTCTTGAAGGAGATTTTCAATGACCTCGTTCAAGAAGTGCGTACCTCTATCACTGACCAACTCTATTGGTAGCCCATATCTCGTGGACACGTTCTCGAATAAGAACTTAGCCGTCGCTTGAGCATCATTCTTTGTTGTGGCTTTTACTTCCACCCATTTTGTAAGGTAATCTGTGGCTACAATGATGTACTCTGCATGGGAGTTCCTAGTTGGGGGGTTAATAGGACCTACAAAGTCTATACCCCACTTCGAAAATGCACATCCTCCCATCATTGGCCTCAAAGGCATCTCATCTTTTCTAATAGGATATTGGGCACGTTGGCATGTGTCACATTTCTTCACATAGGTATGTGCATCCATATGAAGAGTTGGCCACCAAAGTCCTGAGAATAAAATGGTCTTGATTACTCTGTCAGGCCCAAAGTGTCCACCTGAAACACCGCTATGTGAAGTTTCTAAGACTTTCAAATAGTCTGATTCATGAACGCACAGTCTTAAAAATCCATCTTTGCCTCTCCTATATAGGTTGTCTCCTACTAAGGCATAGTCCTGAGCCTCTAGCTCCATGCTTCCTCCTCTTGCTAGACTAGCCTCGCTGGGTAGTGTTCCCGATCTCATAAATTCGACCAATGGAGCACTCCAATCTGGAATTAATGACATGTGATAAAGAGTGGCATGCTCCACTGGGGGTCTCTTCTGGCACACTGGACAATTCTTAATCCACTCATGTATTTCTTTGTCCATGCTACGCCAATACACTCCTAAACGTTTTAGGTTCTGCAATGTTCGTTGTTTAGAGTAGTGATTTCCTAGCAATCCTTCATGGGCTTATTGCAACCAACTAGTATGTTCATCGTCCTCGAGACAACAAGCTAGTACGCCCTTGGTATCTTGCTTGTACATACTTCCTGCCAATATTTGATATTGCTGTGATCGTACAATTTCTTCTTTGTTTGTTTTTACGTTCTTATTCGCAGGTCCGAAGGTTAGGACAGGTACAAACTTATTTGCCCATTTAGGAACAACTTCTAAATTGAACGAATAAGCGTCAGGTAGTTCATCAGACACTCCTTGCGGTGGCTCTCTTGAAGTGATGCGAGAAGTCCGCCCTAAGGTGGGTTCTACCTTTCCTGACCACCACTTCGAAATCGTACTCCATTAGTAAGAGGAACCATCTTACTAAGTGTCGTGTATTGCAAGGTTTATTGACCAAATAGAATAAGGCTTGATGATCAGTAAAGAACTTGAACTTGTTGGCCAATAGATAGTTTCTAAACTTCTTACAGCATATACCATGCCTAAGCCTTCTCTTTCTGTTGTGGTATAATTTCGTTCAGCAGCGTTCAATTGCCTACTAGCATATGCTATCGGCAAATCTAGGTTTCCTTCACCTGTGGGTTGTGCTAGCACACATCCTATTGCGTGATTGGATGCATCCACATGGACATGGAATGGTTTACTCCAGTCAGGAGTGGTCAGTATTGGTGCTGAGCACAAACGTCTCTTCAGTTCGTTGAAAGAATTTTTGCATTCATCGTTCCACTCAAAATTTGTCAACAACCCATAAAGAGGTTTAGCTATGATGGCATACATGTGGATAAACCTGCGGTAATATCCACAATGGCCCATAAAGGCTTGTACCTCTTTAACATTCCTTGGCCTTGGCAACTCTGCTATGGCTCTTACTTTATCCTCATCTATAAATATCCCATTTTTAGAAACAATGTGACCTAAGATTTTACCTTGTCGTACCATGAACACACACTTCTCTGGGTTCAGACACACTCGATATTCTCTACACTTGTTGAAGATTTTTCTGAGCTCAGGTATGTGGTATCCTCTTTGTTGGGAATGAGCGCATAAATCATCCATGTATACTTCTAAGCTCTTTCACAAGAACTCCTTGAAGACATGACACATGAGTCTCTGGAATGTTGCAGGTGCATTAGTGAGCCCAAATGGCATCACGCGGAATGCAAAGATCCCCCACTCTGTGGTGAAAGACGTTTTGTGTTGATCTTCTGGGGCAATGGCTACTTGGTTGTAACCTGAAAATCCATCAAGGAAGCTATAAACTTCCTTGCCTCCAACACGCTCCAATAAATGTTCGGTGATTGGAAGCGGATAACTATCTTGAATCGTAGCAACATTAACTTTTTTGAGGTTAATACACACTCGCAACTTCCCATTCTTCTTGGGCACCACTACAATGGGGGACACCCACTGAGTATGCTCGATCTCATAGATAAATCCCCCTTCAATCAGCCTATCAATTTCTTCTTTTATTTTGGCTGCATAAGTGTCATTATATGTGTAGGGCTTTTGTTTGGTGGGTTTGGCATCTGTAGTCATGGGGATTGTATGAGAGCAAATTCGTGGATCTACTCCCTTCAAATCTCTATAGTGCCATGCAAACACGTCCCTATATTCCCTTAATAGAGCTACAATCTCTACTTCTTCTTTTGCACTTAGGTCGTCTCCTATGTAAGTACATCATTCTTCATTCTCTTCAATGGTTACTACAATTTTCTTGGTCTTTTCTTTATTATCATATGCCTCTCCTATGATGACCTCTATCTTAGGCATTCGTACCAAAATTTTTCGGTCTTCCACTTCATATTTCTTGAAGTTTTCTGGTACTTCAAACAATGAATCCTCCTCTTCTTGTTTCACGGCTTTTCTTTTCTTTTTCTTTTGACCTCCTTCACTTCCTTCCTTTGAATTTATAGTTTTAATACCTATGAGAGGTTCTTCTTCTTTTTGGGTTAACACTCCTATGTCTTCTAAATAGTGTTCCTCTGAGTCAAAGTAAGTATCCATCACAATGGATTCTAGATCGGCGTCATTCTCTTCTTCTTCTATGACCTCACTAGGATCACATTCTTCCAACAAAGGCTGACACATGAACACTGAAATATCATAACCCTCCTCATCACAATGAGGTGTCCATTGTTCTTCATTGACTGCAATGTCCATGATAGCTAAGATTTCTGCCCAACCATGAGGCTCAGTATCATCGGTGTATAGGCTAGGTCTTTGATTGGTCTATCTCCTGGGGGAGTTCCTCCTTCTCTCGCTTTTAGGTGCTTTTCCTCTTCCTCTGCGACCTTGCACATCCACAAGTGAGTATCTTCATGCAGCCATGATGGATCAGGTGAATTTCCTGAATGCACAGAGATAGAATCTTCTTTTGCTTTGTGGATAGGATTCCACTGTAGGGGTGGTACATCTCTGAAGGTGTAATCCGTCAAATTGACCTTGGTGGTGACCCCTAAGTGCTGTAAGTACAAGGAGTTGGTTCCCCGATCCTGTACTATTTGAAATTGTCGTAGGAAGGGTCTTCCTAGGATCATTTCATAGACATTATTTTTCTCAAAGTCACATATAGCAAATGTATGTTCAAACTCTACACCACGTGGTTAGAGTTATCCCTTCGAGCAATCCTAGAGGTCTTTCAAAATGACCATCTACCATTTGAAGCTTCATTCTAGTTGGTCTTAATGTGGGTTTGCCCCATCGCTTCCACAAGGAGGTGGTCACAATAGCAACACCCGCACCTGAATCTACAATTGCTTTGGTTGTGTAACCTTGATAGGTGATCGGAAGATAAGTATTACCTTGTTCACCTTCACTCATGTCTCCTATCTTGTCTAGAGGTATCTCTCGAATTTTTTGCTTAGAGCTTGCTTTGGGCATATTGGAATCAAGTTCTGGAACTTGATCCTTCACATGATTCCATAGCTCAGGTTTTGCTTTGAGCAGCTCTTCTACCGTGAGATGGCACTGAACCTTAGTGTTCTTCACGACATCAGTGTTTCTTGGAATCACAAAGTGTTCATTCCTTACCAATATTGTGGGAGCTCTGATCTGAAGAGATTCAGATTCCCATGGGCTTGTGAATTGTGGCAACTCTTGCAAAGAATTAGATTCAAAATCTAATCTTTCATCTTCTTGTTGCTTTGCTTGGTCTCCATAGATAGACAGAATGTCTTGGGGAAATTGATCATGAAGATCATCAATTTCAGGAATAGGAGGGGGATCACCCTTCTCTTTGGCCCATTTCTCTTCTTGTATTTCCCGCAAGAACTCTTGAGAGTATTGTTGATATGAAAGAGGTGCTCCCTCATCCACGGAATCAAGAACATAAGCTTTCCTTGGCGGTGAGCTTTCTCTTTCAATAATTGGTTGAGCTTGTGGAGGTAAAGAAACCTGAGGATTGTTTATCAATTGCTCTAATCTTTCTAGTAAGCCTTGGAAATGCAAATCCGGTTTGACAGAGTTTGCCTGATTGAACTTTTGACTAGTCTCAAACATAGCTTGAGCTACTTCTACCATTTTCATGCACATCTTTGTTCGTTCAATCTCTAAGTCTACTCTAGGGTAACTCTTGTCCAGGTTTACAGTTGTTGGCCCTTCTTGAAGACAAGCCTGATAGGCCTTGAACATCATTTCCAAGCCTTCTGGAGTTGGATCTACAAGAGCAGACCCTAATTGCGGTCTATTTACAATGGGCAATGGGGTGGAATGAGGTGGTGTGGATGGAGGTTCGGCATGAGAGGGGCTTTGAGATGCAATGTCTTCTATTTTTCTTTTGGTATCCCTTAGGATTTCTTCTAGTTCGGATATCTTTTTGTCCCACTTGCGATTAGCCTTCTCTCTGGTACCCTTCCATGTCCTTGGTTTCCTCTTACTAGACTCTCGTGAGTCACTTGGCTCTGCTTGCTCAGTCGGTTTATCCTGTTTTGCAGCTTGTGCCCTAGTAACTGCCTGTACAAGAGCCACGTTACTACTACTCGAACTTGAATCCACCATTAAGCCTACCACATTGATGGGTGTAAACTTGGGTGCACTAGAGGGGTTTCTGGGAGACTCTCTCGGGAGATGTTCCTTGCCACATTTGGGACAAAAGCCTTGTATGGTGATGTTTTGTCCTTGTGCCACAGCTGATTGGTGGGGACAATCACGAATGAAATGGTCGCCCTAACATCTAAAGCATGGTCCTCACAGCAAACGGATTTCGTATGAGAAAGTTATGCTAGTTCAGTGTTCTTGGGGTTAAAACAGGGAAATAGGATCTCTCTGGGATTACTGTAGAACAGATGATACACGATACTTGTCAAGTATTGTGATACTTGGAAGTAGACGATACACGATACTTGCCTTGCCACGATACACGATATCTCAAATAAACGATACACGACACTTGACATAGGAGTAGGTCCACGATACTCGATATCCGACAGATGTCGCGAGAAGAATCTCATGATACACGATATGCGCTAGGTGTTGCGAATAAAATTCAACGATACATGATATTGCACAAGTATCGCGAGAGCCAAATCAATGATACTCGATATTTGTGAGGTATCGTGAAAAGTTCCGTGATACACGATATGGAACAAGTATCGAGAAAAGAATTCACGATACACAATATTCTACAAATGTCACAGAAAACTTTGACGATACTCGATATTCAACCAAGAAAAATCCCATGATATTCGATACTCACCAAATATCGCTTTCAGAGCTCCACGATACACAATCTTCCCCAAGTATCGCGAGAAATACTCAGCAATACACGATATCTCCCAAGTATCGCGGAAGAAGCTTTCATGATATACGATATGTGACAAGTATCGCGAGCACTTCCTCAACGATACTCGATATCTCACAAGCCTAAGTATCGCGATACTCGACCACAAAAGTTCACGATATCCAGATATTGCGATACTCAACCGCGGGAGAACACAATACTTGGATTTTTTCGAGTCCAAACTCAAACATTTTTGCAAATATGAGTACCTTGGGTCCTCCTTGTCACTCCTATGTGTCTGTAGATGCCAAATCTTCCTTCAAACCCACGATATTGCACTCACGATACTTGGTACAGGTTATGTCATGTCCGGGGCTGTTCACTCTGATTTTGAGCTATTTTGGTACTATTTCTTCAGCGTTTCAGTCATGCACCCTCTCTAAGTCTCTTTCTCACAACCACAAGTAAAAAGCGAGGTGAATGGACTCTAAAAAATGGAAAAAACTGAGAATATGAAGGTGGGTGGAGATGGTGATGATGATGAAGATGGAGAAGAAAAACTCAAAAACTGAACTGAAAATGGTGATTTTTTTACCTTCCAACGTCGCTACTCTATGTCTTACCTTCACACGCTCATCCTCCAAGCTCTCTCCCCAGCAACGGCGCCAAATTTGGTGTCACTCTAGCACAATGGTGAGTACCAACGTGAGGAGATAGCACAATGGTGAGTAACAACGTGAGGAGATACACCTCATAAATGTCAGTCCGTGGAGATGTGAGGACTGGTATGAAGACCGTGAGCAAGTGATGGCACAAGTGCGTGAGTGAAAGCACACAAGCATGCACACACATACACACACACGCACACAAGGTAAGAGCAAAGAGCGGAACAATGGAAAGCTTCGATTACTCAAGAAATCTCTTACAAGAGCTCAAATCTACAACAAGGTAACCCCAAAAATGAGCTCTCCAACCCTTTTTATAGTTTTTTGAGAGGTTTTGGCCCTGTCCAGACCTAGTGTCTAGCCTAGTTAAAAATTAGGTTCCATGGCTTATTTGGGTGCTCAAACGGAGTCCAACAATTATGAAAATTGGTAGGATGATAGTTCTAATACTCCTCAAGCTCGAGGACTCCTCGGCTTGAACAAAATGGAGTAACAAAAATAGAAAATGGTATTTACAATGGTTTTTAGTGATGAAAATCACTATGTTTATAGGGATTTCTTCTGAAAATCTGACAGGTGCTTCTTGGAGCTCCCTACTTGCTCCTTCTTCTTGTGTGTCCACATCCTTGATGCGCTTCCATGCTTTGTCCTTGACCTTGAGCTTCAACAATGACCGACTACACACTGAGAACAACACTAAGAAAATCGCTATTTGTATATAGTACTAACAGAGAAGTAGAGTATGAAGAGACATAGACGACTTCGAATGAACATATC
Source organism: Ceratopteris richardii (assembly GCA_020310875.1). NCBI lineage: Eukaryota > Viridiplantae > Streptophyta > Polypodiopsida > Polypodiales > Pteridaceae > Ceratopteris > Ceratopteris richardii. Next base: position 64,814,867 of record CM035417.1, on the reverse strand, counting down.
TTAGAATTGTGAAGGCCAAATGAAATAAAAATTTGTGAGTATTTAGTAGACTTAGAGAGATACAAAGTTGAATCATTGAAAATCATGAATCATGTTGAGAGAAATTATCTTCGCAAGATCACTCAAAAAATTGAGAGATATGGCAGTGAATTGTACACTCATAAAAGCATGAAGATATGGACACAATTGGTCATAAAAAAGAATGTATATTGATTGTAAAGTACAATGGAATTACTGGTACATATGTGTGCCTTGAAATCACACTCTGATATGGCATGAAGCCCTACTCATGGAGGTACTAAACCACGACTAAAAAGCCAAGTATTTATAGTGTTGTTTGGAGCCAAGATTTGAATTTGAATCTTGCTCAGTGAAAACAAATCTCTTATCTTTTAGTGATTGATTGATTCTGCCACTAACTTCAATAAAAAATTCATGGCTTCTCTTTCCCTTCTTCCTCAAGTGGATTCAACCACTTTAGATTCCTTTACTTTTACATCAAGTAAGTACTAAAAAATTTACAAGGGTGAGTTCACGAGTGAACTTTACAAAGACTAGACATTTCCTTCAAGTTCATATGTCTTTTGATGACTCAAGCCACCACATAAACTTGCCATAGACTTGTTCCAATAGGGTAGCTATTAAAAGATGTAGTAGTTCCTACACTTGCTTGAGGTGATCTAAGGCTTCTTTGGTCCGACTTACCTATATGCTTACCCGATCTAAGGTTCAGGAATTTGGCTTCCTTAACCTCTCAATACACTTTCTAATCACCAATGCTTCTTTTTTCTTAGTCACTTGTTTTGTTCTTAATTCTTTTAAATCCTTGTCTTGTCTCAATGTATGCGTCAGAATACGACTTTTTGTTGTATGTTTAAATTCTCATTCCGTTAGACTTAATTTCTTTCCTTTAGGCTTTTTTTCGCACACTTTTATCTTACTATTGGAATTGAGAGAATTAAGTCTCTTAGACTTGATGCATTCCTATCATAGTCCTAATTCAATCCACAACGCTAGACATTTAGCCTAAGCTAATAATTGACTGAGGGGATTGAGTATTCTTCCGACCTCGAGTCACCTTCTTTGATAGCTCTAGTGCCCAAGAAGTCGCGCTTCCCAAGCCTTGCATGCACCACCTGACTTGCCTTGATTGCCCTTGGATAGCTCTTGGTAGACCTGTACAAATCCAAAGTTTAGACCAATTCTTAAATCAATGATCAAACACTTTGATATATACACCTTTATGGGTTCCTTTTCCTTTTGCTTAATTTCTCAAATGCTCCCTTGCTTTGCTTGTCCCATAGATGCCTCAACCTCAATTTGTCTTAACTAAATATGAACACATTATTCTTGAAACAAAACAATTGAGTTCATGTAGAATTTGAAAAGAGCTTTTTAACGAGCCCTAGAGCTCAAAAAACGGACTTCGAATGAAAAAGTTATGGATGATCAAAGCAAGGGATGAGTAAAGCAAGCGGATAATCACGATGGTTTGAGGTAATTGTGATGGTTTGGAACCATCACAATGGTCCAAGGGTGTGAGGCATTGCGATGGTCCAAAAATGAGTCGATGTGATGGTCCAAAAATGAGTCGTTGGGAGGGTCCGACTAACGAGCAATCGCGATGGCACTAGCCCGTCGCGATGGTCAATAGTCAACGGAACTGTCGTGATGGTGTGAGCCCGTTGCAATGGTCTAGAGGACATGTGGCAAGTGGGTTGTTGCAATGACATGAGCCAATCACGATGGCATGGAGTTGACGTGATTGTCGCGATGATCTGTGACCGTCGTGATGGTCCAATTGAACCATCACGATGGTGTGAGACTGTCGTGATGATCCGATTGAGATGTCGCGATGGTGTGACACAATCGCAACGGCGTGAGCTCATCACAATGGTCCACCAAACTAATGATTTCAAGGATGCGGCTATGGATTCATGCAAGCGCAATGATCGCCTGTGTTGTGCAATACACGCTTACCGAAAATCCTACGTTTTGCAGACCGGTGATGGTCCAAGAGCTTCGGCAAAAATGGCAAAGAGTCTGAGTTTTTTACTTTTTGGAGCTCTCCTACTGTTTTGGAGCACTGTACCTGCAAGAAAACTCAAAAACACGCACACACATACAAGCTCAAAAGCTCTCTCTCTCTCTCTCACATGCACAAATGGGGGAAATGAGGAGGATAGGTGGATATGGTGAAATTTTTGATTTTTTTGGAGTGGAAGAAGATGATGCGGTGGTGAAGGAGGAGTGTAGAGGAGATAAAAAACACAAAAAACTACTCAAAAACAACAACAAAAACTAAAATCTTTACATTCCAACACCAATTCTTGCTATACTCTAACCATCACACACTCATCTTAGAACTCAATCCCTAGCAACCAAATTTGGTGTTGCTCTAGCACAATGGTAAGAACCATGTTAAGAAGCTCCACCTCCTTAATGTCTATCCATGGAAGAGATAGGAGTGATATGAAGATCGTGAACGCAAGATGTAGTGAGAGTGAAGGTGGGAAGCATGGAGATGCACATACACATACACATACAAGAAAAAGACAAGCAAGACACAATGGAAGGTCGAAAGTAGACTCTATTGCTCAATAACACTCTTAAAAACTCAAAGAAAGCTCTAATCTTCAACTTACTAGCCTCAAAAATGAGCTCTCTAGCTCTTTTTATAGTTTTGATCGGTTTCACATCTAGTGACTGGCATACTTAAAAAATAGGTTCTCGACGCTATTTGGAGGTCTAAATGAGATCTAAAAATATTCAAAATTGGTATGCTTGTTCTACATAAGCTCCTCAAGCTCGAGGATTCCTCAGCTTGTACAAAATGGAGTTAGTAGATACAAAAGTGGGTGCCTCTATGATACATATGTTATAGAAGTGATAAAAATCATTGTTTGGAGTTTTGAGAAAGTAATATAAAAGATATTTCTTTGGAAAAAATGATTGCATGGCTCACTACTCTTTGTAGTCCTCCTTTACATGCTTCCTCTGCATCTATGCCCTTGATTGCTGCCAACAAGGTGTATAAGGAGAACGATGATGGCTTGAGCACAAAAATATGAAGTAATTTTAACGAAACCATTACATTGATCATATTTGGTCTTTCAAAGTGGAGATGGCTTTCGAAGATTCTGAAGCAATTCAGCAAGTAAATGCCAATGAGTTCCCCTTGGAAAGTGTAGTTAAAGCAAGAGGTCACTGGTTTTTGGATGACCAACTAGGGGGTGACCATCTCTTCCTAGTCACTATAAGGATCATTGATCGAGATCATCAATTTCTTGTGATGACTCAAGATTTCAAAATACTAGATGATTTAGAGTGAGTGATGGACCCATGGACCAAAGCTAGGATTGAAGCAAACTTGAAACTTCCTATTTACACAACAGTGGACAAACCTTTCGTACCAGAGGCTAGAGTCATGGATTTACAAGGAGATTTTCACAACATTCAATTCACTCACAAGCTTATAAAAGAAAAATTCAGGTGAACCAAAGATGGCATTACACACCTAAAGGATGAAATTCATGAAGTCAAATAACACACTTTTGTAGACATCAATCAGATTCACATAGAAGAAGAAGTGAGATTGGTGCACGAACACTTTTGTTTTTTGAATATGCATAGATACTTAGCAGCAAAAAAGATCATGGTCCACTTGATCTCTCATGGAGTCAAAAAAAATAAAAAAAAATTGGGAATCAAATTAATTTAATGCCATATGTGCAAGAGAGGTTATTCAAAGCAAAAAAAGTAATGGGGAACCAAGAAGTGTTTAAATGGCAGTACATCATTGACCATATTGATCTATCATGCACTACACATGAGTAACCACTTATGAGAAATGCCATCAACATTTGAAATGGCCAAGTATGTGAAATCTGACACTGCACCCAAGAAGAAACATGGTGTAATACTAGTAGAAGATGTGGGCATGAGCTCCCAGCCTATGATGTGAGGCTCTAAGAGAATGAGGGATGTAGAAGCATTAAATACCACTCCCTCCACAAAAATAATTCAGGCAATTCCAAAGTCCTTCCTTGCACAACTGCCAACCATTACAAACAAAGACATGGAGGAAAATCTTCAATCTACTCACACTTATATGGATAGATAAGTGAATCTCAGGATCCAAGGTCATCATTACAGACATCAATTTAAGAAAAAAAAAGCCTCAATTGAGAAAGAGATTCTGCCAAATGGAGCGTTACAAGGAATTGAGTTTGGAAAAATCCAAATCATGTTTAGAATTGAACAATAAAGAAGGTCAAACTACTTTGAATGCAAAACTTAACACTCCAGTGAATGATGGACAATGGAACGAGCTTGACCTTTTGGATCAACAAGAAGTGGACAATGAGACCAACAATAGGGAAGAATGTGTTGTGGAAGAAGAAATTGTTAGAATACCTATAACAGATAATATATACAGTCTTCAAATTAATGATACAACAAGGTTGTAACTCCAAGAGATTATGTCTGAAGAGAAACAAACATTTGTTCATCCAAAGGATGAATTTCAATAAGAATCTAAACCAAAAATTGAAGAACCAATCATACGAATAAGGGTAATGATAGAACCATCTCATATGGATGTAATATATCAAGACAGTAGCCCTAAAATTGATCGAGGAAAAACGGTTGAGCCGCATGTACAACTATAAATCTAGTAGCCATCATCACCACTCTCATCACCACTCTCGTCCAGTTCTTGGTTCACTTTCGTGCATTCTTCTAGGATGGGTTCTTCCTCTAAGGGCGCTATCAAAAAAATGGATATGTCATAACCGTCATCATCACAATGAGGAGTCCATTGCTTTTTGCTTACAACTATATCCATCGTAGCTAAAATCTCTGCCCAATCCTGAGGTTCAAATTCCTCATCTGGAAATACTATAGGTGCATAGGAAGGGCCTTGAAGGGTTCATGGATGTCGTTTTTAAACCTAAATTTCTGGCTTCTAACTGTTCTTCCTCTTGTTTGGATACTTTACACATCCATACATGAGTATCTTCATTCAACCATGACGGGTATGATTCTAGTGAGTGTATCGACTATGTTTCTTCCTCTATCGTTTGGATGGTATTCCATTCTATTGGGGGTACATCGCGATGGGAACAATCTTTGAGACTGACTTTTGTGGTCACTCCTAAATTTTGCAAGTACAAAGAATTAGTTCCCCAATCTTGTACTATTTGCAGATGACGCATGAATGACCTTCTTAGTATCATCTCGTACACATGATTTTTCCCAAAATCACAAATGGTGAAAGTATGTTCAAACTCTACACCACACATGGTGAGAGATATGCCTTCTAGTAAGCCTAATGGCTTTTTTATATGTCCATCACCTATTTGTAGCTTCATGTGGGTGGGTCTTAGTGTACCCCAACATTTCCATAAAGCAGTGGTAGCAATGGCTACTTCGGCTCCTGAATCTAAGATGGCTTTGGTGGTGTAGCCCTTGTGGGTTATTGGAAGATAAGTATTGCCTCCTCGCTCATATCTCCAATTCTTTCCACTGGTATCTCTGGTACCTTCTTCTGTGATCCTATCTGGGAGGGAGCAATAGCAAACTCAAGGAATTGGTTTGCTAAGTGGTTCCACAATTCTGGTTTAACCTTTAACACCTCTTCTAGAGTGAGATGACATTGTACTTTGGTGTTCTTTATTACTTCCATGTTTCTAGGGATTATTGAATCTTCATTCCTCATTATTATAGTGGGTGCTCTCATGCTGATAGACTTGGCTTCCCAAGGTCCTATCAACTGAGGTAATTCTTGCAAAGAATTGGATTCAAAATCAGTTTGTCCACGTAGTTGCTCTTCCTCTACATTGTCATAGCTAGAGGGTATGTTGTCTTGGGGAAACTGTTCTTGCAAGTCATCTATCCCTTGAATAAGAGGATGAGTTTCTTGCTCTCATCTCCATTTCTCTTCTTGCATTTCTGTCAGAAAGCCTTGTAAATACTTGTGTATGGAAGACAGGTCGTCTTCCGCCTCAGTATTTGGCACTTGAGATAGGGATGGTGCATTCCTTTCTTGTGCCTCTGAGATAATTCAACTCCTTTGCAAATTCGTCTTCTTATTGCTAGTAATCCAATATTCTAACCTAGTCTCCAGTAGTCCTTGAAAGTGTAATTTAGGTTTTGCCATGTTGTTCCAATTAATATAACGAGAGGCTTCAAACATAGCTTGTGCTAATTCTACCATCTTCATGCAAAGTTTATCACGAGGAAGGAGATAACGAAGAGAGCTCACACATACACTCTCACTCTCAAGGAGAAGCACACACATAGATTGAGGCAAGGAAGAATGATCTTCTTCTTCTTCTTCTTCTATTACATAAAAAGGAATGTACAAGAATGACCTAAAAAACAAGAATACAACAAGTGCAATATATAAAGATTAGTACATAAGGAAAAACCTAATGTCCGTGAATGAGTGAGCTGGCAAGCAACAAATGTGCCATCACTCTCGATAGATAAATCTAATAAAACTCAATAAATTATCCCTAACATATACTAGCGTGACCACTATACATGTCAGAGAAACAGAAAACTGGTATGTGTCATCCTTGATCATCACATGTTGAGCTTGTTATCTCAAGACTCCCCCTCAAGCTCAATGCCATATCCTGAAATCCAAGCATCTCCCAAAACTTCTTCAACTTCTCAGCTCCAAGTGCTTTGGTGAAAATATCAGCAACCTGCTCATCTGTTCTCACATAAACAAGATCAATATCACCTGCTAATCTTCTCTCTGATGAAGTGATAATGTACCTTGATATACTTTGTTCTAGAATGGAAAACATGATTAACTATATGCTACTAAGATTATCACAATAAATAGTGATAGGCTTTCCCACTTCCAAACCTAAATTTGCAAGTAACATTTCTAGCCATGATGCCTCACATGCTGCCATTGTAACACCTCTATACTCAGCCTCTGTAGTGAACAAAGCAGCACTAGGTTGCTTCTTGCTTCTCCATGCAATAGCTACACTCCCAAGTGAGAATAGAAAACCACTCGTAGATCTTCTTTGTGGAATGCTACCAGCCCACAGTGCATTGGTGTATCCATAAACCTGCAAATCTACACCAACCTCATAAAACAATGCATAATCCAAAGTAGCACTCACATAACATAGAGTGCACCTTAGAGCATCCAAATATGGCTTCCTGGGA